>OY292537.1:950962-1550962 GCA_958496365.1 Subacronicta megacephala
AACATCGTTCGACATTGAACTACCTGTAAAGGCAGTCGTGTTGGTTGGAAGACATAGTAATGTCTCCAATAGATGGTGCTGACGTCACCTCAAGACGTAGAATGTGGAAGAGAAATTCGACATCACAGGCAGTGGTCTCGGTAGCTTAGTTGGCAAAGCGTCTGGTGTACTTAACCAGAGAGACGCAGGTTCAAACCCTGCCTGAGATCGAATTTTTTCTTTCACTAGAAATTTTCTTTAATTAGAAAATTCAGTTCTTTGTGAAAATTTCGCAATATTTAATGCTAAAAAATAATAAAAAATAAGCATAATACGGTTAGGCAACATCGTTCGACATTGAACTACCTGTAAAGGCAGTCGTGTTGGTTGGAAGACATAGTAATGTCTCCAATACCAATAGATGGTGCTGACGTCACCTCAAGACGTAGAATGTGGAAGAGAAATTCGACATCACAGGCAGTGGTCTCGGTAGCTTAGTTGGCAAAGCGTCTGGTGTACTTAACCAGAGAGACGCAGGTTCAAACCCTGCCTGAGATCGAATTTTTCTTTCACTAGAAATTTTCTTTAATTAGAAAATTCAGTTCTTTGTGAAAATTTCGCAATATTTAATGCTAAAAAATAATAAAAAATAAGCATAATACGGTTAGGCAACATCGTTCGACATTGAACTACCTGTAAAGGCAGTCGTGTTGGTTGGAAGACATAGTAATGTCTCCAATAGATGGTGCTGACGTCACCTCAAGACGTAGAATGTGGAAGAGAAATTCGACATCACAGGCAGTGGTCTCGGTAGCTTAGTTGGCAAAGCGTCTGGTGTACTTAACCAGAGAGACGCAGGTTCAAACCCTGCCTGAGATCGAATTTTTCTTTCACTAGAAATTTTCTTTAATTAGAAAATTCAGTTCTTTGTGAAAATTTCGCAATATTTAATGCTAAAAAATAATAAAAAATAAGCATAATACGGTTAGGTAACATCGTTCGACATTGAACTACCTGTAAAGGCAGTCGTGTTGGTTGGAAGACATAGTAATGTCTCCAATAGATGGTGCTGACGTCACCTCAAGACGTAGAATGTGGAAGAGAAATTCGACATCACAGGCAGTGGTCTCGGTAGCTTAGTTGGCAAAGCGTCTGGTGTACTTAACCAGAGAGACGCAGGTTCAAACCCTGCCTGAGATCGAATTTTTCTTTCACTAGAAATTTTCTTTAATTAGAAAATTCAGTTCTTTGTGAATATTACATGTAGACAAAAACATTCCCGTCAGCACCATATTTTGTGATATGACGCAGGCGTTCGACTACGTCTGTCATGATATTTTGATTAAAAAGTTGGAATCTTATGGCATCCGAGGCAACGTTCTGCGTCTCATAGAATCATATATTACGAATAGAAAACAATATACAGAAATAACCTCAGTAAACGCACACACAAAACATGAAGAAATTTATCGATCATCCGGTCGAGTAGTTAAATACGGTGTGCCTCAAGGCAGTGTCTTGGGACCTCTATTGTTTATTATATATATCAATGACCTACCCAAAAGCATTAACCAATACGTGACACTATTTGCCGATGATAGTACCATAACTATACCTTGTCAAAGTAAAGATACCTATAATGATGACATTAATAATTCTCTAATAACGATGATACAATGGTAAGAAAACAATAACTTAAAGATCAATTTGGAAAAAAACTAATATTATGCACTTTACACAAAGAGGATGTACCATGTCTAACCTAAATACACACTAAACAATAATAAAAAAATTAATGAAGTTGATAATGCGAAGTTTCTTGGTGTAATTATTGACAAAAAACTCAATTGGAAAGAACACACAGAAGCCCTAATAAAGAAATTAAGTAAATCTTCTTACGCGATGTACAAATTAGTACCCATGCTCAATATCGACGCTCTTCTTACAGCGTACCATGGTTTAGTTTCCTCAAATCTTAGATACGGCATTATCTTTTGGGGTAACTCTACGAATAAAGAACTAGTATTTAAAGCCCAGAAGCAATGCATAAGGACCATGTTCAAACTAAAGGTCACGGATAGCTGTAAACCATATTTCATAAAATATAAAATTTTTACATTACCATCTCTTTATATTTTGGAAACTGCAATGTTTGTAAAATGCAACCCTAATGTATTTCCACGTATGTCTGATACGGTCGTTCGTAAAAGACGCGATAACACTAAACTTCGCCTACATAACATACGTCACGAGGCTATGACGGTACGGTCACGTTATAATTTGCTCCCATATAATAATTCTTAAATCATAGTAAAAAGTGGTTTTTATAGTATTGTGTTGCCAAAGCGTTGAAGACTGACCCGTAAGGATAGTGTACGACTTACTTTCAAGACGATTGAGTGGTTTTTAAGAGTGAAAATTGTAAGACAAAGGTGTGTTGTGGCAGTGGTACTGAATGTCTTTGTTAGTAGTTGTCAACATTTATTAAAATTAAATAACCATCTACCGCCAGACTAAATTCTTCTGTGTTGGTTGTTACTACGGACTTATAATTTCACTTCTACTACTTAAGTCTCGTTAGCACTGAATAAAAGCCGTGCGACTGGCATACACGAGTGGTTGGGAGTTCCGATCCAGCTTGTGCAATACAATAACTTTTTGTTTTATTTTATTTTTATTTTTTAACATTTTGTTTTCATTCATTGTGCCTTCTGAAAATGACCGACTGTAATACTTGTGGATTACCGGTTAAGCCGAATGATAGAATAACTTGTACGAATTGTGATAAATTCTACCATCACCTATGCGTCAACTTGAGTGCAACTGCGTTTAAACGACTCAGTAAAATTGCGCGTTCAACATGGAGCTGTCCTAGCTGCTTATCTAAGTCTCAGCCCAACAAATCTACATCAGATAACATAGATGACAATTCTGATGGTGGGGATGATGAAGCCAGTGATATACGGCGTATAATTCGAGAGGAAATACGGGCTACAATGCGTTCAGAAGTAAAAAATTTGATATGCGAGCTTAGATCTGAAATGGATGACATGAGGAAACAACTTGAAGAATTAAAATTATCTGCGTCCTTTGATATATCTCAAGTTAATGATTTAAAATCCGAGCTCCGAAAAATGCATACTGAGAATACTGACCTTCGCTCACAGAACGCTGAGACGCTGAAGACCATTGCTCTGTTAAAAGCTCAGTTTAATACCCTTGATCAGAATATGCGTGAGGCTAATCTGGAAATTCATGGCTTACCCGAGAACAAAAGCGAGATTTTACCAAAAATTGTAGCACAACTGGCTAATGTTGTATCGTATCCGCTTAATGAGTCAGATATAATGAAGTGCGTCAGAGTGGCCAGTATGAGCAACAACAAGTCACGCCCGCGCTCTGTAATATTGAAACTGCGTAGTGCTAGATGTCGCGACGAGTTTTTCTCGGCAGTTACTAGATATAACAAATCTCACAATAACAATAAGTTGAATACATCCCTTCTGGGTTATGGCGGCAACAAAGAGCCTGTTTACGTATCTGAGCACCTTTCTCCGACTAATAAATCTTTGCATGCTGCTGCACGACTAAAGGCCAAAGAAAATTCCTATAAGTATGTCTGGGTGCGTTATGGTAAAATATTCGTATGTAAGAGCGATAATTCAGGCAGTATACTTATTAAAGATGAACAATGTTTGGAGAAAATGGTTTAATTAGGTCTATCACTATAAACTAAGTTTTTTGTACTTATGTTTAAGTTTTTTCTGCTATTTTCAATGGATAGTATATCAATATTCTATCAGAATGTGAGGGGTATGAAAACGAAGTCGCATGATATTTATGTATCAATTTTAAACTCCAATTATGACATAATATGCTTGACTGAATCTTGGCTAGATGACTCGTTTTTATCCTCTGAGTATTTTGATGAAAGATATATTGTCGTACGTCGTGACCGCAGCAATAAGTTTAAGGAATTGTTTTCTAAGGCTTATGGTGGTGGAATATTAGTGGCTATTAGTAGAAAAATTAATTTTGTTAATAAAACAGACTGGCAAACTGCAGTTGAAGATATATGGTTATGTCTAAGTGTTGGTAGTGTCTGTATAAACCTTTGTGTAGTTTATTTACCGTCTTATATACCGAGCCATATCTTTAAGCAATTCTTGACTAAGGCCGAGGAAATCTGTTTACATCATACAGATTGTAGTACGTTGATTCTTGGTAATTTTAATCTTCCTAGTATCAAATGGTCTCAGCCTAATGATCCTTTCCAAGGAGTCAGTGACCAAAAATCTTTAATGTTGAGGGACTTCCTAAATATCACTGGCTACAACCAAGCTAACAATGTTCGCAATGACTATAATAATATTTTGGATCTCATTATAGTGGATGAGAACTCCAGTGTTTCCGTATCCTGTGCGCCGCCCATTAGTAAATCTGACAGATATCATCCACCACTTGAACTGGTCCTTGATAAAACTATATCGTCTAATCTAAAACAAAATATTTTACACTCTAAATATATATTCAATAAAACTGATTATGAAGCATGTGTATGTGATCTACGACTAGTGAATTGGCAGGATTATAATCATTTGAAATGTAATGACTTTGTTCATACTTTCTATAATATATTATGGGAAAAGATTGATAAATACACTCCGAAGGGAAGACCTAAAAATAACTGTTACCCTGTTTGGTTCTCTACCCCATTAATCAAAATTTTAAAAGAAAAATATAAATTCAGGATACGGTTTAAAAAATATAAAAATCCTCGAGATTATGATACTTTTGTTTCTCTACGTACTCGAGCCAAGCAAGTCATAGAATGCTGTTTCAAGGATTATATTGCAAGAATTGAAAATGAATTAAAATCTAACGTTAAATCATTCTGGCGATATACAAAATCTAAGAAATCCTACAGAGGTGTCCCTAACCAAGTTTCTTGGCGTGGCTGCGTAGTTGACGGCGGAAGTAACGTCGTGGATCTATTTGCTGAATACTTTGCTTCCGTGTACGGCGACAGTCAACAACCGGACAACCTGAATCCAGGATTTTCCATATCTAGTTACAGTATTTCTTCAATTAAAATCACAGAGAATGATGTTAGGGATAGTATAAAACAAATTGATTTAAATAAAGGAGCTGGCCCTGATGGACTACCTCCTATTTTTATTCGTCTCTGTATGGACGCTCTTATTAAGCCATTACAAATAATATATAATAAATCCCTTAGTGAAGGAGAATTTCCTGACTTATGGAAAATCTCCCATATTGTTCCGATTCATAAATCAGGTAGTTTAAATGACGTAACTAATTATAGACCAATTTCTATTATATCCCAGTTTGCTAAGATGTTTGAAGGTCTTATATATAATGTAGTTTACTCCCACCTGCGTCATATCATTAGTGATAAACAACATGGTTTTGTTAGCAATCGTTCTACCTTGTCAAATCTACTTACTTACACTACTTTTATCACAAATACTTTTGAAGCTAGGGGTCAGGTGGACGCTATCTATACAGATTTTGCGAAAGCTTTCGATCGTGTGGATCACTCAATTCTTTCTTTGAAGTTAAGTTATGCTGGCATTCATGGTTCTCTACTGCGGTGGTTTGAGAGTTATTTAGTTAATCGTTCCCAGCTTGTTACCTTGGCAGGTTATGAGTCTGTTCCATTTACTCCTAGTTCTGGAGTGCCACAAGGGTCAAAATTGGGCCCCCTGCTCTTTTTGGTGTTTATAAATGACCTTCTGGACTCGATTAATTGTAATTGTCTAGCCTATGCAGATGATATAAAACTGTATAGTAGTATATCAAACTTGAGTGATTGTCTGAAGTTACAAAATGATCTCATTGTTATTCAGCAATGGTGTATCAACAATAGGATGACGCTCAATGTTAAAAAATGCCAGTTTATAACATTTACAAATAAATTAAACTACATTAAATATGAATACCATTTAGACGGTATTCTTTTGAATAGAGTTTCTGTCATCAGTGACCTAGGGGTTCTTTTTGATACATCTCTTTCCTTTCGCGATCATATAGATAAGGTGATAACTAAGGCTAAAAGAATGCTTGGTTTTATAATACGTATGTCAAAACCGTTTCGTAGCAGCAGTAGCATTGTTCTGCTCTATAACGCCTTGGTAAGGAGTTCCTTGGAATACTGCTCCACAATTTGGTCTCCTTATTACACAACATATGCAGATGACGTGGAATCTATCCAAGCTCGTTTTGTAAGATATTTATGTGTAAGATGTGGCATTAGAAAAACGATTCCAGACTATAATGACCGAATAAAGCACTTTAAGATGTTAAGTTTAAAAGAAAGACGAAATAATTCTGACTTACTTGTTCTTCATAAAATTATAAATGGTTCCATAGATGCACACTTGATAAATAATTTTAAATTTAGACTAAGTCTACGCAGTAAACGCCATCATCGTATTTTCGATATTCCTACATCTACTTTAAATACCACACTAAACAGTCCTCTAACACGTATGGCAAGGCTGTATAATGAAAGGTCTATTGCAATGGATAACCCGATTGATATTTTTTCTATGAAATTCGGATTATACAGACACATCCTGCTTAAATAACGTTAATTAATTAAAATCTAAAATCTAGTTTAATATTGAAATATATTGATTTAATTTTTACTTAGAAAACCTTAAAGTGATAGTACTATATATAGTCTCTTAGGTTCTGTGTTAATTTTTAAATGTAATGCATACCTGTTATTTGTATAATTGCTAATAAGTCAAATTTGGTAGTTATTATGTTCTAGATCTTAAGCGATTGTATTGTTGGTGTGCTTATCATAAATAAATAAATAAATAAATAAATAAGTCAAAATTAATAACAGCATATTTTGTATGGCCCCAAAAATATATAATAAAATCCTTAAACCCTGGAAAGAACTTAATAGTAATAGGTATATTAAAAAACAAATTAAATAATTAACTTGCAAATAAAGCCTACTATAATATTAAAGATTTTCTGTATGACAACATTGATCACTAACTGCTATGACACATTTAAATGAATTATTACACACTGAGTTACTGCTAATAAAACCTAATAAAGTAGAATTCATAAAATGCACAAACGTAATAATATACTCATTTGATTTATATAATATGTAACACTAAGAATATTGGATATCTAAATAGTAAATAAAGATGCAAATATATAGTATAATGATGTCTGTTCTAATGTATATTGTATAATTTAATAATTTGTACGCCATAGAGGCTAAACATGACTGTCTATTGTATTTTTTTTTATAACATCTTGCATGCATATGTAGGTATGTATACTCATGTTTCAATAAATAAAACCATCTTTATCTCTCTTTACAGAAACAAGATTGCGTTAGGATCTGAACCGTATTAATAATAACATCATCAAACCATCACATTGTCCCACTGCTGGACACGGGTCGTTTCTCAGAATGAGAGGGATCAGAGTATTGTCCATGTCAGCCTACTGCGGGTAGACAGACTTCTCACGCGTGGTCCCAAGCGCGACTTAGCTGGAGGTCCTGATGTAATTGGGTTTTTATATAAAATTCGCAGGAGCAGCTCGGAGTTTGGATATATGCCCGGTTAATGGCAATACATTCGCCCCTTTTTACATGGGACCTTAACTTAACTGTGGGTGTACATTATTACCCCACCTAAACTAACCTGACCTTTCGGGGAATACAGGCGTCATGGTATGGTATATTTTTTTATAAAGGTTTGCACATTTTATTTTATTTTATTCGGAAATCTTACAGACAGCGATCTTACTACAACTATAACATTCGTTACAATAAAATATTGAAGGCCATTTACGAGTTATCACGTGTAAACACTCGAACATAAACACAGAAGAAGGTCGGTAGATTAATAAAGTAAACAAAAAAAAACTCAGAATGGAAACGGCAACAAAACAAACAGTAAACGAATTCTATTCTATTCGAAGCATACATCGCAACTTTGAACTATTATTATCCTTTGTTTCAGCAATTGATACTGCAATAGATATTATAGTGTTAACCGAATGCTGGTCAAGGAAAGATGGTCAACCACCGAACATAAATGACTACAATGTATATTACTCCAATTTTTTTTAAATCAGAACGATGGCATTGTTTTATATGTCCGAAAGGAATTAATTGTAACCACTTTAGAACCGGATATTGTCGAGGGAAACTGCCTTGTTTTAAATGTTTGGGTACTCGGTTATTTGTTCATATCGACCGCCATGCTATGCGAGCCCTCGACGATATCTAGAATCTACAGATCAAGTATTTAAAAAAGTTGCTAGTAAACATGTAATATTTACAGGAGATATAAACATTAACACGCTGCAATGTATGCAAGTTGCAATGTATGTCACTGGACACGGTGACATACATTGCAACTACACGAATGAGTATCTATGTATCCTGGCTAGCCATGGTTTGGAACAAGGAGTTACCCTGCCAACAAGGTTACATAACTATCTTGATCACTTTATGATAAAAACAACAAACAAATGGCAAACTATGGTTTTCCCGCCATTAACAGACCACAGTCCCGTACTTTTACAATTAAAAAGTGTCCGGCTGTCAAGGATCAGTAGAACTTACTCCAAACAGGTGTTGGACTATGACTTAGCACTCAAAAAACTATGTACAAACATTTACATAATAGGACAAACTTTTACATAATAGGTGACACAAATCAAACTGCTGAATATCTTGTGAACACTGTTACTGGTATCGTTAATGAATGTACAAGTATTAGAAAGGTATCCAAAAAGAAAGCACCCCTCAAGCCTTGGATTAAGACAGGCATTGTTAATTCTATTCGTAAAAGGGATAAGTTACATAAAAAAACTAAAAGGAATCCAAATGACAACCAAGCCTTACAGACGAATATCAAATATAGGAACATTTGCAGCAAAATAATAAAGTCTTTAAAACGACAGTACTATCAAACACAATTGAAAAATAGCGACAAAAATAATAAAAAGAAATGGGCTATAATAAAGGACATTTGTAATATGAAAGTAAAGAATGACTCACCGCCGGAGTTGCTCGTGATCGGAAGCACTCCAAGAGAATCACTTAACAAAATTAACGCCTACTTTACAACCATTGGAAAGGAATTAGCTGACACCATCCTGGAGAAACTAAGTACAACTGAGATCGAATTAGCGAAAATCACTCAAGGAACAACTCGCGTACATTCCATGTCCCTCTCACCGACAGATCCCTACTAAGTTAGCAAAATAATAAGCGAACTCAAAACTGAAAGTGCACCGGGATATGATGGTATTCCCAGTAAATTCGTGAAACTGGGTAACCAGTTCTTAACTTGTCCACTAACGTACCTTTGCAACCTTAGTCTAGAGCAAGGGATATTTCCCAACATATTTAGGACTGCTAATGTTTCGCCAATATTTAAAACTGATGACAAACGAGATGTCTCTAACTACAGGCCAATTTCATTGCTCTCGACGATGTCAAAGGTTTTGGAAAAAGTGGTGAATAGTAGACTGACGAACTACCTGGAGAAAAACTACCTGCTAACAGATCTTCAGTATGGTTTTCGACGTGCATGATCGACGGATGACGCTGTACTGAAACTGACTTCTCTAATACATAAGTATGTCGATGGGGGAGAGAAAGTCATTGGCGTTTTCCTCGATCTGAAAAAAGCCTTCGATACAGTTTCAATTCCGATACTTTTGTCGAAACTAGAAGAACTAGGCATACGGGGTCATGCTCGGCAATGGTTTCAAAGCTTCCTGAGTGACAGAGAGCAGTACGTTAGAGTTAACAAAGACCTGAGAGATGCGTTAACGAGTAGATTTGGTATACCACAGGGAAGTACTTTAGGCCCCACCCTTTTTCTAACGTACATTAATAATCTTCCAGAGGTACTAACATCCAATACATTATAATGTTCGCAGATGATACTGTTCTTCTTTTCCACGGCCAAAACTGGAAAGAAACCCAAACTGCAGCAGGAAAGTGTCTAGAGAAGGTTCAAGCATGGCTAGAAGATAACTTGCTCACACTAAATATTGCCAAAACTAAATACTTGTGTTTCTCGAAAACTGTAGCTTCTTGTCCAGCTCAAGACTTATCTCTAACACTGCATACTTACCCATGCAACAGACAGCGTCGGAGCCATTGCAGCTGTGAGACTCTCACAAGAGTAAAATCTATGCGATACCTAGGTGTTCAAGTGGATGAGACTTTAAGCTGGAGAGAGCAGATCAGGAATGTTTGTGCTCGAGTAAGAAAGCTCATATATATTTTTAAGCAACTACGAACAGTTGCTAATAAAAAAAATCTACTGTGTTATCCACTATTGCGTCACATCATGGGGAGTCGCGGGAAAACAAGAATACTTGAACTTGAACGTGCGCAAAGAGCAGTCCTTAAGGTCATGATGTTCTTACCATATCGGCATCCTACTACTGCAGTATACAACGAGACTCAGGTACTCTCTGTTCGCAAGCTCTTTATATTACAGTCACTTCTTAGATACCACCGCGTTAATGCACATACACTGCCGAGTACTAAAAAAAGGCGGTTCCGGTGCCCTATATCCTATGCCAAAACCACATTTGCACAAAGACACTTCAATTTCATAGCGCCCCAATTGTATAACAAAATCCCCACTGAAAATACACATAAACTAACTACTTTAAGCATATATAAATTTAAAAATTATTTACTAAAATGGCTATTAAATCTAGACTATGAGCAAACTGAAAATCTCTTTATAATCTTGAAATAATAGGTGTTAACCAAGAGGAACACATAATTATACGAGTGAGCGCTCAAGCGAAAACACACATACATACATACACACACGCACACACTGACACACACACACATACACATATAAGAACATACCACTTAACAATAGGAACCTACGTCTTTACCTAGTAACGTTTTATACCTTGCACCAATTGTAATCAATGATAATGTACCTACCAAATATAAAACTTATCTATGTATTAGGGAAGTCACTGTTTCCTGGGATACAGGTTGTTACCTAGTTCAGAAGACAGAGCTCCTTTGTATTGTAACTGATTTGGTTGCTAATAAACGTTATTTTGTTTTTATTTTTTTATTTTATTCTATGTATGAAGGGGCAAACTAGGAGTTATGTTAAATAACTGTAAAGAAAATTTTAAAACATTACTAGTAATATTGTTGACCCTTCGTACTAAGCTAAATGATTGTATTACGAGTGGGTTCCGGCTGGTAGTACAATGGGTGGGTTTTGAACCAGCAACCACATGATCGCAAGTCCGACGCCTTAGCATTAGGCTACCGCCACTTTTAATTATGTAACTGAGCTACTACCAAGTCAAAGGTCTCGAGTTCGAATCCAAGCCACGCACCTCTGTCTTTTCGAAGTCATGTGCGTATTAATAATTAATTATCACGCGCTTAAACGGTAAAGGAAAACATCGTGAGGAAACCTGCATGCCTGAGAGATTTTCTTGACGGCATGTGAAGTCTGCCAACCCGCAGTAGGCTAGCGTGGTGGACTATAGCCTAATCCCTCTCGTTCTGAGAGGAGACCTGTGCCTAGCAGTGGGACAATGTAATGGGTTGATAATGAACTGAGCTACTATTAAACTTACCCAAAACGCACTAAATAAATAAATTAAGTATCAAAATATAAACAACACTTACCAAAACTAAAACATAATAGAAATAACAACATGATGAACAAACGTTATATTCGTTTGATAGTTTTAACTAAAGTAGCTTAAGTAGCTGAAAATTTTCTTTACCTAACCTTTTATTTGCGATAAGTAACTTTATGAAGAACATCTGGCATTAATATTCATGGTAACGCCTTATCTATGTAGTGTATAGTAAGTCTGTCTGTATGCCTGCTTGTACTTCAAGGTATTTATGAATCTTTTGTTTTAATCCCCGACGAATAGAGAGGGCCTCTCTTCTTGTTTCTCTGACATCAAATTGTTGTTATCTATGATGTTCAAAACTTCCTGAATTAATTGATAAACCGCTAATACTGTTAATCGTTTGTATATGAAAGCTTTTTTCCTTCAACGAAAATTTTTTTTTTTTGGTTTTTAGTAATAGGGTCATGCTGGCAGTTCACATGCCAGCATGACCCTTTTATATATATTATATTTTTTTAAATATTAAAACTAATTAAAAGCACACAAACAGATACGATCAATGTTTTTTTTTATTAACAATGAGATACCCACCATACACCATATTTTGTTTAAGAAATAAATCTTTGCAATTTAATTACATTATAATATTTTTAGTTAGTGAGTTTTTTAAACAAAGCAATGATATTGAGAGTTATTGAGTTTTTTAAACAAAGCACATTTTTTATTTTTGAATTAACATAAAAATTAACAACTACGTAGGTACAACAGGTTTTAGCTTGGTGCCTTGTGGCGTTTAGTCCACTCTCGGCCCCTCGACCCCCAGTAAATAATGTGTCCAATGGACCCCTAACTATAGTTTGTTCGCGATACCCTATGGGGGTGGAGAGTGGATTTAATTTTTCAGCCAAATTTACTTTCCCCTCGACTCCCAATGTACAGTTACGATGATAAATTATCTACACTACACTATATTTGAATATTATTTAATTAAAATACCCTCAATATAATTTTTATAATACAGTTTCTTCGAAATAAGTAAGCCGATCGGAAGTTCGCCGTTCCGAATTACCGCGGTGATAAAATCGTTTAATTAAGTGTTTTAATACATAAATATCGACATTAGTAAACCAAATAATTAGTAATGTGAAACATGTACGACTCTAATTATCTTTACATTGACTCTTTCTATTTAAATTTACCACTTCTAAACCACTTGCAGACAACTTCCGATCGGCTTACTTATTTCGTCAAAGTCCAAACGGATTTTCATCCACTCATCCACTATTTCATCCCCACACAGTTTGAAATTTCAAAAACCCCATATCAAATATTTATTTATTTATTTCTTATCAAGTGCCTTAACACAAAAGTTCAGCGTTTATCTTCAACAATGACAAACTCCCATAAAATTTTTCATCCCTTATTACAACCCCGTTTTTACAACAAAATGTTTTAAAAAAAGCTTATATCCTTTCCCAAAGTCTAATCTATTTTAGTACCAAATTTCATCAAAATCGGTTCCGAGGTTGGGCTTTAAAGCGTGACTTTGTTTGGACTTCCATATGAACTTTCATCCCCAGTTCATCCCCACACAGGTCGAAATTTTAAAAACGCTAGAACAAATATTTATTTATTTCTTATCCAGGGCCTTAATACCTATAAAGTTTCATGGTTTTATCTTGAAAAATGACGAACTCCCCTATTTCAACCCCTTCAAAAGTGTATTTTGCAATAAAAGGTAGCTTATGTCCTTTCTCAAACTTTAGTCTATCTCAGTACCAAATTTCATCAAAATTTGTTGAGTGGTTTAGGCGTGAAAGCGTAACAGACAGACAGACAGAGTTACTTTCGCATTTATAATATTAGTAGGGATGAAATAAAGCTACTTACTCGTTATCTCGTTGAAACCAATTTTCGGTGGAAGTTTACATGGTAATCATCACATCATATATTTTTTTTAGTTTTATCATTCTCTTATTTTAGAAGTTCTTTAACTTGGGGGGGGGGGGGGACACATTTTACCACTTTGGAAGTGTCGCAAACTATACAGTTTAGAAAAAAAAATATTATTAGATACCTCAAGGCTCTTTAGTTAGGTGATCCCGCTAATCCCGCGGGATGACTTGACCAATTAATTTATTTTATTATTTTTCTTTTGTCAACTGAACCCGCTTTTAAATTAGGCAAAATTCTATTGTCTTTTTTCATATTTGTGTACAGGCGTGCCCAAAGCGTTTAAGACTTCAAAACCGAGTGCATAGTGCCTTGGCCCTGAAAATCCGTCTTAAAAATATACATACATAATAACAATTAGGTACGCACGGCTACACATCAAGCTATACAAAACCAGTATAGGCTGGCCTTGAATCGTGCGGAAAACCTTTACAATGGGAGATTAGTCTAAACTGGATTTGTATATCTGTGATGTGTAGCCGTGTGTACTTACCTCATCAGTATCTAAAATAATGCTAAAATCTTTGTTTTTTCGAAGCAATGTCTTTAACTTGGCCATTAAGTAGTTGATATCAATTTTCGTGTTCGTCTTGATTGATTCAAGCAACCTCTTTGAAAGTTTGAGACCGTTGGGAGTTTCAGCGCCGGCGCCGTAGAGAGACTAGTAGAGACGTAAGCCACATCTCTTCTTAGACCCTCCGAAAATTGGACAACATGTGGCTTATTTTTTATATATTTTTTTAATGTGAGCATTCCAATTTTCTACCGCATCGTTGGTTTTTTACCCGACTTCAAAAAAGGAGGAGGTCCTCAATTCGCCTGTATTTTTTTTATTAGACACATTAGACCGATTTTCGATATTACGGTAAGTAGCACTAGTTTTCGCATAACATGCTTTAAGTAGGTAGATAGTGTTGTCTGAATCTTACGCAGTCTCTTATCTCTTTCTTACATATGGTACAGTCGGCAGCACATCAGGTTATACAAGACTGTCAAATTTCTTCAAATGATTTTAAAACTTAAAATATTGACGATTAAGCTCAAAATCAACTGAGAAAATTTGTCATATTGTGATAGCTTGTTGTGCTGGCCACCGTACAAACTTTCCTCCAACAAGAAAAAAAATAAAAATAAGAAAGTAGTAGTAAGTAGTAGCACGACCGTGGAAGTACTACCCTCCCACAGAATATCGACGTCAAGTAGCTGTATGCATACTGTTGCGTTTTGTCCGGTGAGTGTGAAGCGCTGGAGGCCCAATTGCTCCCTTAGTATCTCTCTTTTCTCCTTCTCCTCTTGTCTTTCCTTTAATAGGCTCGGCAACGCATCTGCGACTCCTTTGGTTGTGCAGATATCCATGGCCAGTGAACATAACTTACCATCAGGCAGCTTGCATGCTCGTTCGCCGAGTTATGCCATAAAAAAAGTAAGAACCTAATTACAAATTTTGTTCCAATTGTCTGACTCTATTGCGTACGCACGCGCGACATCTTGTTTTGACTGTCGTGGTGCGTAAACGTATTTCTGCTTTGATAGTGACAAAAGCCCTAGCCTCAACTTCCGATGCGTAAACAAGTTCTTTCTACGAAGATGTCGCGCGTGCATATGCAATAGATTCGGACAATTTTAATAAAATTGGTAATTAGGTACTTATTAATAAAAAAAAACATGTTCCAGGATAGTTAGTTCCCTATGTAAGAAAGAGATAAGAGACTGCGTAAGATTCAGACAACACTATCTACCAACTTAAAGCATGTTATGCGAAAACTAGTGCTACTTACCGTAATATCGAAAATCAGTCTAATGTGCCTCGATTACACATTTAGCAAATTAGTGAAGTTAACAACAGTCTTTTTTTGGCTTATGGTATACCGTTGGAAAGGGGACGGACTAGAGAACACTTTAAAATAATTCGAAGATCCCAATCGCTTTTAGTTATTTTTTTACAACAATTTTAAGTTGAGCTTTAATAAAATTTATCTTTTTCAAAAAACTTTGTGATGCTTTTAAAAAGGAACTAGGTGGTATTAGCAAGTAATTTTGAATATCATAGAACCATACAAGAGTAGACATCAAAATTAAACTGAAATTTAAACGCTATACTAATTAGATTTTTTTTAATTTAAAGGTTTAATGTTGAGTTCTGGAATTTTTCCAAATAAATTTTCAAAAGTAGCTATAAAAAAACTGGTGTGACAAGGAATGAGTTACTGGGCCTGAAAACATAGCTGATGACCTCTTCTATCGGCTATTTCCATTTGGCAAACGATGTACCAAACACCCTGTATAATATAAAAATGTGAAAGTTTGTGAGGATGGATGAATGGATGTTTGTTACTCTCTCACGCAAAAACTACTGAACGGATTTCGATAAAACTTTACAATATTAGATATCCCACAGGATTTGGAAATATCTATTCCACGCGGATGAAGTGGCGGGCATAAGCTAGTATCAAATGAACTTACGTCTAAGATAACACAGATTGTTCAAACTATTGTATGCTTACATGGTAGAGCAGAACAAAACACACCAAAATAAATCTATAACCACTGTGTTACAATAAAGATCTTTGACTTTGACTTTGGTTATGGGTAATTATACCTTATTACACCATCATATGATCCTTTTTTGTGTGACCCTTAAAAACGTAATGGAACTTTGAATAAGCTAGTAACGTGCTTGTTCACGCATCAAACGCGTGTGCCAGCAGCGGCGCCGACGCGCGGTTGGAGGGGCCGCACAGCTGAGCAAGCCAACGGCGCGCCACCACTACTCGTCAACACAAATGGTCATCGACGGACATACTGTGCGATCTAACTAAGTTATTATTTTGTAACCGAAATTATCTGTATTAAATTAAGTAATTTCCAAGCGAGTCATTTTTAATTTCATATCTTTAACATTTGGCGACCGTGACAGGATTCATATTCATATTCATTTATTTTGCACTTGGATTAGGTATAGGCCCTTGGCTTTAAGTCTTCCATTCCGCTGCGGAAGTCCATTTTTCTCTATTCTTCGCCTGGAATAGAAATTATAATTTAATATCCGTAAGTAAATACATATATAAATTACACGTCAAAAATAAAACTGTCAAAAAGTACAAGAGGATTTCCTATTCAACATATCTGAGAAGGAATACCATACTAATATACATATTGTCACGCCTGTCTCCCATGAGGGTAGGCAGAGACTATAGATTTCCACTTGCTACGATCCTGGCACACTACTTTCGCTTCATCTACATTCATTAATCTCTTCATGCATGACCGTCGTTTTAGGGTGCTCGGAACCTGGCCTTTTTTAAGAACATCCGCAATTTGGTTACCAAACAAACAAACTCAAAGAATCATGGTGTTTGTTCAAGTTCCAGATAGTAGCAGTACTGTTAAAGAAATACTTGGGAATAAATAGTTGGTTGCTCAAGACGATCATCGACGAGCTTCAACCAGCAACCACATAATGAAGCTGAGACCAAGAGATACAGTCAAAGTGCCCATGACGTCAGTTAGCTGCAAATAAACTAGCAACGTTATATGTATTGTATATTATGCAAGATAATAACTCGGAATGATAGATTGAGAAATAGTGTGATAAGGGAGCGTTACGGTTTAAAAGATGATATAGTGACACGCATTGAAAGGGGTATGCTGAGATGGTTTGGACATGTTGAGAGAATAGATGAAAGGCGATTTACGAAAAGGATTTATAAAGCGAATGTCAGTGGAGTCGCCGGGAGGGGACGTCCTAGAAAGACATACCACGACCTTATTGGTGAGATCCTTCAGAAAGGTCAGGTGCGTAGTACCCGCAACCGGCGCATGTGTATGACACGATATATGAATATGGACGAAGCAAAACAAGTATGCAAGAATCGTAGCAGATGGCCTTCTGTAGTTTCTGCCTACCCCTATGGGAAAAAGGCGTGAGTGTATGTATGAATGTAATAACGCCGACTGCCTCGTTAGTCTAATGGTCCCAAGCGCGACTGCTACGCAAGAGGTCCTAGGTTCGATTCCCAGGTCGAGCAAAGTGTTATTGGGGTTTTCTATGACATTCCCAATAGCAGCTCGGAGTCTGGATTTGTGCCCGGTTAATGGCGATAGGCTCGCCCCCTATTACATGGGACCTAAACATACAGGCGAAATGTGGGTGTACATTAGTACATCGCTGCCTAACCCTTCGGGAACTTCTGGCGTGACGGTATGTTTTTTTTATAACGTCGAAAAAAAGAAAGTAAAGCTAAAGTATCCAGAATAAAACAAATAAAAAAACCATATACCTACTTAAATTATGAGAAAGCAACGCTGTGTCTGTTTGTCACGATGTAATGCCTAAAATGGAGGCAGATTGCACCTAGATTTTCCTCACGGTCTACCTGGTTGATTCAGTCTATTGCACCTATTTACTAAAAACATCAAATGATATACCATCTGGGAGCTGAAATGGTCACTTTGGCGAATCACAATACAATTCAAGAACACTCAGTTACGCAATGTGCTATGATTATCCAGTATAAGCTGACCTATAAGCGCATGAATAGCCTACACCATGCAAGGTCAGCTTATATATGTAGCCGTTTGTCTGTGAATCATATTGTATTGATCAAAAGAGGCGATACTTGTCATCGATATAACTTAAGTTAGTATAATTAAATTACTTACAACGGAAAACTTATCATATGTCAGCGGTGAATCGGAGTGTGAAATAATTACGCTTTACGACCAGGAGATGTATCAAGTATACGCTGTAGGAGAGACGACTTAGTGGAGTGAAGATGGATGAGCTCAGGAAGTTACTGACCAGAGCTGAAAACAGAGAAATAACTATTGGACTTTAAAAGAGACCATGATTCTCTGAGTTTGTTTCGACGTTTCTTCTCAGAGGTCGTCAGATAGGAAACGTCGGCGCCATCTAGTTAAAAAAAAAATGTAAAAAATCGACTTGTAAAAGTGTCCTGAAAAGATCTATTTACAGAAATAAATATCATTTCATCATTTCATTTCATTTATTACTCCCATTCAAATCAAGTCAAATGTTTCTTATTTCAAATAGGCCTTTATAGGCGTTTATAAAAAGCATTGAGTCTAGTTGCACATGTATAAACACGACAAAATCATCTGACCCCTGTAATTGTGATGGAACTGATTTCTAGTTCAAATAAAGGATGTGTATCAATGCCTTAGCATTGAAGAAGGAAGGAAGATGGAAAGTTATCGCAATGCATGAATTGAAGCCTCAAATATGCTCAAATGTGTCGTATTTTTTTTGTTTTTTTTTTTTATGGGATAACTCGGCAAACGAGCAGGCGAGCTACCTGATGGTAAGTAGTCATCGCCGCCCATGGACATCTGCAAAACCAAAGGAGTTGCAGATGCGTTGCCGAGCCTATTTAGGGAAAGGGAGGGGAAGGAGAAAAGGATAAGAAAGGGGATTGGGGGAGGAATTGGGCCTCCGGCCCTCTCGCTCACCGAACGAAGCGCAGTAACGAAACGCTACTACTCGGACGTCGGTCTTCTGCGAGAGTGTGGTACTTCCCCGGTCGAGCCGGCCCATTCATGCTGCGAACAGCGTGGCCCTACCACAACATCGTAAAAAAATAAAATGTTGAAATTGGTGATAGTGCCGCCATCTAGCGGGACAATAGCTTTTTGTAACCTGAACGATTCACCTTAAAGGCCGTGGTATACTACTGTACACCAGCATCTCACTGGTGTTGTACTATGTCTTAATTAAATTAGCTTAGACTTTCTTTTAAGGAAATTTACAAAGGCACCTGTCATTCATGAATAATACATGAAGTAGCTTTGAATTTCCTAAATCGAAAATTAAAAAATAGTAAGTTCAAAAACTGGTCTTAAAATCAGAGTTTTTATTGTTTAATCTTCCCATACTAACTACAAGTTATTATTTAAAAAAAAAATAAACATTGTAGAAAGTGGGTTGTTCATTATCATGGTTGGGTTTCTAATACACCTTAAATATTCGCCGGTGTTTTTAGTTCACGCATGAGTTCCCCTGAGCAACTACGGTTATCAGTGTCACTTTGTCACAATTACCGGTAGGTACGTATATTTTAAATACCAGTAGTTTATTGTCTAGTCTAGATAACAAATTGTTATAAAGCATTTATATTGGAAGAAGTCAATGCGAAACACGAGTTTAATATCGATCGATATATCCGACCATGATACTTAATTACGTATAGCATCTACATAATTGGTTTAACAAATTGAAGATACGGTTTCTATTTGCTTGAGTTTTAAATGATTTATGTTAGGGATAAGTTTGAAGAAAAATAAGGTTTTAAATAGGAATGAAATGTAAAATAAAACTAAAATGTTACTTGTATTTAGATACCAATGTTAATAAGTTGATTGACGTATTATTTTTTGTAGTGTTATCCCCGTGCCGTTGTAAAAAGGTATATTGCATGGCCTCTGGGAGTCTAGTAGAAGAAAATGCCTTACTTTCGAACCTGTTTTATGCGTTGTTACTAAAATATTAAAACTAAGATTCTATTTATTGTCTCTGGTCCGGAGTTCGACCTCGAACACTGAAACTATCGATAAAGATCTAAACACTGAAAATTGTATAATTTTGAGATATAGAATTTTAAGGACGATATTGTAAATTGCCGAGCTTACTCTAGTTCGTGGTCTTGTTCGGAGGGCGAAATCAATTGATTTTGGTTATTGATTAGATAAAACCAGTTGATGTAATCGGTCGACTGTAACGTTATATAAGAATACTATTAACCAAGGTCGAATAGATTTAAAGAGACCGATTGATTCGTCTATACATCGGACCCTTTTGAAATATATTTAAGTATCATATTAAGTATATGACATACCGGCGAAATGTGGGAACATACATTAATACACCTCTGCCTAACCCCTCGGAAAATACAGGCGTGATGGTATGTATGTATATGAAGTATAAACAGAGCAAATTAAATCGTTATGAAACTACTAAAGATGTTTCACTGTTCTATATAAACATGGATTGACTTTTACTTCCAGTGTCATGCATATATTTAATGCTCCATTGACTAACTACTAAACCGGTTCCAAAAAGTTGATCCTATGGAGAAGAATTCGGCAAGAAACTCCATGGACACTCTTTTAAGTAAAAGGTGTTGTTCCCTGGTACATTATGGCGATAACAGGATGTGAGGACATTAGAGGTTAATGTCATAATTAGCCTGAAGTAGGGACTAATATTAAAAGAAGGTTCTCAGCATCTGAGAACTCAATGTCAACCTAAAATAGAAAACCTATGTAGAAGAATACACATCATCAAACAATATTATTTAACTATGATAACTATAAACTACTTAGACATAAATGGCTACAATGTACCAACTCACTTTAATAATGTTCCATAGCGTTAAATGTCCGGTGGAGGTTGAATTCCAAACGAACGTCATAACAAAATTAATTGTAATTAGCACACAATTATATCAAATTGTGACGTTATTCGGATTTGGATGCCTTTAATATAATAATAAATAATAATAATATATTTATTGACATAAAAAACTTTTACAATATGTTAAGAATTCTCTGACCCCTGCGCTAGTTAAAGAACTGTGTTGCAGAGACCAGTGTCCTTCCATTTCATTACAGTAGTGTTATTTTATTTTATGACAATGAAAAGGTAAGTTTAACAAACAATTAGTTCGACAAAAGTTTATATAGAAAAAAAAACTTAATAAAAAATACAAAAATATGTGTGTGTGTGTGTGTATGTGTGTGAGTGTGAGTGTGTGTGTGTGTTAAGATTAGGTTACAACTGTGAGTAGGTTTTCCACAGCTGCATAGTCGAGGTTCATAAGTCAATTATGTATAACTGTTTTAAATTTATTATTTTTATATTCTCTTAATTTATGTACTCTATTGCATTTATTATACACAAAGGGGGCAAGAAAGTTAAAATGCTTTTGTGCTAAAATTGATTTAACACGAGGCACTGGGCAACGTTCTACTCTCCTTAATGGTACAGATGGAGTACCTGGACAATTTTTGTGGTACCTCCGTAGAATTTCATAAAGGTATACCTTCCTCACGGAAAGTACACCAGCCTTTTCGTAAACACCGGTGGTTGGATGTCCAAATGGTAAGTACATGAGTACTTTTAACACCGCACGCTGGGCCCTTTCTGCCAGTAGGAGAATAGTTTTGTTTGTGCCACCCCATGCTGTAATGCAGTATCTAATTATACATTCACACAAGGCACGGTAAGTTTGGATTAAGAGGAGTGTCCCTCGCGAACGCAACAATGTTGCACAGTTGTCGCTGTCTCTATCCCTCGTGATGCGAACGCGTGCCCGAGAGGAGAAACAACAATACATTCGCAACATTTTCACGCGTATTTCTTATGTTCCGAATTTTGGAGATTACTCCTATAATATTGTTAATACGTAAAAAAAAAACTTGTAAAAATATATTCACTATATTATCTGGGTTTCTTTCGAATCAGAATTTTTCTGTATTGATACATTGTCGAGAAATCCTAGCATAAAGTTGGGCCGTTTTTCAACGAAAATTTCCAATCTTTGAGCTCGTGTAACTTTTTAACCGTATATTGAAATGAAATTGTATACTACAGGAACACGTATTTTAATGATAATATTGTTATTGCAAAATTTCAATGACTTTCACTGTTTAAAATTCAAGCAAGGGCCAAACTACGTTTGTATGGGGCGCGAAGCGGATACTATCCTCTTAAGAGTTTTAGATCAGCAACAGCGCGAAGGTTTTAAAAAATATGTATCATCTTTCTGATTCTAGTTGTTAATACTATCACGTGCGCATTCCAGGTTAAATGGTCATCTATTGTTACACCCAAATATTTAATAGTAAATACCCTGGAAAGTACTGAACAATCACAGTTGGAGCGTGCGATCTGACGGTTGCAAGGGTACGAATGTATTTTAAGTTTTTGCTCAACTGCGGGATTTCCAGATACCGTCTTACTGAAACAGACGTATTTTGTCTTGGTGGTATTAAGGGAAAGAAGACTGTCTTCCAAGCACGTTGTAACCTTAGCAAGGCCATTTTCTGCCTTTTGGAAAACTACCTCCCAAGTATTATCATGGAAGACTAATACGGTATCGTCAGCAAACATAAGTAAGTCAAGATTAGACATGGAAGCAACATTACCAAGCTCGTTGATGTATATGAGAAATAATGTGGGGCCAATTGTGCTGCCTTGTGGTATACCATAATTACAGAAAGATGCATCACTTTCGTGCTCTGCCACTCGGACAGACTGCGATCTGCCCGATAAGTAGTCTATGAACCACTCTAGAGCTACACCTCTGATGCCAACGTTCTCAAGACGTGTTAAAAGGATAGGAACAGATACGGTATCAAATGCCTTCTGGAGATCTAAAAAGACTCCTAGACACTTATAGCCGTTATCCAGGTAAGACACCAATTTGGACGTTAGGGATAGGACCGCATCTTCAGTCGACCTTTTTATCCCTAAATCCAAATTGATTAGCATTAAGCATTTCATTTTTTTCTAAATAGCGCATTACTCGTTTTTTGACAACTTTTTGTAATTTTTTTGATAACGTTGACAACAGAGAAATGGGTCGGTAGTTTGATGGTTCACACTTGTCACCAGACTTAAATATCGGGCAAACCACAGCTCTCTTGAGCATTTCCGGGAAGACACCTGTTTCCAAACTTAGATTACACATGTAGCTGATTGGTGGCGCAATTGATACGATATTTTGCTTTAATATTTCTGCGGTAACTTTGTCCCAGCCCGGTGCACTGTGCGGTCTTAGTCCCAAGACAATGCTTCTAACTTCATTTGGGTCCGTTGGTGAAAATGAAAACGACCCCAAAGGAGATTTATTAGTCTTTGCTCGCCGAGCCAGGTCTTGCTCAGTTGTACTCATTTTATTTAGTAGAAAGTTTGCCAGGGTACCACCAACAGAAGTAAAATAGTTATTCACTTTGTTAAGAGAGCTTTTTGAAGTATTATCGATGCTAAGTAGATCATCCGGTGGTTCGTTATTTCGGTTTGTATTACTAACTTCTTTTATTATTTTCCAAGTTTCTTTTAAGTTACCGTTACATAATTGAAGTTTTTCCTGATAGTATCTTATTTTTAATTTTTTTACTATTAAATTGCATATATTCCTATATTTCACATATTTTTGTTGTTTTATTACATCATTTGGTGACCTTTTCGCCTGTCTGTGAAAGTTGTCTCTTCTCCTAATACATTTAACTACTCCTTTCGTGATCCACGGTTTTAGCGGTCTGTGTCGATTAGAATTTTTTACAATCTTAGTATTGTCTGTAATTGTGGTTATCAATTTAGTTATTATAGATTCACACACAATATTTGCGTTAGTATATTTGTAAATTTCAAGCCATGATATGTTTGTCAACACCTCTTTTATGTTAATGTAATTTACACTTAATTTACTATATTCGTTTTTCCTTTTTGTTATTCTAGGTTTATTAATATATAGTAATATAGGCGAATGGTCTGTTAGTTGTTGTTCAAAAACTGCTGTTTTCCAGAGTGAACAGCATCTTACCATAAAGTGATCAATGCATTTATTTATTCGCGTAGGTCTAGTGACACCTTGTGTCAAGCCATACAGGGCCATTATATTTAAGTAGTCCTGTGCCGAGGATGATAAGTTATTAAATAAAATATCTATATTTATGTCACCCGTAAAGATTATATTTTTCGTACGTATTTTGCCAAGTACGTTGTCAAGCGATTTCAAGTACGTATTTATATTTTTAAAACTTGGTGGGCGGTAGGAACAAATAATCGTATAATCAGGCTTAATCGTTACACAGAGACAATTCCCTTCCAAGAACTCAGGTTCGAAGGCACAGGCGTCTAGTGATTCCCGATCATACACGACTACGCCATCGTTTTGGTTTATACTTGCTTTTGTCCAGAATTTATTATAGCTCTGCATGTTCGGGGGTTGATCTGCGCAATTATGGACGAAGTTATGATGACGAACAATTATCGGAAATATATCGTGAAGGATGGTACGGTTGACATATGTCGGGCTTGTCACCGTCCGGGAGAGTCCATCCGACATATTATCTCAGGTTGTTCGCGTCTGGCTAACGGCGAGTACTTGCACAGACATAACCTTGTGGCCAGGATTATCCATCAACAGCTTGCCTTGAAATATCATCTTGTGGAATCGGAGGTACCGTATTATAGGTATGTGCCCGACCCAGTTCTCGAAAATGGTCATGCTACATTGTACTGGGATCGATCTATCATCACAGACAGGACTATTATTGCTAATAAGCCTGATATTGTGGTGATAGATCAATCAGAGCGTCGTGCAGTGATTGTTGACATCACCGTTCCGCATGACGAGAACCTCGTGAAAGCCGAAGAAGAGAAACAAATAAAGTATCTTGATTTGGCACATGAGGTTGTCGACATGTGGGGGGTGGATTCAGCAATTATTGTACCAATCGTTGTGTCAGCGAATGGCCTAATAGCCAAGAGCCTCGACCAACACCTAAGGAGGCTCTCGTTGAGTGGCTGGATCAAGGGCTTGATACAGAAAGCAGCACTCCTAGATACGGCGCGTATTGTTAGGAGGTTCCTTTCTCTAGGGCCCTGACCACCGGTGGCTTGGACTCTGCTCCCGACACCGGTGGACTACTATTTTTATATTTTTAAATGTTTTTTATTTATCTTCTGTGTTTTATAAAAATATTAAAAAATCTAAACAATATGGGTAAACTTTAAATAAATGGAATGATAATAATATCATTTATTTGCTCTACACAAAAAGGTTCCTTATTTCTATTTACATGAGTACTTATTAGCTAAAAAACAGTGCAAACCTGTTTTGTGAGAGCCTGGTGCCTGAGATAGGTTTATAAAAACCTGTAGTACAGGTCACCAGGCCCCCCCCCCAATCCGCGGATTATACATTAGTTACTGCCAAATTAGGACAATGTAATAAGAAACCAATGAGGTGATTTCGCGAAAGAGTGGCATTTGCCTCAACGGGATTAGAGGTAAATATGACATTTTAATAAGACAAAAGAGAAAAAATAAAAAAGTAAAAAAATTAAGAGGGGAAAAAAAATATAATGAACTAAAAATAAAAAAATAAAAATACTGGAAACAAAAAACAAAATACAGAAAAAGATACTCCAATGCTGTTTGAAAGTCGTGTTCGTGTTATGATCGGCGTGTGTGTGTTGTAGATTGTTAAGTGTAAGTGTGCGTATAACAATGATAGTGTCATTAAATACGAGATACTATAGGTCAATCAAAGCAATCAGATCGATGGGGACAGAAAACTTTCCGTTCCTTCGTAATCAAGTGTCTTTAGCCATTTCATTACGGTTTTTTTAACCTTGTGACTACGATATCAATATGAGCTTTAAAAGTAAGAGTCTGATCCAAAGTGACGCCCAGGTATTTTATTTTATCTGTTCTGTGAAGGGAAGGACACGAACAACTAGGGGAAACAAGGTTGCAGGCATGGGCAGTTATTGTAAGCGCAGGTGATGGTAAAACATGTGATCTCATGGCGAACGCTAAGTATTTAGTTTTCAAAACATTCAGGGTCAATACGTTGTTGCGAAGCCATGCACAGACCCTGTCAAAGCCTGCCTGAGCTGTATAAAAGACATCATTCCAGTTGTCCCCTTTAAAAAAGAACGCCGTGTCATCCGCATATGTGACACTTTTACCATTATATAGTTGTAAATTACAAAGTCCATTAATATAAACAAGAAACAGGGTGGGACCGACGATACTTCCCTGTGAAACGCCGTAGCTCAAGACTTGTTCATCACTAAGCAATTGGTCTATCATAACTCGCTGTTTACGGTTCGAAAGATAGTCTTCAAAAAGTTTCAGGGGAAGTCCACGGACTCCAAGCCCCTCCAGCTTAGAAAGTAGATGTGGGACGGAGACCGTGTCAAATGCTTTGGCCAAATCTAGGAATATAGTAAGACATTTCTGCTTATGATCAAGGTTATTGATGATGGAGTTAACGATTTCATGTACTGAATCACTAGTTGAGAGACCGGAACGGAAGCCAAATTGGGAGGTAGAAAGTAAGCAGTTTGTTTGGAGGAAGTTTACTAAGCATTTGTTCATAAGTCGTTCAAGTATTTTGGATAAGGTAGGGAGGATGGATATTGGCCTAAAGTTATTGACACAGTTCTTATTCCCAGCTTTATGGATGGGCTTAATGAGCGCTGATTTAAAAGCACGTGGAAATACTCCTGTAGAGAAAGCCAGGTTACAGATATGGGTAATAGGTGCAATAAGGATTTTTACGTATCTTTTGATAATTTTACTGGATATTTGATCTATGCCTACAGCACAGTTATCTTTTAAGCGTGAGATTGTTTGAGTGATTTCGAGCTCATCAGTAGGTAGTAATACAAGCGAAGAAACGGGCGTTATTACAGGGCAGGTGTCTGCCCTGGTACTAGAATTTACAGGGTGGGTAGTACTAATGGATTCTGCTTGTTTTCTACCAATATCGGCGAAAAAAAAGTTAACATTATTAATGCTTACTTCGGGGTTCTCAGGCGAGAGTAAGCAAGGTAAGTGATCGATTGTTTTTTTTCGACCACTAATGCTTTTGATGACATCCCACAGCTTTTTCTTATCATCTTTAGCGTTCGCTATCTCTTTTTTCTCATGATTCCTTTTAGCACTCTTCAGTTGCGCATTACAGAAATTCCTGTACCTCTTGTAAGTGAGCCTTAATATCTCATTATCGGGATGTTTTTTTTACTTTTTAAACAAGTTATCCCTATTACGCATACAACGTAACAAGCCTGTAGTAACCCACGGCTTATTTATTTTTTCCTTTTTGGTGTATGAACTTTTTTTGTGTTGCTCTTAATAATGGAAGTGAGACAGTCGACAAATAGATCTGTAGCAATATTTACATCAGTATAATGTAGGATGTGCTGGAAGTTTAAGTTTTGCATGACAGTATCCAGTTGTTCAAAGTCAATACGAATATTTGGTTTATTGGTGAAGTCCAGTCGACTATTAAGAGTAATAGATAAGGCAACACATTGATGGTCAGTTATGGAAGACTCAAAGATATAACAGCTGGCATCTAGCTTGGTCTTTAGCATCATGTGGTCAAGACATGTCTTACCGTGGGTGATTAGGGTGTGGCCAGGGAGTAGGCAGTGGCCAGCCAGCAAATTGAGATATTCATTGGATCGATTATCGCTAGTATTAGGAGTGATGTCTATATTTATATCCCCACATAAGACAATATTTTTATAATTACTGAGTTTTTTTAGTAGTGAGTCTAAGGAATTAACGAAGTTCGTCGTGTTACGTTGGCTAGGAGAGCGATGGATTCCGATAATACAGGTTTCTGAATCTACTTTTATGAAGAGGCAATTCGCGTCATTTATTGAGGGTTCTTCGAAAGTTACTGTTAGTTGCTTGCTGTAGTAGATGGCAATCCCCTCATTTGGAGAATGGTGGGATGTAGTAGTAATGCAATTGTAGCCATCGAGGTTCGGTATAGGTTTAGTAGCGTCTTTAAGCCAACATTCAGTCATTACAACCACATTCCAATCGGTAAGGGATCTAGTCAAAAGAGCTCTAAAACTATCTATATTGCAATAAATGCTTCTGATATTTTGAGATAAGATGTTTAGTGTATGGTGATTGCCACTTGGTACATAGCTCCGCACATCATCGATATCGCAAGAAATTGATGTAGCCACCGATAGTGAATCCAGGCCCAAGTTAATAGTTTCAATATTGTTATTATCCATAGCTATTCATCAAATGGGGGATTATTTCCCCATTTGATAAATAGTATTTTATGGTAGACTAGCTTTCCGCCCGCAGCTTCGCCCAAATGGACAACACGATTTTGACCGTTTAGTTTTTTCCAATTCTGGCGGAAAATTGCAAATTATCCTTACATATCTTTCCGTCCGGGTTTTTGCTCGGGTAGACCACAAAATTTGCCCAACTATATTATTTACCGAAATATAAACGAAGCTTATATCCGTTCCTAAGGTCTAGTCTATTTTTGTACCAAATTTCGTCAAAATCCAAATGGACTTTCATTCCCTATTTCATCCCCACACAGTTTGTAATTTCAAAAACCCCATATCAAATATTTATTTATTTCTTATCAAGTGCCTAAATTCAAAGTTTAATTGTTTTTTCTTCAACAATGACAAACTCCCATACAAATTTTCATCCCTTATTTCAACCCCTTTTTTACAACAAAACGTTACTTATATCCTTTCCCAAGGTCTAATCTATTTTTGTTCCAAATTTCATCAAAATTGGTTCCGGGGTTAAACTTGAAAGCGTGACTTTGTTTGGACTTCTAAACGAACTTTCATCCCCTATTTCATCCCCACACAGGTCGAAATTTCAAAAACGCTAGAACAAATATTTATTTATTTCTTATCAAGTGCCTTAATATAAAGTTTCATGGTTTTATCTTGAAAAATGACGAACTCCCATACAAACTTTTACCCCCTATTTCAACCCCTTCAAAACGATTTTTTGCAATAAAAGGTAGCCTATGTCCTTTCTCAAGCTTTAGTCTATCCCAGTACCAAATTTCATCAAAATCGGTTGCGTGGTTTAAGCGTGAAAGCGTAACAGACAGACAGACAGAGTTACTTTCGCATTTATAATATTAGTAGGGATTTTACAAAGAATAAACACACTACAAGACTTTCTGGTGCAGGACTCCATTTTTCTTTGCCTCTATTATTTTGCCTTTTCGCCTGTAAAGGAAACCAACATAAATAATGATAATTTAAACTCTTATAAGATTTACAATAAAGTTTTCTGATAGTAGATATAGACTGCCTCATTGGTCTAGTGGTCCTAAGCGCCACTGCTACGCTAGAGGTCCCGGGTTCGATCCCCAGGTCGAGAAAAGTGTAATTGAGTTTTTCTATGAAATTCTCAGTAGCAGCTCGAAGTCTGGATTTGTGCCCAGTTAATGGCAATAGGCTCGCCCCCTATTACATGGGACCTAAACATACCGGCGAAATGTGGGTGTACATTAGTACACCTCTGCCTAATCCTTCGGGGAATACAGGAGTGACGGTATTTTATATATGTATGTTATGTTTTTTGATAGTTTTGGGTATTTCACATGACCTACGCAAGTATCTTGCTGATTTGGTATCGTCGTGCGACGGGACGTTGAGGTGCCTAAATAATGGTTGAGCTACACGGTGACTGATGTATGCGTGACTCCAGTTTGCTATTGTGTTTTCTTCAAAAGGGCTGTCTAGATAATGCCCTACATTGTAGTATTAGTATAATCTCATAATAATACTACAGTCTGGACTTTAAAAGTGGCCATAATTCTATGAGTTAGTTTCGGCGATTCTTTTCATACGAAATTGATACGGAATTCCTGTGCTATCTAGCATGTAAAAAAAATTAAAACATTGACTTATAAAAGTCTGTTTACAGTAATAAGTATTATTAATTGTTATTTTATTTTCTTTGCGATTTATTTGAGACTGCCTCATTAGTCTAGTGGTCCCAATCGCGACTGCTACGCTAGAGGTTTTGGATTCGATCCCCAGGTCGAGCAAAGTGTTATTGGGTTTTTCTATGAAATTCTCAGTAGCAGCTCGGAGTCTGGATTTGTGCCCGTTTAATGGCAATAGGCTCGCCCCCTATTACATGGGACCTAAACATACCGGCGAAATGTGGGTGTACATTGGTACACCTCTGCCTAACCCTTCGGGGAATACAGGCGTGATGGTATGTTATGTTATGTTAATTTTCTTTCTACGCTTAGTTTTATATATAGCATATACTTTACTTGGCGAAGAACAGACGATTGCACAAATTGATCATCGGAGCTTCAACCAGCACCCACATGATGAAGCTAAGTCCAAGAGATATAGCCAAGGTGCTCACTGTGTCTGTAGCCTAAAAAAAATGCACTGAGGTTAAATAATAGCAACGAAAAAAAAACCGTCATTTTAATTATAGGCAAACTGACATTTTGGTCAAATATTTCAAAGGCATCAAAATATTTGTACGGGTGAAAACTCGCGTTATTGGGATGAATGCGGGCTATCTGAAATCTTGTTTATTTTTTTAACCGATAGATGGTGTTGTTAGATGCACCGTGATTTCTGAATCGCGGTGTTAAGTTTCTCCGCGATTTGACTAGTCAGTGTGTTAAGATCCTAAGTTTATAATATACAGCTACAACACCGTCTTTATGTTACTGTAATATCCTCACCCTTGCTACAATCTTGAGTGCAGAAGGAATATAATTAGTGAATGAAGTGAACGGTTATTCAAGTACTACGTATTAAAAATTAATTAGATTTAAAATAGGTATGTTTTATGGGATTCCTCGTATAGTAATCGTAATGATAAGTAGACATCTGAAAAATCAAAGCCTATTAGAGCCTATTTAGGGAAAGGGAGGGGAAGAAGAAAAGGAGAAGGAAGGGCATGAGGGAGGAATTGGGCCTTCAGCGCTCCACATAAAAAAATAGCTTCATGTTCTCTTAACCAACCGATCTGTCTGCTGTTTCTTCAGCTTTCTTAACAAGAAAAACAAATTATATACAACCAGATCATCAATAAAAACAATACTTACAATAGAAAACTTGTCATATTTCAACGGCGATCGGAGTGCGAACTTGTTTCGCTGTATGACCAGGGTATGGATCAAATATAAGCTGTAGGAAAGACGACCTAGAGGCGTGAAGATAGATGAGCTAAGGATTTCGGTGACTAGAGCTGAAAAGAAGAAAAGAAAGAAGATGTTATGATAAAGGAAGTTCGATTGTCAACTTAGGCATTTTCGTCTTTTTAAAATTCTATGTTCGGAAGTAACACTCCTGTATCCTGGGGAATTATTTTAAAGAGAAATTTTGAAAGTTGCTCTGATTTTTTGGTCTATTCTTGAATGGATCAAACACTAAATATATGACTATGTAGGGAATAGTAATTAGGATTCTGATGGATTTTGGCTGAAGGTTTGAAAATTTTATATAAATGATATCATTTCTGTAAAAATATATTTTAAAGACTCTTTTTACGAGTTGATGTCTTAATTTTGATGGCACCGGCATTTCCTAACTGACGACCTTTATGGAGAAATACCAAAATAAACTCATTGTATCATGATCTCTTTTAAAGTCCGGACAAAGTTGTAACAGTATTATGACTGTAATCAATGCAAGGCGACAGGACAATGTCGAAGCTAGCCTATTGAAGAAAGAGGAGGAAGGATGTTATAACTAAGGGATATTTTGCATTGGTCAGACACCAAAACCGAACAGATTTTCTTAATTAGGTAATCTGGCATACTTACGCACAGTTCCATATTCACATAGTCCGATGATACAGCACACGGCAACTGCCCAAGCGACTCGGTTCGTGGCAGCAGTCACAGCAGCTTCCAGTCGATAGTACTCCCGACCCATAAAGATCAGACCTAGCCCCAGGATGTATAACATCACTATCAGAGACGCCGCTGTGCCTACTATTGACCAGATCTGCAATGAGAAGAAAATTTAGGAGTTAATGTTGTTCGTTGTGACACGGGGATCATGTCATGAAAGTAATAGCCGTTTTATTGAAGTGGGTAGTAAAGCTGTTGTCACAAATTATTCAGGATTTAGAGATTGTTAAAGGTAAGTAAAGTTTGAACTTGGATCTGGTACAATTTTTTTTATGGGATTATTCGGCAAACGAATAGGTGATCTACCTGATGGTAAGTAGTCATCGTTACCCATGGACATTTGCAATACCAAAAGAGTTGCAGATGCGTTGCCAAGCCTATTTGAGGAGAAGGGAGGGGAAGGAGAAAGGAGATGGAAGGGAACTGAGGGAGGAATTGGGCCTCCGGCACATCACACTCACCGTACGAAACGCAACAGTATACATACTGCTATTTGACGTCGTCGATATTCTGTGGAACCATTTGAAAGAATGCACAAGTCACCTTGGATATAGTCTTCCTGTAGTTCGCAGGTTTGTACACAGTCATGAGATAACCCATAGCGACTCCCACAAGATAAGCACCCGCTCGAGTGTAGCTCGGAGTATATGTGTATCTGATTTCCAAATAGTCTCTTACGTCATAAAGAATTTTGCTGAAACAGAATAGCGTATTTTTCTATTATAACTTTAAAAAACACAAAACAGATGGAATTCTAGGCAGATGTCTTTATGTAGGAATTATCACTAGTGTCTCTTGCTTTAAACCTTCAAAAATATGAATAGCCTTACCTTACATCCAGGAAATGAATCGCAGGCAGTTGATACCAATAAGTCAGGACGCCTGGTATGATCAGGGAGAAGACTGCAGCAGTTCCGAAGGCAGCAAATCCCAGTCTTCTATCTTTACGATAGAAGTAAAAGAGAACAGTCACCAAGGCCGTCAGTTGATAGTCACTGGAGATGTACCAGGTGATTACGTGGCACTGCGAAGGAATAGGATCTTGAAAAATGTGGTTCTTCTTCTTATTCTTCTGTCATTGTATCCGCATGAGCTGATGTCTTAGCGGTAGCAAAATGATAAGCCAGTTGGAACTCCTCGGAAAAGTAGATTTTGTCAATATTTCTGAATTATTTTGACAAAACCTACATTTCCGAGGAGTATTCGGCTTGTTTATAATGGTAGTTGTCCTATTTTATTGTACTCACAACATCTCTAGTATCGGAGTTAAGCATTAGTAGACTGAGTCTCCAAGTCTTCTGACAAACTTTAGTTTCCAGATCATTACACAGTTGCCAGATCGGTCCAGAACCAGTGTACTGAGACACTGCTGTCACATAGAAGATACATAATGCGAAAGGTCCTATTAATCTGGAACAATAATAATTTGTCATATTTTTACGTCAAGTTGTCCAGCCTACCCTTGTTAAAATTCTTACCTAAAATATCGTTTCCACAATACCGTGAACAGGTTTTGGTGTTTACCATCGTTGGCCAGAAGACCTTTGATATGCAGAAGACCTGACATTGCGAAAAACGTGTCCACTACAACGTCAAGGTGGAGAAAGATGCCTGATATTCCTGTTACGTCCTTGAAATCATGATTGAAAAGGGATAGAGATTTTAGTTAATTAGAGGCAACAGTTCAAAAATATAACATAACATAACATACCATCACGCCTGTATTCCCCGAAGGGTTAGGCAGAGGTGTACTTAATGTACACCCACAGTTCGCCGGTATGTTTAGGTCCCATGTAATAGGGGGCGAGCCTATTGCCATTCACCGGGCACAAATCCAGACTCCGAGCTGCTACTGAGAATTTCATAGAAAAACTCAATAACACTTTGCTCGACCTGGGGATCGAACCCAAGACCTCTAGCGTAGCAGTCGCGATTGGGACCACTAGACCAACGAGGCAGTCAGTTCAAAAATATAATGCTGATGATGTTGATGAGTAGTAGTAGTAGTAGTAGTGTCTCGCTGGCATGTCTACGTGCCAGCGTGAATGGGTTGGTAGGGGACCAGGGAAGTACAACTCTCCCATAGAATATCGACGTGAAGTATCAGTATGGAGACTTTTGCGTTTCGCACCGTGAGTTTGAAGCGTCGGTTGCCCAATTGCGTCCTCAGTCCTCTTCCCTTTCCTTCTCTCTTCCCCCTAGTTAGTCCATGAGTGGCGGTGACTATGCCTGCTCGTTTGCCGATTTAACCCATAAAAAAACGATGATGAAGGTAAAGCATGTTTTTTGTAAGAAAAACCATTAAGACACTCTTAATAGTCAGTAGGACATACCCCTTCAAAGTCCCGTACATTGGAAACTCCAGCGATCGCCATGATAAAACTTTCATGCAGTGCAACAACCATTGTTGCAGTCAGGAATCTCATGCCGTTCATCACCCGAATCTCTTGTTCGTTCTCTTTTATAAGGCTTCGGTAATTTTGCACGACGCAGAATGATTCCAATATTACTTTTTCTGAAATGTAATACAATTCTTCTTAATAAGAACTAGTAGTCGCTCGCTGGTAGAAATTTGACTGCTATATTTTCCTCGTAAATTAACTTAAATTTTGCGAAATTTTCTACATGGATTAATGCATGGATAAAATAAATATATTTTCTTACCTAAACTGTCTGGATTCCCGTCATCATTAGGTATGTAGTTTCTATAGCATGTTGAAGCGGCTACTAATATAATAAGTGACACTATTAATGTCCTGAAAAACGAGCAAGTGTCTACCTAAGTACGCGTCATATCTGCGTCAGATGTTCCATCCGTGACAAACTGTCAGTAGAATCTTAATATTAATAGGAGTGTCCCTAGTGAACGCGACAATATTGCATTGTTATCGCGGTCTCTGTCGCTCACGATGCAAACGCGTGTCCGAGAGGTGAAAAACAATATAGGGCAGGTGACCCGGTTTTGGCCATTTTAAGAATTTTGTAGACTTTGAGGCTATATCATTTTACAGTTTTTGTTATCACGGACATATTTCTTGTAAAAAGTGATTAAATATATATAAATCTAGCCTAAGGATACATTTTTTTTTTCATAATGATTCAATGGAAAAATAATCCTGTAGAAAAGAAAAAAAAATGGGAATTTGTGCCATTTTTGGCCAGATTTACCCCATTTCTGGCCACAGTCATGTGCCAGTTCTGGCCACCAAAATTCATCAAAAATAAAAAGCAGATAATTCAAAGTAATAAAAAGTTTATTCGAAAATCGCATATTTTACGACCAACAGTCTTTATTCCCATTCATCAGGCATCCAATTCTTTATTGCGTTCAACGCTAATGTTATTTTATGCGGTGAGTACTGGAACAATTTTCTTTTCACGATACCTATTTTTTTAGTATTTGGTTTCGATGGAGGCATTATAATCGTAACTCTGAAAATGAATAGATTACTTATATCAAAATAGCTAAGTAATTAAGTTGATAAAAACGAAATGGCCAAAAGTGGGGTTCTACGTGCACCACTTTTGGCCAGTCATGTGGCCAAAGATGGGAAAATTCATTCATTTTGCTCCATTAGTGGCCACCTCTCATACCCTCACTTAATAAACAAATAGCGATAAATTAACATTAGTACCACTGAGACAGTGTATTCTTTATGAAGGATTAACATAAACATTAAAATAAATATGACGGCGCGTCGGAAGAATTGGTTCGACGACGCTTCTAATAATGATGATTTTCAAACGAATTGACATCTGTCAATTTGACGTAACACTGGGTGCTGGGGAGGCGGCCAGCCATTATTGATTTTATGGAATAACAAGGTTTTGCTGTTTGTTATCGATCGACATAGGCGATCTGAATATTGGTTGTTTCTGAAGTGAGCGCTCGCACCCCACGTGTTCGGTGGAACGTCGTTCTTTTCTTATAGTTTATAGTGTCTAGTATTGTGTGAATTTATTGTTATAACATACGGAAATTATTGTGGGAGAACATTACAAAATTGTGTTTCTTAACCGTTTGGTTTCATTGGACTAATATACCTACTCCTCGCCCGTAAACCCACGCATAAGATGGCTGTTTCTGATAAAGACGTTCCCCTTCCGCCTTTATCAGAAGTGGGATCCCGAGGGCAAGATGATGAGGAGACTAATGAGTATCCAACCAGTCGGCCAGGTGCAAGTGAAGGTGAAACTGGGAACCTGCTTGACAATATGGAGATGCTGTTGACACGTCTACTGAGTGTAACTCAATCTACCCCGGTAACTAATCAGTCAGTGAAACTCATCAGATTTGACCCAGATGATTCTGAATCAGACATTGAAGGTTGGTGTAGAATGACTGAAATTATAGTAAATAGTAGAAACTTGAATGGCCCAGAATTACTACTCGCCCTCATGAATTCCTTAAAGGGACGGGCTGCGTCTTGCCTAACTAAACTACAGGCATCTGAAATAACTTGGCCAAAAATTAAAGAAATTCTTATTGCAAAATTTGGACGCCCTATGTTAATGCAAGATTATTTTGATGAGGTATTGAGGTTTCAGTTGGGCAATAAAGAGACAGCATGTGAAGCTGCTATGCGCCTCTGGGGTCTTATTGAGCGCATACCTAATGTTGAGTTTAATGAAGAGGTCACAACGGGATTCATAATATCTGTGCTTTGTCAGCGTGATTCATTGATACGTAGAGAATTAAATTCTCACATAATTTCAACCAGGGCTCAACTTTATAGAATATTAAACAGAGTGTCGCTGAAGAGACGTAATGATGACAATGATAATAGCGAAATTGACATTAAGAGACCTCGCCTTAGTGACTCAAGATTTGGAGGCTCTTGCCACTATTGTGGTAATAGAGGTCATAAACAGGAGGACTGCCGCAAGAAACGAAGTGCTGAGAGTCAAAAATTGAAATCATCGGAGAATGAAAAATCTGTAACATGCTTTAGCTGTGGGAAAATAGGACACATAAGCACAAGCTGCCCAAATAAGAAGACTGGTATTGAGCAACATGCAACACGCAAAGAAGTCCAGATTTGTGAACACAATATGATGAGAGGTACTCTGTCGACATCAACTGGTGAGACTATTTTGTTTCTTTTTGATAGTGGCTCTTCCTGTTCCCTTGTAAAATGTAGCATAGTTAATAGACTCCTGGGTACTATACGCAATGATTCAGTCTATTTAACAGGCATAGGAGGTGACGATATCAAATGCACAATGCAGGTTTCAAGTTCTATATCAATTCAAGATATACCACTTACAGTACTTTTTCATGTTGTCCCCGATGATGTCATTACTGACTCTATCATAATAGGCAGGGATGTGCTTGAGCAGGGTATTCATGTTGAAATAAATAGTAATTTTATGAAGTTTTCTTTACGCAAAGATATTCAGGTATGCCAAATGATGGATGACCTCAATTTCGGCTATATCGATACCGACCTTGAAGGCAAGGACCGAGATGCGTTGGTGACAGTATTACGAAGGTATGCTAAATTCTTCATAGATGGTGTGCCTACGCGTCGCGTCACCACCGGTGAGTTAAAAATTGATTTAATAGATTCACACAGGATTGTTCAGCGGCGTCCATACCGGCTTTCACCTACTGAGAAAGAAGTCGTCAGAGATAAGGTACACGTTCTTTTGGAAGCAGGTATTATCCGTGAAAGCTCTTCGCCCTTTGCAAGTCCCATCTTGTTAGTAAAAAAGAAGGACGGTTCTGACAGGATGTGTGTAGATTACCGTGAATTGAATGCGAATACGCGCCCTGAGCACTATCCACTGCCCAGGATCGACGAACAGGTAGATCGGTTGAGTGGTGCTCACTTCTTCTCATCATTAGATATGGCATCCGGGTACCACCAAATTAAAGTAGAACCTAGTTCCATTGAGCGCACTGCCTTCGTAACTCCGGATGGCCAATTCGAATATTTAGCCATGCCATTTGGATTACGAAATGCAGCATCAGTTTATCAACGATGTATTAACAGGGCCTTGAAGTCCCTTAAAGATTCAGTTGCCCTGGCATACATGGATGATGTCCTTTGTTTCTCGGTGGATATTAAGGAAGGCCTACATCGTCTCGATATTGTCCTCAAAGCCCTATGCGAAGCAGGGTTTTCATTCAATGTCCGTAAGTGCAAATTTATGAAACGGGAAATCGACTATTTGGGTTTCGTGATCAGAGCAGGGGAGGTACGACCAAATCCTCGGAAAGTGCAAGCACTCGTAGAGGCCCCGACCCCTACGACGACGAATTTTTAGGACTAGCTTCCTATTTTAGGAGATTTATATCGAACTTCGCCACCTTGGCTAGCCCCCTATATCCACTCACAAGACTAAAAGGTCCTATTACTTGGACTGACAAGCACAATGATGTTCATAAGAAAATCGTACGAATTTTAACTTCAGAACCAGTCTTAACAATATTTGATCCCCATGCACCTATAGAGCTTCATACAGACGCTAGTTCGAGTGGTTATGGGGCTATCTTAATCCAGAAGGTGAATAATATCCCTCACGTTATAGCCTACTTCAGTCGCCGCACCACTGATACTGAATCCAGGTACCATTCATATGAATTGGAAACATTAGCAGTGGTGCGCGCCGTGGAGAATTTTCGCCATTATCTATATGGCCAGCATTTTACAGTCTACACGGACTGTAATTCATTAAAAGCTTCTAAAGCAAAAACAGACCTTTCCCCGCGTGTCCATCGTTGGTGGGCCTACTTGCAAGCATATGATTTTGATATTGTCTATAAGGAAGGTCGCCGCATGGAACACGCGGACTTCTTATCGAGAAATCCTTTACCTATGGCACCACCTGTCGTCCATGACACTGTAAGTACTATTGCAAATGGTTCTATCACTCGTAAGTCGATCAACTTTGTAGAGCTCCACGACAGCTGGCTTCAGGTAGAACAGAAGAGAGATGCAGAAATTCAGGATATCGTAAGTAAGTACTTGAATAATGAACTGCCCGAAGCCGTTAATCGTACTTACGATGTGCGAGATGGCATTCTGTATAGGAAAATAGAGCGCAATAAAACTAGCTCGTGGTTACCTATCGTACCCCGGTCTCTCATTTGGACGCTTATTAATCACATACACACAGAAATTAAACATTTAGGATACGACAAAACTCTTGACAAAATCTATGAGCAGTATTGGTTTCCAGAAATGGCGAAAAACGTTCGTAGGTTCGTTGAATCGTGTATTGTTTGCAAAGCTTCGAAAGGTCCCTCAGGCGCTCAACAAGTTAGATTGCACTCCATCCCCAAAGTAGCGGTACCATGGCATACCATCCATATAGACCTTACCGGAAAACTAAGCGGCAAAAGTGATAGAAAAGAATATGCGTCGGTAATTATAGATGCTTTCACTAAATACGTTCTATTAGAATTTACTCAGTCTCTAGACGCTATATGCGCCGTCAAAGCGCTCAGAAAGGCCGTTTCTCTGTTCGGTGCACCGCGGAGAGTCATTGCTGACCAGGGTAGATGTTACATCAGTTCTGAATTTAGAAAATACTGTAATGAACACAATATCGAATTACATCTGGTTGCAACGGGTACTTCGAGGGCCAACGGACAAGTGGAACGCGTAATGCGTACTCTTAAAAGCTTACTGACTATACTAGAGAACGACACTAATAAAGTTTGGCGCGATGAGCTAGATGATGTTCAGCTCGCACTTAATAGTACCAGGTCTAGGATAACTGGATATACACCTACAGAGCTAATGTTCGGCATTCGAGCCCAGTCGCTAGGTATCTCCAAAATATCACCAAATAATAACACTCCTATCCGCGCAGATTTGGAAACCATACGGAATAACGCATCTCGCGGAATCGAACAGGCAGCAGAAACCGATACTGAACGGTTCGACCGTGGTAGAGCTGTTGTTCGACCGTTCTCTGAAGGAGACTATGTGTTTGTCAAATGCAGCGAGCGCAACCAAACAAAATTATCGCGAAAATTTCGTGGTCCGTTTATAATTATCCGTGTGCTTGAAAACGACCGGTACGAGTTAAAAACCGTTAATGGCAGCAACCGCGTATACAAATACTCGCATGAAAATTTGCGTCTAGTACCTAAAGGTTTTGAAGGACTAGCTCAAATATCTTCGAACATGATTAACGATGAGGAGGCCGAGACGGCGGCCGATAGGGAACAAGTTGATAATACCGCACCAGTTGATAGCGATAGTGATACTCTCTCGATTTCAAGTGAAGGAACCATTACCGCTGGTTCCGATACACTAACAGCTACAGATATTGAGTCTCATTCGGTCAGCTTTGAAGCAGACGTAATTGAAGATGAATGTACGTGGTAACTGTTTATTCCCTTAAGGAGCACTATAATTTCCTGTTCTGCACTGCGAGTTGATTTGACGGGTGGTCGAAAGGGGCCTTGCACGCCCGGTCCACGCCGCAATGTGAGTTGGTGGCTGGTCAGAGTGGCCTTGCGCGCCTGGTCCACGCCGCATGGTAGGTTGGTGGCTGGTCGAAGGGGCCTTGCACGCCCGGTCCACGCCGCAATGTGAGTTGGTGGCTGGTCAGAGTGGCCTTGCGCGCCTGGTCCACGCCGCATGGTAGGTTGGTGGCTGGTCGAAGGGGCCTTGCACGCCCGGTCCATGCCGCAAGGTGAGTTGGTGGCTGGTCAGAGAGGCCTTGCGCGCCCGGTCCACGCCGCATGGTAGGTTGGTGGCTGGTCGAAGGGGCCTTGCACGCCCGGTCCATGCCGCAAGGTGAGTTGGTGGCTGGTCAGAGAGGCCTTGCGCGCCCGGTCCACGCCGCATGGTAGGTTGGTGGCTGGTCGAAGGGGCCTTGCACGCCCGGTCCATGCCGCAAGGTGAGTTGGTGGCTGGTCAGAGAGGCCTTGCGCGCCCGGTCCACGCCGCATGGTAGGTTGGTGGCTGGTCGAAGGGGCCTTGCACGCCCGGTCCACGCCGCAAGGTGAGTTGGTGGCTGATCGAAGGGGCTCTGCACGCCCGGTCCACGCCGCAAGATGAGTTGGTAGCTAGTCGAAGGGGCCTTGCACGCCCGGTCTACGCCACAAGGTGAGTTGGTGGCTGGACGAAGTGGCCTTGCACGCCCGGTCCACGCCGCAAGGTGAGTTGGTAGCTAGTCGAAGGGGTCTTGCACGCCCAATCCACACCACAAGTTGAGATGGCGGTTGGTCGAAGGGGCCTTGCACGCCCGGGCCACGCCAAACGTGAATCAGCCTTTGGACGAAGGAGTCCTGCATTTGACCAGTGCATAAAGTACCCTGTTTTGCTACGCTTACCAGCACAGTACTTCTGTCAGGAATGGACGAGCTGGTTGTAATATTTTCCTTGTCTGGCATTTCAGATGTCGAGCATCCGTACAACCCAGCGCACGAGGACGTGCGATAGTCAGGTTTGGCCGTGACGGCGCGTCGGAAGAATTGGTTCGACGACGCTTCTAATAATGATGATTTTCAAACGAATTGACATCTGTCAATTTGACGTAACACTGGGTGCTGGGGAGGCGGCCAGCCATTATTGATTTTATGGAATAACAAGGTTTTGCTGTTTGTTATCGATCGACATAGGCGATCTGAATATTGGTTGTTTCTGAAGTGAGCGCTCGCACCCCACGTGTTCGGTGGAACGTCGTTCTTTTCTTATAGTTTATAGTGTCTAGTATTGTGTGAATTTATTGTTATAACATACGGAAATTATTGTGGGAGAACATTACAAAATTGTGTTTCTTAACCGTTTGGTTTCATTGGACTAATATACCTACTCCTCGCCCGTAAACCCACGCATAAGATGGCTGCTTCTGATAAAGACGTTCCCCTTCCGCCTTTAAATAAGAAGTATTTTAAAAACAATGATTGATTACTCACCCGCTCGCCTTAGCCATTTTGCTAAGACTTAAAACAATTGACGCTCGTCAAAAAGTAATTACTTGTTGGATTGAAGTGAAGTTTGACCCATCAAAGCTGTTAACGCTATCAGTGTTGCCAATATTAGTTATTTTTATTCCCGTAAACCATAAAGTAATATATTTGTATTTGCCTTAGTTATAACCATTTGAAGTTCTAAATGGCCACAAAGGGGTCGGTGGCCACAACCGGGTCACTTGCCCTATTTGTAACATTTCCGCGCGTATTTCTTGTTTATTATATATAGTTTTTTTTTTGTAAAAGGATATTTGTTATATAATCTGGGTTCCCATGAATCAAAATGGTTCTGTATTGATACATTATATTAAAATACTAGCATAAAGTTGGAACACTTTTATCGAAAATTATCGATCTTTGAGCTCGTGTAACTTTTTAACCTATATTGAAATAAACATTTACAAGGAACACGTATTTTAATGATAAGATTGTTATTGCAAAATTTCAAAGACTTTCATTGGTTAAAATTCAAAATAGGACTAAACTACTTTTTTATGGAGCGCGGAGCGGAGACTATCCTCTTAAATAGGTAATGTAAAAAAAATCCTTTTGCTGTGCTAACGCGGTTATATTTTCATTAAAATTTTCTTTGAACCACATGTATAAAGTTACATAGTTGTGAATATATTATAAAGATTACTATACATTACATTGTAATAATACTTTGTCTTTTTATACTTACAAAAACAAATAAAGGCCGATACTATATTGTGTCTTTTCTCCAGCCACTTGGCAGTAATCCACCGTGATGGTAGGTCTGATTTTCCCAAAGTTGGTGATCTCATACATAGCCCTGGTGATCTTCGCGATGGAGGGGGAGTTGCAGGCAGCTAGCACACACACCCCCCAAGTGAGGCGGTTCGTTGGAAGGCCTGCTATAGTTTTAGACTGGAATGCAAAAAAAATGTTGCCCTAAGTTTTTATAGCCCACCCCTATGTTTTTTAAGTTAACCTCTAAGTTTTTAATTTTTAGTGAAGGAAAAATACGACCGCGGGCAGGATTCGAACCTGCGTCTTCTGGTTAAGTACACCAGACGCTATGACCGCTAAGCCACCGCGACCTCCACGAAATTTGCCTTCACATTTTTAATTCACGTCTTTGAGGCGACGTCAGTGACATCTGTTGAAAATGTGCTTCTCAACCGACATGACATGCTTTGCAGCAAGTACGATGCCACCTTACCTTTTAAGTTTCTTTTTGTTTTTCACTAAAATAACTTAATAATCTTTGCATGGAAAATGCCTAAAAAATACAAAAAGAAAATCACTATTCTTATATTTTTTTTCAAGAAAACGACTGATGGACTTTAACATCTTGCGGTCGCCAGCACATCCAGTTAGGTACCACAAAATGTCAAATTTTCTTAGTTGATTTTGAATTTAATGATCAATATTTTAAGGTTTAAAATCATTCAGAGAAATTTCACAGTTTTGCATAACTTGATGTGCTGGTAACTGTACTATTTTAATAATTATTCCCTTATTTCCATAATTAATAGTTGTTCATTCGCCCCATAAAAATACAGTCACACCCTTGTATACAGTTTGTTCGAAATAACTAAGCATGTCTGAAGTTGTCTGCAAGTGGTTTAGCAGTGGTACATTTTAATAGAAAGAGTCGTTATAAAGAAGCGGCGGTAGCCTAATGGCTAGGGCGTCGGACTTGCGATCATGTGGTTGCCGGTTCGAACCCCATCCATTGCACTACCGACGTGAACCCACTCGTAACACAAGCAATTAGCTTAGCACGAGGGGTTAACAAGAATACTAGTAATGTGTGACCCACATTGCTGGTAAGCTTTTTTTTTTTTTTAAAAAAAAGACGGTTGGGGTCGTATATGTTTCCCATTTAAATTATATTTTCACTTATTTCGATATTTACTTGTAACATACCATCACGCCTGTATTCCCCGAAGGGATAGGCAGAGGTGTACTTAATGTATACCCACAGTTCGCCGGTATGTTTAGCCCCCATGTAATAGGGGGCGAGCCTATTGCCATTCACCGGGCACAAATTCAGACTCCGAGCTGCTACTGAGAATTTCATAGAAAAATCCAATAACACTGCTCGACCTGGGGATCGAACCCAAGACCTCTAGCGTAGTAGTCGCGATTGGGACCACTAGACTAACGAGGCAGTGTATATTAACTTTTAAAAACACTTAATTAAGCGATTTTAGCAGCGCGTTAGTTCGGACTTCGAACTTCAGACAAGCAGAGTTATTTCGAACAACTGTAAATCCAATTTCGAAGAAGCTTTTGATTCGCCCCTTAACTGATATAGCTGTAGGTACTCACATTAATATAATCATCTGTAGTCCCATATGGATCAAATTCTGCAACAGTTTTTGGTTTATCCGCCAATAAGAATTTAGCGATGCAGTACTTTGTAGTAAATTGTGGATGGGTGATAAGCCAGGGCGGTTTCATGCACTGATCGAAATTGCCCAAATTAACCGAAGAGCCGAACAAATTGCCCGCTGGTAGCATGTTTGCATTCCAAACTGGAAGGTAAAATATTTAGTAATGAGTGATTTGATTGACCCAATTATTGTCCCACTGTTGGGCACGAGTCTCCTCTGAGTGTGAAGAATTAGGCTATAGTCCGCCACGCTAGCCTACTGCGGGTTGGTAGACTTCACACGCCTGCGAGGACATCTCTCAGGCATGCAGGTTTCCTCACGATGTTTTCCTTCATTGTTTAAGCACGTGATAATTAATTATGAATACGCACATGACTTCCAAAAGTCAGAGGTGCAGGCCTCGGATTTGATCTTGAGACCTTGGACTTGGCAGTCCAAGGTAGGTCTTATCGTTTGGCTATCACTACACCAGGCTATCATTTCACCGTTTAAGCGAGAAATCATGATTCTCTGAGTTTGTTTAGGTAGCGAAATGCCATCGACGTCTCGTTTAAAATTTTACCTTCCCTCTCCTTTTCTGTTTCCCCTCTCCTTTCCTTTACAGGATCGGCAACACGCAAAAGATAGATCCCCCTGGTACCGTTCGCGTGGTTATCTACGGTAACCGCTTACCATCAGGCAGGCTGTTTGATTGTTTGCCACTTTAGTGGTATAAATGGCTCAATTCCTCCCTCAATCCCCTTCCTTCTCCTTTCCCTATATTCTCGGCAACGCATCTGCAACTCCTTTGGTATTGCAGATGTCCATGGGCAGCGATGACTACTTACCATCAGGTAGCACGCCTGCTCGTTTGTGTCTTTAACCCGGCGTTAAAGACACAAACGAGCAAACTAAATGTAGTTTGCACACCAAGTGTGCAAAAAAATTTGCGAATTTTTTTATCATGGAAATTCGTAAAACTATATTTTTCCTGCTCTAATTTGCAAAAATTGTAGGGAAACGAAAAGGATGGCAATAATAGTCATATATGCCTGCATACTGCACATTTTTGCATAGGTTGCATTCTAATCGTGGGAGAGGTTAAAAGGTCTATTTGCAAAAGTAAATCGCTTTTAATTTATGCCTGGGCAGTACTATGCTCATAAAACTAGGTTATCATTGCTTGATTCAAATATACTACTTACTCCAAGTTGCCCATAATGTGGAGTTCTTCACATTCTCTAAAATCGTTAGAATATTCTCCAAACACGGTACTTCTTCTTTGGTCCAGTTATCCATTTGTATTCTCCGTGTAAAACTGTCTTATACTAGTGAATTTGTCTGCAGTGTTTGCGATCCATCGTGAGACGAAACTGTGGCTGTAAGAGATACAAAAAGGATGAGGTCACAAATACAATGTGGGTTTTTTTGTTTTACTGCATTGGTTTAGGTTGATTTAGTAATACAACAACAAAGTAAAACGTAATTAAATAGTAAATTACTCTCAATTTTACTGTTACGTGAATTTTTCTGCGTCCTTAGTCTAGTGATCTCATGCGCCACCGCTACGCTAGAGGTCCTGGGTTCGATCCCCAGGTCGAGACGTGTTATTGGGTTTTTTTATGAAATTCTCAGTAGCAGCTTGGAGTCTGGATTTGTGCCCAGTTAATGGCAATAGGCTCCTTCCTATTACATGGGATTTAAACATACCGGCTATACCACATTCTAGGATCATGGCGATAAGAATTGCGTCAACTATGGTTTATTCACAACTACACTACTAAAACTTTTGCAAGATCCTCTATTTTACACTATACATACATACACTCCCGCCTTTTTCCCATAGGGGTAAGCAGAAACCACAGAACGCCATCTGCTACGATTCTTGCATACTTCTTTTGCTTCGTCCACATTCATACATCTTGTCATACACATGCGCCGGTTGCGGGTACTACGCACTTGACCTTTCTGAAGGATCTCACCAATAAGGTCGTGATATGTTTTTCTTAGTGCTGTGATAGCCTAGTGATATGACCATTGGACTGCCAAGTCAAAGGTCTCGAGTTCGAATCCAAGGCCTCTAACTTCTCGAAATTATGTGCGTATTAATAATTAATATTCACGCGCTTAAACGGTGAAGGAAAACATCGTGAGGAAACCTTGCATGCCTGAGAGATTTTCTTGACGGCATGTGAAGTCTGCCAACCCGCAGTAGGCTAGCGTGGCGGACTATAGCCTAATCCCTCTCGTATTGAGAGGAGACCCGTGCCCAGCAGTGGGACAATGTAATGGGTTGATGATGATGATGATGTTTTTCTAGGGCGTCCCCTCCCGGCGACTCCACTGACATTCGCCTTATAAATCACTTACGTTAATCGCCTTTCATCCATTTTACACTACCTGCTAACATAATGATTTTAAAGCAAAAGTTTTAGTAATCAGTCATACATTAAAGTTTATGTCTCTAAGCTGTGCCGACGTACAATTTGCCAAAAGCAAAAAAAAATTGAAGCCCACGGAGGGAAGATTATTAGCTTAAAGTTTCAACAACATAGGCACAAAACTTGACTTACCAAAACATAAAGATAATAGAAACATATGCCACATCTCAAAGACCTATTCGTACTAACAGTCTCAAACAAAATAACACAATTAAATTTATTCCACGTAGAGTATTTACATCACCATAATTAGTATTTTAAAAGTGAATAAATAACAAGAGTTCCGTATTTATTTCTAGAATACAGATGTTTTTTTTACTATAACGGTGGTGTAAGAAAGAAATAAAATTAGTTGGTGCACTTTAAAGTTTTACAAATTATTTGTGAGTTTTACTTTTGTAGGGGACTATTGCAAAACTCACAAATATTGTGAGTTTTACATAATATTGTGAGTGTATTGTGTTCGAATTAACCGCACATAAAATACTGATTGAGCATCAAAATTTTGAATACAGATATCGGTTAGGTTAGGATACAACTGTGCACAAATCATGTCCTTTTTTTTTACACATTTTTAAACAGGTTAATATCTATTGATTTAATTTATTTTATGTTACAGGAAAAGAGGATCGATCATTAAAAATCGGCCAAGTGCGAGTCGGACTCGCGCACAAAGAGTGCCGTACCATTTTCTATAAAAACTGCAAAAAAACATCTGTTGTTGTTGTCTGTTGTATAGGAGACCCACTTATTTTTTTTTTCTGTTTTTTAGTATTTGTTTACTTTGTTATAGCGGCATCAAAAATATGAAAAAAAAATTGAAAATTTCCTGTCTAACTATCACGGTTCAAGTAATACCGCCTGGCGACAGACGGACAGACAAACAGACAGGCGGACAGCGGAGTCTTAGTAATAGGGTCCCGTTTTTACCCTTTGGCTACGGAACCCTAAAAAGAAGACTGTTGAGATTGTATGCTTGCAGTTTTTGTAAAATTTAAACGATTATTTAAATGCATGCCAAAAATAACTTTGCGGAAATTAGAAATCGTACGCAGGACCTCTAGCGTAGCAGTCGCGCTTAGGACTCATGAGGCAGCACTTTGAATTATGCTCATTTAAAAAAGTACATAATTATGTAATTAATGCCTAGTCAAGTTTAACAATAAATGATAGGTCTTAGATCATTAAAGGCTAAAGGTCTTGCTTCTCTAGCAATTAAACTTATTAAAATAATTACGTTATTGTTTAAACAGCTATAAAAGTTGCAATCTGCACGATTAGTTTATTTTATTGTATTATACTGCGGAGAGTACATACATACATACATAACATCACGCCTGTATTCCCCGAAGGGTTAGGCAGAGGTGTACTTAATGTACACCCACAGTTCGCCGGTATGTTTGGGTCCCATGTAATAGGGGGCGAGCCTATTGCCATTCACCGGGCACAAATCCAGACTCTGAGCTGCTACCAAGAATTTCATAGAAAAACTTAATAACACTTTGCTCGACCTGGGGATCGAACCCAAGATAGAGGTCTTGGGTTCGTACCCCAGGTCGAGCAAAGTGTTATTAAGTAGCGTAGCAGTCGCGATTGGGACCACTAGACCAACGAGGCAGTCTGCGGAGAGTGTTTATTTTTATTATTATTGTTGTAACTCAACACGCATTATTACATTTAAATGAAAAGTACCTTATTTACAATATTTTACATTCCAAAAAACAGAACCATAAAAAACAGTGGGCGCGACTAGGCTGGCAGCATTGCCACGTTGAATGGCAATGCTTATACGCTCCCCTAGGAATAAGCCAGCCCTCTGATCACGCGAGGCGTCGACCAGTCTTCTAGATATTTCCTTGTGAGAAGACGGGCACTCGGACCCCATGACCCAAGCGTTTCGACCCCAAACGGCTCAAACATATAGCTACCCGACAGGTTGCTATACTTGCGCCGTTTGAGAGTCTCCGCGACGGCAGCAGCAGCGCCAGCGCAGCCAGCTGAGCTTCGAAGATGGGATTTATTTATTTAAGGATCTCCAACAAAAAAAGTAGGTACAAAAATACTTTCATAATTGTGCAATTTAGTCATCATCAACCCATCACATTGTCCCACTGCTGGGCACGGGTCTCCTCTCAGTACGAGAGGGATTAGGCTATAGTCCGCCACGCTAGCCTACTGCGGGTTGGCAGACTTCACACGCCATCGAGAAAATCTCTCAGGCATGCAGGTTTCCTCACGATGTTTTACTTCATCGTTTATGCGAGTGATAATTAATTATTAATACGCACATGACTTTGAAAAATCAGAGGTGCGTGTATTAGATTAAAACTCGAGACCTTTGACTTGGCAGTCAAATGGTCATATCACTAGGCTATCACTGCACTTAATAATAAGCAGTTTAGTAATAAGCTGTTATTTTGGCATTACAAATTAACAAATAATTTATAAAGATCTTAAGGCTTTTTTAAGGTTCATCATATTCTATAAATAACCGATCATATCAGCCTATTGCCGTCCACTGCTGAACATAGGCCTCCCCCAAAGAGCGTCAACCAAATACTTTAATTTTATTAATTTGTATAGATTAGAAAAAGCATCACGCTTATCTATTCCCGAATGGTAAGACAGTGATGTAATATTGTACACCCACAGTACGCATGTAATTGGGGCGAGGCTTTTGTTATAACTACAAGCTTTTTCTTCACTTTGCTCGACCTGGGAACCCAACTCACTCTATCACGTAGCAACCGCGCTCACGACCATCGACTAACGAGGCAGTCCAATTTATTTCAATTCCAAGTGTAAGTGTACATTTAATTGGAAATACAAAATACATTTTTTAATTGGATTTCCAATTACATTGCAGGCAATTCATGCATGAAATGGACTGTTTGCTTTACTTTGCCGGTTTTTCAGCTCCGTATGAGAAGGGAAAATGGAATGGAGGAAGGAAAAAATTACAAGATTTATGATATCACATAAATGAATTGAAAGATGAATAACTTCTTAAAAGTCCCATATAAATATTTACCGTAAATACTTAGAGCCGATCAACAAAAACTTAATTAAAATTTGTTTATAAATAAGGAAGTTATAAGAATTTAAATAAGGGATTCGGCATTTCTTTTATAATTTACACTACTTTCTGGCTTCAAAAGTTAAAGTTAAATTATTAGAAAGATTGTTAAGCAAAAGTTTTAGGAATCAATCGTAAATAAGTTATTGTTGATAATTATGTTATAATCAAAAAAACATTTGATTTTGCGCCGAAGGCTGACGCTTTAGCATTAAGCAGATATATAGTACTGCTGTATGTTTGATTCCCGTATACCTAATAGGGGCGAACCTATTACCATTGATCGTATACAAATCCAAACTAAAAACTTGAGAGGTGTCAAGGGTCGATTAATTAGTGAAGGAATTGTATTTTTTTTTCTTTTAGTTATAATATTTATTATTTATTATTTACAAAAAACCTGTATACACTCAACAAAAAAAATTGTCGCGACACCACACTGTTCAATGCGAAATAGAAATGAAAATATCTGGCTTGCTTTCTATAAAAGAGAGAGAGAGAGAGAGACAGACAGAGAAACATGCGCACGCCGCACAGCTTACAATAGCTTACTATAGCAAAAAGTGTCGTGACAACTTTTCGTAAGATTTTTTTCCGTCTAGCCCCCTTTCACAGCGCGCGATAAGGAACTTCGTTCCAATAATCTGCTACTAAGAAAGATATAAGAAACCATTTGTTATGGCTTTTTGAGCCGCCTCGACAAACAGCACTCCTTTGCGAGTATCACGCATTTTATAAAAAAAAAAAACATATGACAGTGACATCAACAACAAAATGCCACAGAATAGCATATTTTATGTTAAGCTCGCTGTTTTCACTGGTTTGCAAGCTTCGTTTAACATTAAATCAGTAGTAATTTCATGCTCTGTGACCACTGATGACTGTCGCGAACCAAGAGTTTCGTTGTGAAATGTTTATTTTTAATCAAAAACTTTATCGTTCAAATACCTACTAATTAGTTTCTTTTTTTTATTGGCCTCGTCTAGAACAGTCCCAACTGTCAGGGTTTACTCGTCAGTCATAATTAAAAGAGATTATCCGTTGTTTTGATTCATTTGATAAAAAAAAATTCTACTAAAAAAAGGAGGGGGCTGTCAATTCGGTTTTTTTAAGTTTTTTACCTGACACTGCCGTTATTTAAGAACCATACAAACATACACTTACGCGTTTCTCCCATAGGGGTAGGCAGTAACTACAGAACGCCATCTGCTACTGCGTCGGATTCTTGAATACTTACTTCTTTTGCTTCGCCCATATTCACACAAATATCATAAACATGCGCCGGTTGCGGGTACTACGCACTTGACCTTTCTAAGGGATATCTCTCTCTGGTATTTAGGAACCAATACGGATATTTTTATTTGTATGCGTACCTATACTTCCCGTTTGGTTCCATTTACGCTACAATTACAGCGGAAATAACTTTGATTTTGCAACGTAACTGATAGTGCTCAATTACATAGACGAGAGAGCGCCTACATTCAAAAACGGAACAAACATACGCATCACAGATTGCCATTAAATTTATTGCAGGCGTCCTAACATTCAACAATCATTTACCGATTAAAAAATATTAGAGCAATAATACCTACTACTAGTAGGTATTTAATATTGTACTTTTTTTTTCAGCATTCGTTAATGCCTAATATAATAAAAAATACCAGTAATAACACCCTGTCGTTTTTGCGTCGGGGGTTAAAAATGCTTTATTTAATGAAATAATATCATTTAATAAAAGCGACGAAGCAGAAGTACAATGTAAAAGGAAATTGATTAATTTAAAATGATTAAGTAATTGATTAAAAAGAAATTATTAATTTATTGAATAACAGTTATTTCGTTTTTTAATATTACTTATCATCGCTATTGGGGACTTTAATGGTGTATCCCGATAATGATACTAGATGGGACCTAAAAAGCATTTCCAAATACGTTCATAAACCACACATTATTCATCAGCTGATGTTTAAAAACACCGTTCATAACAGCTATTAAGCCGCTTTCAACACGGCAGGCCACGCAACACTCGTGAAGCGACAACCACTCACTCATCAATATTCGGGCACGGTAAACGCTTTAAGTTATGGGCGACAGCGGTTAACAAATTATCCCTTACGCCCCTTTCTCCAAAGGTTCACCCCTTAAGGGGAAAACAGGCAGAGGTTAATAATGATGGTAAGAGTAGGTACAAATTAAATCCATAATTTGTGCATATTTAGGTCACATGTATTATGCGGTGAGACTATTGCCATTACCCGGGCACGAATTCAATCTTCGAGCTGCTACTAAGAATTTCATTGATAAACCCGTTGTTCAATCTGAGAATCCCAGGAATATTGGCGTAGCAGTCGCGATTTCGACAGTATCGATATCTATAGCGCTATTTAAGAAACTCTTCGAAGCGAATCCAGCATCGCACAATCTACGTTCGCAATGCAAGTTGCCATAAGTCAGAGCTGCGAGTAAAACTACGGACAACAAATAGTACTTAAATATAAAAAAATATTGCTTTGAATAGTTAATGATACAAAAACAAAAAAGAGGAGGGGGGTGAATTTAACGCTATGTTTCCACGTGCGCAAGTACATGTTTAAAGTTTTAGAGATCAATTTGAGGAAATTCCAACGTGAAGAAGAAGCAAAGCTTAGGCTTCAGCACTAACTATTACGCAGTAATAGCCTTGTAATATGACTACAGGGCTGCCAAGTCAGTTTCTTTTTCAAAATTTCTCGAGAAAAAATTGAGAAATGCGATTTATTGAAAATAGTACCCGGACAGACACGCGTGAGCATTTTTTCCGAAGCTATAATGGACTGCTGCGCTAGAGGTCCTGGATTCGATTCCCAGGTCAAGCAAAGTGTTATTAGGTTTTTCTATTAAAGTCCCAGTAACAGCTTATTTCATGGGACCTAAACATACCGGTGAAGTGTGGGTGCCTGACCCTTCGGGGAATGTAGGCATGATGGTATGTTATGTTATGTTATGACGCCAAAAAACAGGCAGGCTAGCATTGGTAGATTATTTGTCTAACCTCTCTCACTCTAAGAGGAGACTCACCATTGGGCCATTAATTGGGTTGGTGAGCAAACCGATATCCGATGGAACTCGCTCATCGAGCTTCTATCTGTGTGGGGAGCATAACCGCTCATCGCTCGACTCCTGGACCACCACCTAACCTATTAATATTCATTATGTAATTAATTTCTGTGCCGCACTGACACGATATTTATTTTAACCCCGTAATTATAGCCAGCTATTGGTTAGCGCTTTGTCTAATTAATGCAATTTCAATAAAACGCTGATTTGGAACAATGGAGTCACTACATAGTATAAAACAAAGTCGCTTCCCGCTGTCTGTCTGACCCTATGTATGCTTAGATCTTTAAAACTACGCAACGGATTTTGATGCGGTTTTTTTTAATAGATACAAAAATACAAAAAACACAAAATAGTTTTTGCTTCATAAGTTTACATACAAGTTTAGTGTCTGGAGTTTCCCTTTAAGCAAGTAATGTCTGTGTTGGGAAGCCCCGCTCTTCCATAGCAAAGCAATACACAATTAGAAGACTTGGTATGGTATTTACACAAAACAATAGGTACAGAACTTACAATTTAATTTTAAAATAAGAAAATCTTGCTTGCAGCTGTCTGTTCAGTGTTATGTGAGGTAGTGTGTTGTGTTCGATGGATGTTGTAAGGCCGTGTGTTGTGTGTTGTTATTATTATTATTTTATTTTTTTTGTATTTTTTACTGGCTTGCTTATATAATAGATAGAGTGATTCAAGAGGGAGGTTTATATGTATAATAAATACGACAGAACACGCGGGCGAAGCTGTGGGTGGAAAGCTAGTTTTATAAAAAATGGTTGAGCTACACGAGGACTGATGTATGCGTACCGTCAGTTAGGACAGGTCAACTCAAAACTGTGGCTCTTTCTTCAAAAGGCCTGTTCAGATTTTGCCCTACATTGTAAAACTCGCATATCTATGATATAACTATTGTCTGGACTTTAAAAGAGACCATGATTCTCTGAGTTTGTTTCGACATTTCTTCTCAGAGGTCGTCAGATAGGAAATGTCGGCGCCATCTAGTTTAAAAAAAAATGAAAAAAAATCGACTTGTAAAAGTGTCTTTAAAAGATCTATTTACAGAAATAAATATCATTTATCATTTATATGTATAAAAAGATAACGGTTAATGGCCTAATGGTACGTGGCAACCTTACAGCTGACGATCTCGGCTGTCATCTCGGAATACAGGAGTGATGATATGTTTTTTTAATAGGGGGCGAGTCACAAAAGAGTTGCCACTAACCAGGCAAGAATCCAAACTCCGAGCTACTACTGAAAATGTTAAAGAAAAATTCGAAAACACTTTTTTTTAAATAAGCTTACTTGCAATGTGGGTCAGCCATCACTAGTATTCTTGTTAACATAACATAACATACCATCACGCCTGTATTCCCCGAAGGGTTAGGCAGAGATGTACTAATGTACACCCACATTTCGCCGGTATGTTTAGGTCCCACATATAATACGGGGCGAGCCTATTGCCACTAACCGGGCACAAATCCAGACTCCGAGCTGCTACCGGGAATTTCATAGAAAAACCCAATAACAATTTGCTCGACCTGGGGATCGAACCCAGGACCTCAAGCGTAGCAGTCGCGCTTAGGACCACTAGACTAATGAGGCAGTCTTCTTGTTAACCCCTCGTACTAAGCTAAATGCTTGTGTTACGAGTGGATCCACGTCGGTAGTGCAATGGGTGGGTTTCGAACCGGCAACCACATGATCGCAAGTCCGACGCCCTCGCCATTAGGATACCGCCGCTTAATTTTTCGACAAGAGATTTAAACTGGACTGGAATTTACCATCATCATCATCATCATCAGCCTGTACTGGTCCAATGCTGGATGTAGGCCTCTCCTAATGAACGCCGCAGAGCCCGATCTTCGGCTTTCCTCATCCAGTCACTGCTAGACAGGAATTATTTGGACCAACTTCAATTAATATAGAAAGATTGTAAATACATAAATGTAGGGGATCGAGAAGAAAAAACTCATACTCAAACTACATACCATCACACCTGTATTCCCCGAAGGGTTAGGCAGAGGTGTACTTAATGTACACCCACAGTTTGCCAGTATGTTTAGGTCCCATGCAATAGGGGGCGAGCCTATTGCCATTCACCGGGCAAAAAACCCAGACTCCGAGCTGCTACTGAGAATTTCATAGAAAAACCCAAATAACACTTTGCTCGACCTGGGGATCGAACCCAAGACCTCAAGCGTAGCAGTCGCGATTGGGACCACTAGACTAACGAGGCAGTCATACTCAAACTGAAACATAAATTCAAACTCACGCCATCTTTTTCTTATATTTCCTGTCTCTTTCACACTCATCATCATCTTGCGAGAATTGCCACTGATTTTACACTGTTTCAAATTCCTACATAAATGTGGATCAAAAAGGCTTCAATCAAGACGTAAGGTGACTTTCCCTGTAGATGTAGAATCACAGGATGCCTACATCCCGCTGGAGGAAATCGATAAGGGAGTGGGACGTCCGTAATTATGCAAAGGAAAACCGCTTGTGTTCCGCAAGATTTTAATTTCAATATTAAATGTAGGGTATTGTTTCCTGGCCTCCTTCCAGAAACGAGTGTAATTTTTTTAGCCGGCTGCGTGACGCAAAGTAGGGTAATCTGTTCATTACTAAAGATACTGGAGGACATGATATTTGGTGATCATATTTTTTTTTCATCAGACCGGTTGATCATATATATGAAGAAAAAATAACATTAGAAATAAATATTTATTGATTATTTAGTAAACTTAACCGAAAGTTAAGTAATTAATTAAGCAACGCGCGCAGGAACGTTATGCAGTATAAACACAGAATAGGAACGATGGCAAGCACATCAAGTTGCCACAAAATGTCAGATTTTCTCAGTTGATTTTGAATTCAAACACTAACACTATTAAGGTTCTAAATCATTTGAAGAAATTTTACATTTTTGTATAACCAGAGGGCTTAGACAAGTGGCATGAACGCTAATCCAATAGAATAGAATAGAATTCTCAATGTATGAGAGTGACACTAGCTTACGACATTAATTGACATGTCATGTCGTAAGCTAGTGTCACTCCCATACATTGAGAATTCTATTCTATTCTATTGGATTAGCGTTCATGCCACTTGTCTAGGGGCCCTGGTGTGCTGGCGACTACAGCGGTTTCTGTACATTCGGTACAGAATCATGTACTGAATTCATGGTAAGCAGTTATGCGTCGATGTCGCTTCCACAGTAAGTACCACAGGACAAATAGTTAAACAAAAAGCAATCACATGCGACCTATATATATATATACATATGAACATACAATGCGGGCCAGCGTCGTATAGGAATTTAATATGCTCCACTGCCTTATCTCCACACATAACAGCTGGAATTTCAAGTCGAGAATGACTGGGAAATGAATTTCTTTAGGTCGGGTAAAACATACTGGGATTGTATTATTGCTTGTTGGTTTGAAGATAAAAACATACTGTGGAGTCCACTATTTTAATTTTACATACATACATACATACATACCTGTCTCCCATATTGTCATGCCTGTCTTCCATGGGGGTAGGCAGAGGCTATAGATTACCACTTGCTACGACCCTGGCACACGACTTTCGCTTCAGCTACATTCATTAACCTCTTCATGCATGACCGTCGGTTTAAGGTGCTCGGAACCTGGCCTTAAACTTATTGTGAAAATTAAAAAATAAAACTGTCTCATTAGCAGTGGTCGGATAAGGTATCTAGGGTTTTTAAGGTTCAAAAAGTTCAGGGTTAGGCGTGAAATTTATTTTATCCTTGGTTTTTCACGGATTATTCGAAGACACGTTTTAGCTACAGGGCAGTCAAAATTTCGACTTCAACAATAACTTATTCTCAATGGGGTAAGTATTAAAACTTTTGCTTAAAAATCACTATTTTCTTTTTTTTTTCTCTTAAAAAAAAGCTTACTAGCAATGTGGGTCACACATTACTAGTATTCTTGTTAACCCCTCGTGCTAAGCTAAATGCTTGTGTTACGAGTGAGTTCACGTCGGTAGTGCAATGGGTGGGGTTCGAACCGGCAACCATATGATCGCAAGTCCGACGCCCTAGCCATTAGGCTACCGTCGCTTAAACTATTGTAGGAGATTTAGGTATAAATTGCAATTTTTGACAGAATCCTCTATTTTACACCAAAATCTTCTATATTCTACATCGGATTTGATTGACGATTGTGTTGACAAGTGTTTAAATATTTGGAATCGGAACCGACCAAGTGAGTCAATATGTATCTCAATAGAGATATACTTATTATTACAGTATTAATACTTATCTATTATTACAGTAGTAGTGCCTGCTGTCATGTCTACATGCTAGTATGAATGGCTCGGCACGACCGGGGAAGTACTACCCTCCCACAGAATATCAACGCCACGTAGCAGTATGCATACTGTTGCGTTTCGTACGGTGAGTCTGGACCGCTGGAGGCCCAATTTCTCCCTCAGTCCCGTTCAATCACCTTTCTCCTTCTGTTCTCTTCTCCTTAAATAGGCTTGGCAACGCATCTACAACTCCTTTGGTATTGCAGATGTCCATGGGCGGCGATGACTACTTACCATCAGCTGACTCATGTTTGTTTGCCGAGTAATCCCATAAAAAAAAATCTAATAATTCTCTTCGACTAGACAGAGAATTAATTGTGTGTCAACTTTCTCTCAAAAACGATTTCAAAAAAGGTAATTGAAAGCTTTTATTAGTCTCAAGTGGTAATGCATCTTTATTAAATAGTTTTCAACTGAAACTCAACTCAATTTCAACCAAGTATAAGTGAGTAAATTATACTGGTTCAAAAAGTTTAAATTGATCAATCGAATTAAGTTTTTTTTTTATAATTGAATTTATAAATTGAAAGTGTACTGAGTTTTAAAAGTAAAATGATTTATTTTATATAGGTACCTAAAGCAAGAATTTTTTGTTCGTCCCAAATTTGAATACCTATTATAATCTTTATTGAAAAGTACCTAAATACCTATGTGTTTTTTCTAATGCATAAAAAATACAAAATGATTGAATCTTAAAATTTATTTTGCTATTTTATAAACATTCTACGACTGCTTTTTGCCTAAACTATCTCAATAATATATTTATAGAAATTTTCTCATATAAAATATGAAAATATTAAATAAAAAAAAAAGACTAACTTCGAATACAAAGCGTACATAGAAGGAACGACTGTCGTCAAAACAAGAGTAAACTTCAGCATTTCGTCAGAATTTACTATCTTGTTCCTAATTACCCGACTCAGTCACTTACTATTTGCCTCCAGTACACAGTAGCAGTACCTATGTGTAGTACACAAGTACCTACACAATAATGTACAACCCCACTTACAGTGCGCGCTCTCCTAATGACGTTTTCATTTGCAGCCGTTTGAAGCCAGAAAGGGATGCTATTGCATGTTCGTTTGCTTAAAGAATTCCTGCTATTGCAAGATTCCAAGATATTAAAATTGTTAATAATATACTTGTTCATTAATGAATTAAGAAAAAGTATTTATTTAACGATTTACATTCCTAATTCGATCAATAATATATAATTACATACCACCACGCCTGTATCCCCCGAAGGGTTAGGCAGAGGTGTACTAATGTACTTACACTCACAGTTCGCCGGTATGTTTAGGTCCCATGTAAAATGGAGCGAGCCTATTGCCACTAACCGGGCACAAATCTAGACTCCGAAATGTTACTAAGAATTTCATAGAAAAACCCAATAACACTGAGACCTGGGGTTTGCGCCCAGGACTTCTAGCGCTTCTTCTTACATACTGTATGTATAGATAGATAATAACACTGAGACCTGGGGTTTGCGCCCAGGACTTCTAGCGCTTCTTCTTACATACTGTATGTATAGATAGATAATAACACTGAGACCTGGGGTTTGCGCCCAGGACTTCTAGCGCTTCTTCTTACATACTGTATGTATAGATAGATAATAACACTGAGACCTGGGGTTTGCGCCCAGGACTTCTAGCGCTTCTTCTTACATACTGTATGTATAGATAGATAATCGGTCTATAATGTGCCCACTGCTGGGACACAGGCCTCCTCTCGGTGAGAGGGAGTGGGCCGTAATCCACCACGCTGGCCCAGAGCGAGTTGGTAGATGTCACATATCTTCGAAATTTTTTATGTAGGACATGCCGGTTGCCCCAATATGTTTTTTTTTTTTAAATAAGCTTACTTTTAACGTGGGCCGCACATTACTAGTATTCTTGTTAACCCCCCGTACTAAGCTAAATGCTTGTATTACTAGTGGGTTCACGTCGGTAGTGTAATGGGTGGGTTTCGAACCGACAACCACATGATCGCAAGTCCGGCGCCCTAACCATTAGGCTATAGCCTCTTCTGTTTTCCTTTACAGTTTTGGGAGCAGTAGAAGGCAAGGCAGAATTATACATCGTGTATCGTCGAGAAATCTCTCAACTATTCGGTTTCCTCACGATGTTTTCGTTAGTAATTTAAGTGCATCTATACCTACTATATTTATTTTATTCATATTATAAAGCTGAAGAGTTTGTTTGTTTGTTTGCTTGAACGCGCTAATCTCAGGAACTATTGGTCCAATTTGAGAAATTCCTTCAGTCTTAGATAGCCCATTTATCGATGAAGGCTATGTATGCTATAGGAGCGGAGCATAAATGAAAAATGTTGCAAAAACGGGAAAAAATATTCCTTTTAAATGCAGAAAAGCCGAGAAATCACGCGGGTGAAGCCGTGGGCGGGAAGCTAGTGATAAATATTTTTTTAGCTAGTAATGGTATAAGACAAAGTGAAACACAAGATGTAGTGATTCACGAGAGCGCAGTAATTAGCCTTCTGATGGATTCTGAATTTTTAAGCTTTGAGCTACAAAACATCTTGGAAGGAATTAAGTATTGAAAGAAATTGTTTTATTCAATTTTCATATTCTTTAGGAATACTTACAGCAAAACAGTTTTGTTTTGTATAATTATCAATGTCACCGTGAAATTGTAAATACCGTAAGATTATAATCTATCTTGCGAGATTGTAAAATGTCTATAGATTGTGAACTCAACTTACTGCTTACGATTTAACGGATTATTTTTCGGTACATTATATTCTAACGAAGTGAAACCGTCGAATTGTGAAATGGCACGCGACAGAACGCAACTCGCGCGCTGATTGGTTAATTGATTGACGCCATATTTCAAAATTTTTAAGCCAATATTTTCTTGTTTTTTCGCAAATTATTCGCCTATAACTTAAACTGTATAATTGAGCATTAAAACTTAAACTTAAAAATCGCTATCGTAGGAGATTTAGGTGTAAATTGTCATTCTTGGCCGAATCCACTATTTAACTCCAAAATCTTCGACGATAGCGAATGCCGCTTTGGCCTTAAAGCGAAGCCATAATAATGTAACAAACAATTCGCGCAACAAACGTAAAAGATAAAATTACATAAGAATCAATATGGGTTCCTATGGGAGGGAGTCGGGAGGACTTAACGAGGTCTCGAAGATTGGTTTGGTCTCCAGAGAGTACTGCTACATTTCTTGCGAGAAGCTTATGAACGAGGTTTGACTAAAGGAAACTGATTTTTCGAGTGGTATTGAAGAAATACTCCTTTTTAGGGTTCCGTAGCCAAATGGCAAAAAACGGAACCCTTATAGATTCGTCATGTCTGTCTGTCTGTCTGTCCATCTGTCCGTCCGTATGTCACAGAATTTTTTCTCTGAAACTATAAGAGCTATGCTGTTGAAACTTGGTAAGTAGATGTATTCTGTGAACCGGTTTAAGATTTTTACACAAAACTAGAAAAAAACATAAAAATTTGGGGTTTCCCCATACTTAGAACTGAAACTCAAATTTTTTTTTCATCAAACCCTTACGTGTGAAGTATCTATGGATAGGTCTTCAAAAATGATATTGAGGTTTCTAGCATCATTTTTTTCTAAACTGAATAGTTTGCGCGAGGGACACTCCCAAAGTGGTAAAAGTGGTGTCCCCCCCCCCCCTGTAACTTCTAAAATAAAATAAGAGAACGATAAAACTAAAAAAAGTATATGATGTACATTACCATGTAAACTATCAACGAAAATTGGTTTGAAAGAGATCTAGTAAGTTGTTCTTTTTTAATACGTCATAAATCGTAATGGTACGGAACCCTCCGTGCGCGAGTCCGACGCGCACTTGGCCGGTTTTTATTTACTTCAAGTGCAGTGATAGCCTTGTGATATGACCATAGTACTACCATGTCAAGGCTTTTCTAAGTCATGTGCGTATTAATACTTAAGTAATACGCGCTTAAACAGTGAAGGAAAACATCTTGAGGAAACCTGCATGCCTGAGAGATTTTCTCGATGGCGGGTGAAGTCTGCCAACCCGCAGTAGGCTAGCGTGGCGACTACAGCCTAATCCCTTTCATTCTGAGAGGATACCCGTGCCTAGCAGTGGGACAATATATGGGTTGACGACTACTTTTTAGGGTTCCGTAGCCAAATAGCAAAAAACGGAACCCTTATAGATTAGTCATGTCTGTCTGTCTGTCTGTCTGTCCGATCGTGTCACAGCTTTTTTTCGAAAGTAAGTATAAGAACTATGCTGTTGAAACTTGGTAAGTAGATGTATTCTATGAACCGCATTAAGATTTTTACACAAAAATAGAAAAAAAAACAAATTTTGGGGGTTCCCCATACTGGGAACTGAAACTCATTTTTTTTTTTCATCAAACCCATACGTGTGGGGTATCCACACGTATGGGTCTTAATGCGGTTCATAGAATACATTTTTCTTTCACTAGGAATTTTCTTTAATTAGAAAATCCATATCTTTGTGATTATTTATGCATTTTCCTAACGAGGATTATTAAGTTATTTTAGTAAAGGAAATACAAAACAAGGTAAAGTTTTTGTTGTGGTAGGGCCACGCTGTTCGCAGCATGAATGGGCCGGCTCGACCGGGGAAGTACCACACTCTCGCAGAAGACCGACGTCCGAGTAGTAGCGTTTCGTTACTGCGCTTCGTTCGGTGAGCGAGAGGGCCGGAGGCCCAATTCCTCCCCCAATCCCCTTCCTTCTCCTTTTCTCCTTCCCCTCCCTTTCCCTAAATAGGCTCGGCAACGCATCTGCAACTCCTTTGGTTTTGCAGATGTCCATGGGCGGCGATGACTACTTACCATCAGGTAGCTCGCCTGCTCGTTTGCCGAGTTATCCCATAAAAAAAAAAAAAAAAAAAAATTGATTTTGAAAAGAAGAAATTTCGATCTGTCGAATTGGACTCGCGGTTTTTTAGCGGTCATAGCATCTGGTGTACGCTGGCAAGCACATCAAGTTCCCACAAAATGTCAAATTTTCTCAGTTGATTTTGAACCTAAAGTTTTATATTTTAAGGTTTAAAATCCTTTGGAGAAATTTGACAGATTTGTATAACTTACTAGAAGACGCAAATCCGAATCCTGTCCGCAGTCGAGATTTCTTCACTAAAATAACTGAGGAGAGAATTAAATTTTTGAACTTTTATCAATAATTTGGTTGTATATTTTCTAAAACATATTTTATAATCTCTTTTTAAAAGTCTAACATTTACGCAGCTTTTCTTAAGTTTATGAATAGAGTATGAAACGAAATGAAAAATATAAAATAAAGACGGCTTTTTTTGCTTTGTATTTGTATGCAACTAAATGGATTATTTTAAAAACAAGAATGGTGTAAGTATATTGTAAAATATCTGATGGATCTGTTTCAGATGTAGTCAAATCGCATTGAAGTATACCTAAGCAGATGAATAATGAAATTATATTTATTTCTATAAAAAGATATTTTAAAAACACTTTTACAAGTCGATATAGGTTTAAATTATTTAATAACTTATTGGTGTCGATCGTTTCTATCTGACGACCTCTGAGAATAAAAGGCTTGTTGTTTCAAATTTGTGGCCCTTGGTGACCCACCCAAGCTATGCCACTGGTGGTCGCCTTTTGTAGATAAAAGTGACCAAAAGTTACCTATGACGATTCTCCTATTCCTATGACACGTAATAAGTGACTCAGAAATGGTTTTGCGTTTTATGTTTTAAAGAAACATGAGTTTGGAAATGTGAATAAAAAAATTGAACTAAGCAAATGGATATGGTAATAAGTTCTTTACTGAATATTGTGGATTAATGGACTAAAAAAATCTTAAAATACCATCACGCTAGTATTTACCGAAGGGTTAGGCAGATGTGTATTAATTAGCACCCATAGATCGCTGGTATATTTAGGTTCCATGTAATAGGGGGCGAGCATATTGCCATTAAAGTTGCGAGTTTAACTTCTAGTGTAGCAGTCGAGTTGAAGACTTTTATCTACAAAAGGTGATTCTGTTGAAAGTGAAAAAAAGTCAAAACCGATATCAGGTGAAAATCATTATAAATAAACTTTTGCGTAGTAGTAGTGCCTGCATGAATGGGTCTTCACGATCGGGGAAGTACCTACTACCCTCCCACAGAATATCGACGTCAAGTAGCAGTATGCATACTGTTGCGTTTCGTACGGTGAGTGTGAAGCGCCGGAGGCCTAATACCTCCCTCAGTCCTTCTTTCTCCTTTCTCCTCCCCCCCTTTTCCATGGCTCGGCACCGCATCTACAACTCCTTTGGTATTTCAAATGTCTTTGGGCAGCGATGACTACATACCATAATGTAATCATATTAAAAAAGAAATCATTAAAAACATAATAATTATCTCCTAAACTATTGACAATCATGAAACATACAGGGTGGTTCGGATGTCCCTCAAGAAAAGGTATCTAAATTTTGTCATTGGATGCCACTCTTCTGGCCACCCTGTATATGAATAAGTGATTATTTGAACATTGAGACAATGGAATGCACATTAGCACTCTTCAGCATAGGGTTGTCAGAAATTATTGTCAAATATTTTTAGATTTATAATATTCAGAATGAGCATGGAATGAAAAATATGGTGCATCAAAGTAATAGTTTAAGCTGTGCTTCGGTCGCTAATTGTGTTGAAAAAAAAAAACCAATATAGCCAGTATATGGTACAGCTAAGCGTCGACCTTTACAAATCCAGTTTACGCTCGCCTCTTATACCTAAAAAGCCTAGGTATACCTACAATGCCAGATCAGCTTAAACTGGTTTTCCATAGCTTGACCTGTAGCCGAGTGTACTAGGTATATAATTTTGTACGGTTGGCAACCCTACTTTAGACCTAACACAACTTGTTCAGCAATAAATACTCGATTTAGAAATAGGTCATACTAGTACTTAGAGGCTATTGTGATGCAATTAGAGAGCTAATGTTGTATTATAATTATGTGACAGTGAAGCTGTCATCAAGGATATGTCACACAAATGGATATACTGCTGTATGACATAACATAGCATCACGCCTATATTACCCGAAGGGTTAGACAGAGGTGTACCAATGTCCACCCACATTTCGCCGATATGTTTTTGGTCCCATGTAACAGAGGCAAGCCTATTGCCATTAACTGGGCACAAATCCAGACTCCAAGCTGTTACTGAGAATTTCATAAAAAAACTCAATAACACTGCTCGACCTGGGGATCGAACCCAGGACCTCTAGCGTAGCAGCCGCGTTTAAGACCACTAAACTAATGAGGCAGCCTACTGCTGTATTTTATTTTTTTATTCATGATAGGCCTACGTCTTGTAACCGCGGGCGGAAAGCTAGCATAATTTATCTACCTAGTCCCGTTTGTGAATTCGTAATTTATTATTGTTCGATTTACCTTAAATTGCAAGCAATTGTTATAAAAATTATTTGGTCTTCACATCTGAGCCCCTGGGATTCATTTAGCTATCTAAAAGGCTGGTATTGAGTACTAAAAGTAGTGGAAAACGTCGAACGCGTCTATTTTAGGGTTCCGTAGTGTAAATTATAAAACCATATTACTATTACTTTTAAAAAAAATGTTCTACACTGGCTCCAACAGTTTAACTATGATGAAGTCGAAAAACTAAGGTAAGTGATACAAATAAGGCCTACCTAATTTCAAACACTCAAAATTTGATAAATTATTCGAAGAAGGTGATAAATAAAAGCGTGGACTTCTTTTTTGGTTAATATTTTATTATGAAATAAGTAAACATTATATAATCTTCAATAAAAAATCAACTAAAACTAGATAATTGTACAACCTTAGCTTTAGGCCTTTTTAAAAACTAGTGACTTAATTAAGCCTACATATTTAAAGTATATGAATATTGTTATTAAGCTATCAATCATTATAAAATTATGTATTTCTGAGTTTTTTATTTCGTTTTCATGAGATCCTTGTACAACTTTTTAATTTATGTGACTAAATATTATACTTAAATTGCTAGTCAGACTTGAAGTCGTATATTAACAAGAAATAAAGAATACTATAAAAAACAACATATCTATTCAAACAAATATTAGAAAATGAACATATTTTCTCAAAAATATTATTAAATATTTAAAAAAGTATTAATAATAATTATTAAGTATTTTTAATAAATATTATTAAAAAAGTAGGCCTTATTTCGTACCGTATACCTCATACATGTTATACGCAATAATTAATTCACATATCCTAAATAATACAAAATAAAGTCATAGTAACCTTTTCGATGAGTTATAATGTAAACCGTGTACATAACTTGAAATAAAACTCAAAAAAATACCGTAATAAAATACGATAGAAATTACGACAAATTAATAACACGCAATGAAAACGGCCGTCGTCGACGAACGATCGACGAACACTGGCGCTGTGAGCATGAGCGGGCCTCTCGCGCACTATTTGCCGAGTTGTGGAGGTGTAGTCTATACGTTCGTGCAATATATATTTGATGTAAATACATTAAACGACTTTTTCGCACTATAGGCCTTATTTGAGCATAGGCCTTATTTGTATCAAGTACCTTACTTATTAGCATCTCATAGCTAAGCTAGCTAACATGTTCCATATAAAACCCGTACCTACGCACAAACTGGACTGCACTCACACACAAACACACCACTCGAACACACACATACACACAAACACACACACACGCACGCACACACGCGCACATACACATACACATACACATACATACACACATATCACTGTTAAATACTTCCTTTCTAGATTGTTTTTCTTTTTGATTTATTTATTCTGTATTAGTGACTGTATGCAGGAAGAGCGTGTTTCCCACGACACAGAGTGGCCTTATGTGGGAACACAACCAACCATATATTTTGTGAAACCTTAAACAGAATAAATACATTTTTCATTTTCATATTAATATTTACCGTTTTTTACGTAAGGTGTCTCGCTGGCGTGTCTACATGCCAGCATGAATGGGTCGGCATGACCGTGGAAGTACTACTCTTCTACAACAAATCGACATAAAGTAACAGGTTGCATACTGTTGCATTTTATACGGTGTGTCTGGAGCGCCGGAGGCCCAATTCCTCTCCGTCTCCTCACAAAATAAGAGGGGTTAGGCTGTAGTCCGCCACGATAGCTTACTGCAGGTTAGCAGACTTCACACGCCGTCGAGAAAATCTCTCAAGCATGAAGGTTTCCTCAAAATGTTTTCCTTCACCGTTTAAGCGCGTGGCAATACGCACATGATTTCGAAATGTCAGAGGTGCCTGCCTTGGATTCGAACTCGAGATTTTTAATATGGCAGTGCTATGGTCGTATAAAAAAATACAAATATCTCAAATATCATCACAATATTAATAATTAGTTATACAGAACCACTGTTTCACGCTCGTGCTTACGCGCTTAAGCGTCGCAATCCAAAGGCGAATGGTTTTAGCATATAGATTAAAAATAGCTTCGACCCCCCCCCCCCTTTCCCCCCACGTTCGGCGACAGAATTCTAATTTCTAATACACTTCCATCATCCATGGTCACAGGACGTGACTAAGAATTTGATGCATAATTATTGTTGATAGCTAACCAACGTGAAGGGGTAGATAAATGAATTTTCAACCGACTTCAAAAATGAAGAGGTTTTCAATTCGACTATAAGTTTGTTACGCGATAATTCTGCCCATTATAGATTGATTTTGGACGATTCTTTTATTGATTGGTAGGTCATACTTCCGAAGAAGTCCCATTCAAATTTTATCGAAATCGGTCGATCGGTTTTAAAAAAATAACAAGAATCTAAAAATAGGTTCGCCCCGTATTACTTGTGACCTAAACATACTGGCGATGCGTGGGTGTAACCGAACCTCTCTGTTGTATGCAGCTTCCCTAGAGGCTCTTCCCTAATGTTTATGATCTGGGTGTCTTCAAATCACGAGTGAATTTGTTTCTCCTAGGCAAGCGCGCTCCATCGTAGATCGCAGTATCGCTTAACATCAGGCGAACTGGCGGTCAAGCGTAGGCCTACCATGAATAAAAAAATAATAAAGATACATAGAAAGAAGAGATTATATAGATAGATACAGAGTTACCATTGGTTACCACTGGCAAAAATATATCTTCGTTCGGCTTTCGCAACGCAATCTGATTTTATGCAACATATTGCTAATACATTTCGTCAGGCGTTTAAATTATGGGATCTCACTCATCAAGAAGGTTCTTTTATGGGGAAAAAATCTGGAAACCAAATGTTTCGGTACCTACTATTAATTATAGTAATTAAGTATAATTGCAGATTGCTCTGATTGCTATTAATACGATATCCATTATGTTAAGTAGGTACCTACCTTAAATTATTCTAAGAAAACAAATTACACTACAATAATTTATTAAAAAACATACAACCTTTTTGCAACGCCTCCTCAACTTTTACTTTTGTGTAAAAGTTTTTATTCAAGAAGTTCACAATAACGTTACCATAGCTACGAAACTTTATAACTATAGTCGTCGTCATGGCAACCGATTATTGAATTGTGTTTGTGTGCGTTGCAGCAATTTAAACAAAATAAATATCGCGGTAACAATGAACGTACCTACTTAAAACTCTTTTTTTCGTTATAAATATTGTACTAATAGTTGCTAGACTCTAATGTAAACACAATTTCTTATCAAAGAAACTCAACACTAATAATAATAGCGTTGTCCTTCGTAGTTCGGCGAACCCGCAACTGTTTTGTCACTCAGAATCCACGCGGGTGCGAGCTGGCAACAGCGCGGCGACCGTAGCTCGACGGAGCAACGACTTTTTAGTTACTGCCGGCTAACCGCGTGTAGCCCACGTGTTGTTTATAAAATTTTAGTTGATTAGTGTTTTGTGAAATGCTGTCGTCGGAATCACCACTAGCTCAGCTTGATGCAGAATTGTTGATACAAGAAGTGAAAGCGCGGCCATCTTTGTACGCGAAAGACGCGCCAAAATACAATGATTCCAGTTTCAAAAAAATATTATGGGATGAGATCGCAAGTACATTATTTTCCAATGTTTGGACAAATTATTCTACCGATGAGAAGGCGGAAAAATGTAAGTTTGCTTTTTGTTTGATTTTGCAACTTATTGTAGGTAATTTCTTCTTGATATAGTAGTCTGTCAAGTACCTAAGGCATTCATTGCCATAAGGGTGAATTTTCTTTGCACATTGTAGATAATAAGGGCTATTTTGGTATTGTTACGCCGAGTAACTAATAGAAAAACGTGGATAGGCCACGAAGGTTCTAGATCCGTCATAGAAGCACGTCGAAACACAAAAGAATGTACCCGACTGCACCGCGCGCAAATAATAACCGTTCAAGGCCAAGGTCACGGGTCAACGCCCGGAAACAATAGGCGGTTAGGTACCTACACGATTCTTATCGACTAATCGCGACCATTCGACTCTGGAATCTTCATTGCGCGTATAAATACCGGTCGTGAGGGCTAGGCAGAGTAGTCTTGTGTTGGAAGCGAACAAGTGAAGATCGAAGTGAGTTAACAAGTGATTAATTGTGCGATATTGTTGAGTGTAGTGTACAACTATAGTGACGTTGTGGTGATTATTGTTGTGTTTTAGTGAATTTAATTAAAGTGTTTATTTGTTTATTGGTAAATTGGTGTTAGTTAATTTATCCCGAACCCCAGCTCGTAACAATTTGGTGTCAGAAGTAGTGGGATAAATATGCCAGTTTTACCAAAGGACGATACGGAAGGTATTCGTACCAGAAGTCAGCGACAGCAGGAGCTGGACCAGAGACGTTTTGGAGAGTCTCCACCACAACCTTTGGTCCGTCAGCAACCGCTGGAAGAACCAGCCGCTGGACAATCTAGAGCTGCTCCTGCACCAGCACCTGATATGGCGGCCTTGATGGTAATCCTGCAAGAGCAGGCACGCCGTCAGGAGGAGCAGGCTCTCCGTCAGGAGGAGCAGGCTCGCCAACTGCGGGAGCAGCTGCAGCAGGATAAGGAGGAGCAGGCCCGCCAGCAGGAGGAGCAGGCCCGTCGGCAGGAGGAGCAAACGCGACAATTGCAGGAGCAGATACAGAGTGCTAAAAATGACCAAATGCTCCTTATGAAGGACATTCACGCCACATTTAGCAAGGAGCTCAAGGTTGTGAAAGATCAGGTTGAGCTACATGATTGTTGGATTTCCGAAGCCAAAGTTGAGATGGCCGATATGAAAAAGGCTTTAGGCGATATAAAGGCAGGAAACGGAATTGTGGCTCCTGTGGTTGCGGCTCCCATGACCACCTCACTACGTGGGTTTAAAGTGCCACCTTTTGATGGAACCTCATCATGGTCAGCTTACAGGATCCAGTTTGAAGCTTTTATGAATTCAAATGGATGGGATAAAGGACAGGCAAAGACGGCACTCACCTTAAGCCTTCGTGACCAGGCTTTATCAGTTCTGGAAGCCCTTGGTAAGGACATGACCTACGATCAGCTGCTGGAGGCATTGGACTCGAGGTACGGCGACGCTCACCTTGAATACGTCTTTCGTGCCCAGTTGAAGGACCGCGTACAGCGTAGCGCCGAAACGTTGCAGCAATGGGCCGTGGAAGTCGAAAAGATGGTCAGAAAAGCCTATCAGTCCACACCTGCGCAAATCGACGGAAATCTGGTCCAGGCGTTTGTTGATGGAATTCGCGACCTGGAAGTCAGAGCCGCTGTGAGACTCGGGCACCACAAGAGTCTAAAAGACGCCTTGGCCCATGCCTTAGAAGTGGAGGCAGTCAGACAGGACCATCGGGCCCACCGTATTCGGGAGGTCGTGCTGCCTACATGTCACCTCTGCGGGGAAAAGGGTCACTTCCAGGCGGGTTGCCCAAAGCGCGGCGAGGGTCGAAGAAATGGTGTTGCATCGCCTAGATGCTACATTTGTGGAGAAAAGGGCCACCTCCGAGCTAATTGCCCTAAGGGAACCTCGTGGCGCGAAAAGAGTCAGGGCGATAAATTAAGGGTGGTGGATACCACCGCCGAGGAGCAGCAGGGAAACGAGTGAAAGCCAGGACTGCGGGGCGGGTGCTGGCTGGTGTGGAGGGAGCCCCAAGAATTTCGATTTCGCAAGCCCATGATGGGAACAGCCTGATCATCAGAGGCGAAGTCAACAGAACACCCTGTAAGCTGACACTAGATACTGGAGCTTCTCGCACGGTCGTGAATTCTCAGGTGGCACGTCGGGTTCTTGGGGACTGCATCAGTGACCGTGATTGTATACAACTGGTAACAGCTACTGGTCAGCACATACCCGTCCGATGCGAAAAGGAGGTGGAATTGAAACTTGGCAACAGATTATATCGGCATAATGTCATCGTAGCTGACATAGTAGATGATTGCATCTTAGGATTGGACTTTATGCGAAAGCATTGTTGTGAGATTGATGTGAATCAGGGAGTATTGAAGTGCGGTTCAGAAGAAGTGTTTATGGAAGGTGCAACACCAGGGAATGTGTTCTGTCTGAAAAAAATTGTTCTTGCCCCTAGGTCGGAAACTGTCGTCCCTGTCACTCTTACAAAGAATGCTGATGCTGATCAGAAAAATCGATGCGTTCTCATAGAAAGGGTGGACGATGATTTCCCATGGAAGATGGCACGAACGTTGGTAAGGGCTACCAATGTTTCAGCAGTACGCATATTGAACCCAAGCGATAAGGAGCAAGTTATCAAGAAGGGCACATTGATGGGTACTTGTGAAGAAGTAGCCTGGATGCGACGATGCAATGATCAGTGTACTGGCAAGATTTTACAAAATCCGAAGTTTAACGTGGCAACGCTCTTAGAAGACTCTCGGAATGATTTGTCTGAAGAGGAAACAAACAAGGCCAAGAAGATGTTGTTCCAGTACGCTGACATTTTCTCTTCAAATGACGCGGACATAGGAAAGACTGGATTGGTTCAACACAAGATTAATACTGGCAATGAGATACCAATTCGTCAGCGACCCAGGAGGCTACCAGTTGCACGTGAGAAGGAAGTGGAGACCATGATTGAGGGAATGGTGAAGGATGGTGTAATAGAGCCTTCGTCTAGTCCGTGGTGTTCTCCTGTGGTGCTGGTGAAAAAGAAAGATGGCAGTATGCGCTTTTGTGTTGACTATCGACGACTGAATGATGTCACGAAGAAGGACAGCTACCCATTGCCAAGGATTGATGACACTCTAGACACGCTGACCGGAATTAAATGGTTTACCACCCTGGACCTAAAAAGTGGCTACTGGCAAGTGGAAATAGACCCAAAAGACAAGGAGAAGACTGCATTCTCTACAGGAAAGGGTCTGTGGCAGTTTAAAGTCATGCCGTTTGGACTATGCAACGCTCCTGCCACGTTCGAGAGACTCATGGAATTAGTGCTCACTGGCCTAATTGGAGATGCGTGTCTGGTCTATTTGGATGACATCATCATTGTGGGCCGTACGTTTGATGAACACCTTAAAAACCTGGAACGTGTGCTATCGAAAATTCAAGGAGCCAATCTAAAGTTGAGTCCGAAAAAGTGCTCATTTTTCAAACACCAAGTAAGTTTTTTGGGACACGTAGTTTCTGAAAAGGGTGTTGAAACGGATCCAGAGAAGATAGTTGCTGTCAAAGATTGGCCAGTTCCAAAAGATAAGACGCAAGTCAGAGCGTTTTTGGGCTTGTGCTCCTACTATCGACGGTTTGTGAAGAATTTTTCGGACATTGCAAAGCCTTTACACAAACTGACTGAGGAAAAGTCGCAGTTCCGCTGGGATGCAAACTGTCAAAGTGCTTTCCAGGAGTTAAAGGAACGTCTTTGCAATACCCCTATCCTGGGCTACCCTGATACCGAAAATGATTTCATCGTGGACACCGACGCGAGTAATACAGGAATTGGTGGCGTCTTGTCACAGCGAAAAGGTGATCAGGAGGTTGTGATAGCCTACTTCAGCAAATCGTTGTCAAAACCAGAAAGGAACTACTGCGTCACAAGGAGAGAACTGCTTGCAATAGTTAAGACATTGCAACATTTTAGCAAGTACTTATTGGGACGGAAATTTCATCTGCGAACTGACCATGCTGCTCTGAAGTGGCTATTACAGTTTAAAAACCCGGAGGGGCAAGTAGCAAGGTGGATTGAGCTACTACAGGAATTCGACTTCATAATTGAACATCGCAGTGGCAGATCTCACGGTAATGCCGATGCGTTATCTCGAAGACCTTGTCCGGAAATGTGTAAACACTGTGTCAGACAAGAAGCCAAGGAAGCAGTTCCTGTGAGGATGCTGAAAACAGACCTGAGTGATGAATGGAAGGAAACCTTACAGAAAGCTCAGGAAATTGACACGGATATTAAACCGATTCTTGAGCGGATGAAAGCTGGTGCCTCTAAACCATCATGGAGTGATGTTGCGGCATTAAGCACTGTCACGAAAAGTTATTGGGCTCAATGGGACAGTTTATTGATACAGAACGGTGTCTTGTGCCGTAAATGGGAAAATGCTAAAGGGGACAAGTGTCACCTACAGATGGTAGTCCCTAAAGCAAAGGTACCAGATGTCCTGCGACTGTACCATGACGGATGTTCAGGAGGTCACCTAGGAGTCAAAAGAACTTTGTTGAAGATTCGAGAGCGATTCTACTGGATCCACTGTCGGGATGACGTTGAAGACTGGTGTCGTAAATGCACTAGTTGTGCTGCTGTAAAAGGGCCGCATACGCGCAGCAGGGGTGCATTGAAAGTCTACAACGTTGGTGCACCCTGGGAACGAATAGCTTTAGACGTTGCAGGACCGTTTCCGGAAAGTGAAAGTGGGAACAAGTATTTCATGGTTGTGATGGATTACTTTACCAAGTGGCCGGAAGTGTTCGCCATTCCTAATCAAGAAGCTTCGACAGTCGCAGATAAGTTGGTTCACGAAGTCTTCTGTCGATTTGGAGTACCCTTAGAGATTCACAGTGACCAAGGAAGAAATTTCGAATCTCAAATATTCCAGGAGACATGTCGTGTAATGGGTACTCATAAAACTAGGACCACCTCTTACCATCCGCAATCTGATGGAATGGTTGAACGATTCAATCAGACCTTAGAAAGGTATTTGGCAAAAGTCGTGGGAAACAGGCAAAGGGATTGGGACAAGCACATCCAGCCGTTCCTTCTATCGTATCGGAGTGCAGTCCATGAGAGTACGACGGTAACGCCAGCCTTTGCGAACTTTGGAAGAGAATTACGGTTGCCTGCGGATCTACTTACCGGTATTCCTCCTGACACTCCCCGCTGTGTGACTGATTATGCGAACGACTTACGCACCAGAATGGATGACATATATGAGCATGTCAGAGAATCAGGCCAACAAACGTCCGAGAGAATGAAGACTCGCTACGACCGCAAAATGAACAACAAGGGCTTCGACCAAGGTTCACTAGTGTGGCTACATAACCCAGTGCGCAGCAAAGGAAAGTCACCTAAGTTACAAGCAAAATGGGACGGTCCTTACAGAGTCGTGACTAAGATTAACGATGTCACCTACCGGATACAAAAAGGACCAAGAGGTGCTCCGAAGATCGTTCATGTGGATCGTTTAGCGCGGTATCATGGATCTAATGATGCTCGGGACGAGCATGTCTTAGGAGGGGGCAGTGTTACGCCGAGTAACTAATAGAAAAACGTGGATAGGCCACGAAGGTTCTAGATCCGTCATAGAAGCACGTCGAAACACAAAAGAATGTACCCGACTGCACCGCGCGCAAATAATAACCGTTCAAGGCCAAGGTCACGGGTCAACGCCCGGAAACAATAGGCGGTTAGGTACCTACACGATTCTTATCGACTAATCGCGACCATTCGACTCTGGAATCTTCATTGCGCGTATAAATACCGGTCGTGAGGGCTAGGCAGAGTAGTCTTGTGTTGGAAGCGAACAAGTGAAGATCGAAGTGAGTTAACAAGTGATTAATTGTGCGATATTGTTGAGTGTAGTGTACAACTATAGTGACGTTGTGGTGATTATTGTTGTGTTTTAGTGAATTTAATTAAAGTGTTTATTTGTTTATTGGTAAATTGGTGTTAGTTAATTTATCCCGAACCCCAGCTCGTAACAGTATTATGGATTGGATGTATCAATGAAAGTGTTCATTCCTTTTATGGGGTCAGTATATTTGTGGTCACTTTGACATAGGTCAAGGTGACACAATGACATAGCTTACTTATTAATTATACTTACTTACATTTCTAACTTTTTCCGGCTGAAATCTGTAAGGTAAGTTAAGTTCTAATGTAACAAGAAGTGAACTTATCGCCATTGACCACGTAGAAATCTAAACTCAGAGCTGCTATTAAGAATCTTGTTCGCCCTGGGGATTGAACCTTGCACCTGTAGCGTAGCAGACTTACATAAGACCACTAGAGTAAAGACACAGTGATCATCACAAACCACGCACAAGCTAACACACTGCTTTATTATTTAATTCATCATTTATTCATTCATACCATCACGCCCATATTCCCCGAAGGGTTAGGCAGGGGTGCACTAGTGTACACCCTCATTTCGCCGGTACGTTTAGGTCCCATGTAATAGGGGGTGACCCTATTGCCATTAACCGAACACAAGTTCCAGACTCCGAGCTGCTACTGAGAATTTCATAGAAAAACCCAATAGCACTTTGGGGATCGAACCCAGGACCTTTAGCGTAGCAGTCGCGTTTAGGACTACTAGACTAATGAAGCAGGCAGGCAGTTTTATTATTAATTCTTAAATTCTATAAGAACTGTTTGAACAGGTCATACATTTTATTGTTCTCTTATGGAAGAGCGGGGTCTCCTAACATAGGCATTACCTACTTGTACCTTTAATCCACTTTTGTATGTACCAGTGGTAGCAAATAAAATATTTTATTTATTTTAATTATATTTTTCAGCGGAACTAGTTCAAAGAAGATGGAAGAACCTACGAGCATGTTTTACGAGAGAGTTGAAGCGTCAAAAAGACCCACAATGGATTTATGGCGTTTCATACAAAAGGCGTAAATACTTATACTACAATGAACTTTCATTTCTGAAGTCAGAATTCGATAAATCTAATGGAGAAGACGAAGCACCGCATGACATTGATCTTCCCGAGAAAACTGGTGCCGACAATACAACTGTCACAATTGACACAAATATTGAAGTGACGCCAATTCCAGACGCAGTTCCAATACCTTCAATCCCTAAATACGACAGCCAATCAACGCCAAGCACAGAAACGAGTCCACCCAAAAACAACGAATCAGATTCAACCAATTTCGCGCTATCAATCGTTCCAATGTTGAATATGATACCGATTGAGAAAAGAATCGATGCTCACATATCGATATTGTCAATTTTAAAGAAGTTTTTGACGGAAGAAAATGTTAATACGAAAAGTACAGTTGATCAGTCGGTTTTGAAGAGGTTGCATAAACATAAAAGTAAAGTTAAATTGATTCCCATTGAAATTAAGAGTGAGGCGGAGAGTGATGATGACGATACTAAGTATTTTAATTAAGTAATAAACGTAGTATTATGTTTATGTTTTATTTTTTGATCTATTTGTAATCAATATCCGTCAAACCGTAAAAAGGTGTAAAAGATCTTCTAATATTTGCTTGACGGGAGAATATAAGTGCAGTGGTACTTACCAACTGAAAGGAGCTCTAAGTTCTTATTCTACTTGAGTTTTATAAAAATATTTTCTTACCTAAATAAATAAATAAATAAAAAATAGATATTATTACACCACTGCTTTTTATCATTTTACTTGAAGGGGCGAATTCTACGGGGCGAGTGGTAGGTACGTATACCTTTTTGGATGGTAAAACTACATCTAAGCATATCTGGTCTATTACCATTACATTATTTAAAAATAATATGGGAGCGTTGCGGTTTAGAAGATGATATAGTGACACGCATTGAAAGGATTATGCTGAAATGGTTTGGACATGTCGAGAGAATGGATGAAAGGCGATTAATGAAAGGGATTTATAAAGCGAATATCAGTGGAGTACACGTAGAAAGTACGCCCTAGAAAGACATACCACGACCTAATTGGTGAGATCCTTCAGAAAGGTCAGGTGCGTAGTACCCTTCGAGCAACACGGGAAGGGAGAAGCCATGCGTAGCGTTCCCCTCTGCCGAAGTACAAGCCCAAATGGGCATATGCGTTTCATAAAACTAGGATGCCGCTCGGATTTTTAACTAAACCAAGTCCAGCTGTACAAGTGAGCACAGTGGTCCTTAAAATGCCAAATTGTTCGGTTTTCTGCTGCAAAAAGAGGTCTGGAACATCAAATCTACTAAAAGATGGTATTACATTTCACAATATGTAAATAAATCTTTACCGTATTTTTCTGTTTAATTACATTTAGACACCAAATTCGTGTATTCTATTTTAAATTATTATCAGATTTGTGTACTAACATCGAGTCCGATCGCCCGTACAAAATACGGATTGGTCGAGCGATAAATCCGAATTCTTGCCGATGAACAATTTATGGAGATCACGTTTAACGTTGAACCAAACGCGTAAGCGCCATGAATTTTACGGCGCTTTCGACCTTTCTTATTAGCGAGAGCCTTAACTTAATAAAAACCGGCCAAGTGCGAGTTGGAATCGCGCACGGACGGATCCGTGCCATTACGATTTAAGACGTATGAAAAAAAAAACTACTCACTCGATCTCTTTCAAACCAATTTTCGTTGAAAGTGTACATGGTAATGTACATCATATATTTTTTTTAGTTTTATCATTCTCTTATTTTAGAAGTTACAGGGGGGTGGGGGACACACATTTTACCACTTTGGAAGTGAGTTGCAAACTATTCAGTTTAGAAAAGAATGATATTAGAAACCTCAATATCATATTTGAAGACCTATCCATAGATACCTCACACGTAAGGGTTTGATGAAAAAATCATTTTTGAGTTTCAGTTTTAAGTATGGGGAACCCCCAATTTTTTCTTTTTTTTATATTTGTATAAAAATCCTAATGCGGTTCACAGAATACATTTACTTACCAAGTTTCAACAGCGTAGCTCTTATAGTTTCAGAGAATAAAATCTGTGACATACGGACGGACAGACAGACAGACAGACAGACATGACGAATCTATAAGGGTTCCGTTTTTGCCATTTGGCTACGGAACCCTAAAAAGAGGGTTAGCGCTGCATGTTTTTTCGTCTGTTAGACGGCTATTTGATGTTTCAGCGCTGTGCAAGGCTTGTATGTTGGTATTGTTTAATATTGTATGTGTTAGTCTCGTCATTACATTCGTAATTGCGCTTGTGTGCACATTTCCCCCCGCAAAAAATGGCAGAACTATTTGGTCGGTAATATATCGCTAAGGCTACTCCCTACCGTGTTGCTCGAAGGTAGTACCCGCAACCGGCGCATGTGTATGACAAGATGTATGAATGTGGACGAAGCAAAAGAAGTATGCAAGAATGGTAGCAGATGGCGTTCTGTAGTTTCTGCCTACCCCTATGGGAAAAAGGCGTGAGTGTATGTATGTATGCATGTGAATGTATTTAAAAAACTTAAACCAATGATATTAACCCTCGGAACCGGCGTGATCCACACAGACTCGTTCTGCATGAACTTCCCAAGCTAACGAAATATACTAAAAGCTGCTTATGTAATTGCGTTCGTATATATAATAAGATACCGCGTAATATAAAAAACTTAAACTCTAGATTATTTAAGAATGCATTGCTTAATTGGTTGAATACAAGTAATTTTTATAGCCTTAAAGAATTTATGGACAAGAAATTTTCATTGGTGGAAGATTTGCATGCTAAGTACAATTCTGGCAAAACATGTAAGCTCTTTATTATAATTATTGTAACACCATGTATACCATGTTTTAGGCAAATAAAGACTTTATTATTATTAAAAAAAAAAAAACAACTCAATAACCATAAAAAGTTCTCCAAACAATGGCAGTTCTTAAGCGGTTCCATTCCCATTGTTGCAGTATAGCACGCATCGTTTAAAGTTTAAACCAATTGTTTTATTTTGTAAGTTAGCACTTTGTTGGTCGATGGAGCTACCGGTGCGGCTAAAATGGCCGCATACGATTTATGAACCTATTAATTTAGTGGGCTACTGTAAAGTTGGCTATTTTTCTAGTTTATACTCGAGTAGCTGGCCATTTTAAGTTGAAATGCCTGTACGATCAATGTGAGAATGAGATATGGACCAAGTTGCTATTTTGTTTATTTATCATTAAACTAGCATTTCCACGTAGTTTCACTCGCATACCAAAGTAGTTTTGAAGTACCTACAATCTATTATCTACAATCTGTTAGTAGCAAAATTATGAAAATTGGTTCAGCGGTTTTGGTTTGGAAATTTTATTTTTTATTCGATAACTCGGCGAACGAGCAGGCGAGCTACCTGATGGTAAGTAATCATCGCCGCCCATGGACATCTGCAATACCAAAGGAGTTGCAGATGCGTTGCCGAGCCTATTTAGGGAAAGAGAGGGGAAGGAGAAAAGGAGAAGGAAGGGGATTGAAAGAGGAATTGGGTCTGCGGCCCTCTCGCTCACCGAACAAAGTGCAGTGGCGAAACGCTGCTACTCGGACGTCGGTCTTCTGCGACAGTGTGGTACTTCCCCGGTCAAGCCGGCGCCGGCCCATTCATGCTGCGAACAGCGTGGCCCTACCACAACAATGTGTAGCTGTGTGTACTGCCAATTTAGCTATATGGCAACGTCTGTCTTTGTACGAAGGACTATCAACTGCCAAAACACAGGCCCACCTAGAGATGGGCGTCTACCCGGTAAGAATACGAACTTTGGGTAAATAATAATTAATACCAATTTTTACCTTCCCAATTATAATTTATACCGGGTAGAAATTAAAAAAAAAAAACCAAATAACATTATAATTTTCACATGTTTGCCAGCAGTTTCAGTGTTGCCATTTGTTGTACGGCTATTCTGTACTATGGTATTCTGTACTATATGGTACACGGCAATACATTAATTAAAGTAAAATAATTATGCAATTCTAATGTTCCAATATTAGTTTTCCAATACAGTTTTATCAAAAATATACTGTACCTACATATAAAAATAATAATTAAATGTACAGTGGGTTATAGCTGTTACCTGACCCACCGAGACCCCGCCGTCCCACCTAGGGCGGGTCAGGTTACAGCTATAACCCACTGTACATGTAGAGATAATAATATATTAAATTATTTATTTATTAAAAATATTGTTTACCCCTACGAATAAAATACCCTAACATCGGGTTTTTACCGGGTAGACGCCCATCTCTAGGCCCACCTAGTTTGGGGGCTGATTACCTATTTTGTATGTACCTACCTTTAGCCATAGCCTATATTATGTAATCTTGTTTCTATGTATTTTTATGGAGAGAAATAAACTTTATTATTATTATTATACTTTCTATAGAGTGAAGAGTATCTATCGAGTCATTCAAAGTGTGAACAGCTTAGGAACTACCTTTAATATCCAGACAAATAAACCCAGAAAATATAATGAAAAAACTTCCTGAAGATATTGGTGTATTAATACTACACCCACGAACTCATCCTTCTAGTTTTAAATAAGCAGTAAAGTTGTTTTTTACGATCAAACTTTAATAAAGGTGGCGAATGTATTATAAGAAACTTTTGCTGCGGACGCAAAATTAGAATTTGCAAGTCTAAGCTCACTGCCACGCTGTTCAGGACTCAACATATTGAAGCTATTATATTCTTATAGCTTACCTCCATATAGTCCAACCATCGGCGGAGTCTCCAAAAAGGAGCGTCTCAGGTGCGTAGTACTCGCAACCGGCGCGTGTGTATGAAAAGATGTATGCATGTGGAAGAAGCGAAAGAGATATGCAAGAGTCGTAGCATGTGGCGGTCTATGGTTACTGCTTACCCCTGTGGGAAAAAGGCGTGAGTACGTATGTACTAGCGAACCGCCACGGCATTATAAAACCACTTAGGTGGCAAACAAACATACGGCCCGCCTGGTGGTAAGCAGTTACAGTAGCCTAAGGACGCTTGCAACATCTGGGTATCGCTTGCGTGTGGCCGACCTTGTAAAGGTAAAAGGAGGGGAAGTAGAAAGCAGAAGGAAGGGGACTGAGAGAGTAATTTGGGCCCTACGTTCATCGTTCGAAACGCAACAGTATGCATACTGTTACTTGACGTCGATATTCTGTGGGAGGGTAGTACTTCCCCATAATTATATCAACCAATTTCCTAAAAGTCTTGACAAATTATCCACTCAAACCTTCCCCGTGAATCACTCTGTCTACTGATTACACACCATCTTGCACCATATTGATGACACAACAGCTCGCAGCATGAACAGCTTGAAAATCCGATTAGTAGTTTTTGTGTTTATCGCAAACAGACAGACGCGGCGGGGCACTTGTGTGTTTTTAATATGAAGTGATTAATCTTTTTGTATTATTTAGGCATTTTCCATGCAAAGATTATTAAGTTATTTTAGTGAAGGAAAAACGTCGCCTCAAAGACGTAAAATAAAAAATGTGAAGGCAAATTTCGAAATGGCGGGTGGGAGTCGCGGTGGCTTAGCGGTCATAGCCTCCTGTGTACTTAACCAGAAGACGCAGGTTCGAATCCTGCCCGCGGTCGTATTTTTTCCTTTACTAAAATAACTTAATGAAGTGATTTGTTTTATACTTTACTAGCTGTTCGGGATCCCACTCAAATCAAATCAAATCAAATGTTTTTATTTCAAATAAGCTTTCACAAGCGTTTATGAAACGTTATTGACTCTAGTTGCACGGTTCCAAAAAGTTGATCCCATGGAGAAGAATCCGGCAAGAAACTCCATAGACACTCTTTTAAAATATATTGTTTTAACATAATTTGCTGGTACATTATGCCGATTTAACAGGATGCAATGCACTCAGCATTGGAGGTTTATGTCATAATTAGCCTGAAGTCGGGACTAAAATTACAAGAAGGTTCTCAGCAAATGAGAACGCAATGTCAAACTAAAACAGATACACTATGTGTAAGAATACACATACCATCACGCCTGTATTCCCCGAAGGGTTAGGCAGAGGTGCACTTAATGTACACCCACAGTTCGCCGGTATGTTTGGGTCCCATGTAATAGGGGGCGAGCCTATTGCCATTCACCGGGCACAAATCCAGACTCCGAGCTGCTACTGAGAATTTCATAGAAAAACTCAATAACACTTTGCTCGACCTGGGGATCGAACCCAAGACCTCTAGCGTAGCAGTCGCGATTGGGACCACTAGACCAACGAGGCAGGTGTAAGAATACACATCATCAAAAATATGAACTAGGATAACTATAAACTACTTAGACATAAATGGCTACGATGTACTCACATTTACAGTTCCTGTTTATATAAAGTGGTAAAGAATATACAAGATAATTGAGAGTGAATAAAGTAACCTCAGGTTGCCAGGGAGACCACAAGTGCACCCGTATTTTAACACCACACATTTTTATCATCAACGTAGTCCTTGATTTTGTAATATGCTTTCTTATTTATTGCGCACTCGCATCCTTATTTATTGAGACATAGGCATGTCCTTTTCAGCAATTTGTCATGCCTACTGCGGATCGGGAAAGAGGTGTATAATATACAACATTATTTTTAGTATATGCAAAACCAGAATATAGTTTGTTCAGAATAAGTAACTGAATCGATTCCACTATTTTTTACAGCAAGTCATATTATACATAGATTCTTTACCTAAAAATACTAGACACGTGTTTCGTGATTCGCATATACTAAAACTGACCTTGTATGTACAATATGTCTCCCTGTCCTCTATATTATGTTTGATATTATGTAATGTCACTGGGTACATTTCCCTTCAAAATCGGAACACAATAAAGTAAGCAAATAGGTAATTGGTTAGCGTCTGGGTTCCCCAAACGAAAACTCAGAGGCGGAATTTTACATAAATCTACCTCAAACATTTTAAAGTGTCATTATGTAAACGGATGTTTATTTAACGTTTGGGAATACGCCCCAGTTCACCACACATCTGTAAGATAAATAAAATTGAAATGTCTGTTCTGAGCTTTGCTCTAAATTTATATTTACAAAATTAAGATCTTTTTGCTTTTACTAAACGTTAGGTACTTCTTCGTTCTTTTTCACAGAACAAAGAGTTTAAAGAATCCGATTTTAAACTCTTTCTGGCGTTTCTTAAGAATCGGTGGTTAGACACAACAAAAAATGTGGGAACAACCAGCGGAGCAATTGCGTAACATACATACTTGTACTCACAAAAAAAGCATGAATGGGACACCCTTCAATTAAATGTAGGACCAACTAGAAATCGGTTCAAAATTAGCGCAGACATTGCGTAACAAACTTATAGTTTACATTAAAAAAAACATATGAATGGGACATCTTTCCATTTCAATGTGGTGTGGGACTAACTAGAAATTGGCCCACACTCAGCACAAACAAAAAATGTTCATGAATGGGACACCTTTATGCGTTGGGAGGGTGAAACTTATAGCTTCCTTAACAATATTTACAGCGATTTGCATATTTGCATGCAAGAATGAAAATTATAATTATAATAATAAAAGCAATACCAGGAAAAAATTACCAGAAATAAATGTAACATTTTGTAACATTTGAATCTCGTCGGCAAAAAGGAATAAGTAGAAAATAAACAACATTTGTATAAAAATCCCCGGGGAATAATAACGGTTTGCGGCGAGGAGAGAGTATAGTCACTATTTGTTTCACTGTTTCTCCATACAAACATTTTTTTTTATTGAAATAAAACTACTTTTTACGGATTTTATCGCGTTATATTGATTTTTTTTTTTTTTTTTAAATATCAATATAACGCGATAAAATCCGTAAAAAGTAGTTTTATTTCATTGTCTAATATTCGCGAAAGTGTTAGAAACCAGTACTTTTTTTTTAATTAGACTAGCTTGACCGCTGTATGAGTGTAGTGGTCCCGTGACGTGACTGCTACGTTAAAGGTCATTGGATCGAATAAAATGTATTGGATTTTTCATGAAATTGTCAATAGGAGCTTGAAGTTTGGATATGTGCTCGTTGAATGCCAATTACATGGGACCTAAACATACCGGCACCGGCATTACACCTCTGCCTAACCCTTTGGGCAATACAGGCGTGATGGTATGATGTAAATTGTACATTAAGTAAGTAGGTACGTAATGATGAAGGTATACAATATTGTCTGAGAAGTTGAGGAAAATACACAAAAGAATATTAATATTGACTGCCTCGTTAGTTTTGTGGTCCCAATCGCGACTGCTACGCTAGAGGTCTTAGGTTCGATCCCCAGGTCGAGCAAAGTGCTGTTTGGGTTTTCCTATGAAATTCTCAGTAGCAGCTCGGAGTCTGGATTTGTGCCCGGTGAATGCCAATAGGCTCGCCCCCTATAACATGGGACCTAAACATACCGGCGAACTGTGGGTGTACATTAAGTGCACCTCTGCCTAACCCTTCGGGGAATACAGGCGTGATGGTATGTATGTATGTAATATTAATATTTTGTATGGAGTAGAGTTGGAAGCTAACTGCTATTTATGAAACTTTATTGTGATGTTGAAGGATGTCCGACATTTTGCATGTCCTTGTATATTTGTGTATGCCCCTAGTATCGTAATAAAATGTTATGTAGGAAAATATTGCAGTTTCTTTTGGAAAAAGTCATGTTTGGTGGGACAAGCCGTGCATACTGTTGCGAGTCCTATCACGCTAAGAAAACTATAATTTATCGAACCAGAAGCCATAACGTTATACCACCCATCTTTTTCGCGTCCTCAACAGCCGTAACTTAACCTTTCCGGTATTCATTTTCCTTCCGCTTCTCATAATCCGATGAGCACAAATAAATTAATGTGATAATCTGTGAGCGGATACCAGTGAAGTGATACAACGGAAATGCGTGTTTAAATCATGGCCGCCACAGGAAACGGAAGTGGTTCGCTAATAAATATGGCGCCCGCTCAGCCGCGAATTTCTCGCTAAATATTACTCGGTTATCTGTGGATGGTTTGGTCCGCTTTGCACTTGTATGATTACAGCTTATGGCACTTTGTGGTGAGTTAAAGTCCAAAAAACAATTCTTCGAGACATTATAAATGGCCCCAAAAAAGCTAGACAATATTATAATTGAAATAGTTCAAAACCACAGACACCCTAACTAGTTTTTATTCCAATAAAATATGTAGCTGGCAAACACTAATTTGTTTTCATAAACTATTGTTGCAGATAGCAGCAGTTTTAAGTTTCGTGCTTATTCTAGCCGATTCATAACTCTACAGTCATTGACAGCTGTCAAAAACCGTGAAACGTGGGTTGTATTTCGCGTTCTCTACCGACGATAACGATGACGAAAATGGCGACGACGAAAACGTCGAAGACGAAGATGATGACGATGCCAACGATGACGACGTTGACGACGTTGACGGCGACGAAGATGACGACGATGACGACGACAAAAATGATGACGACGATGGAAATGATGACGATGACGAAGATGACGACGACGACGGCGACGACGTCAAAGATGATGACGACGATGGCAATGATGACGATGATAACGACGACGATGACGTATACGATACGTACCTTGTAGGTACGGATAAATAAGGCTTTCTGTGCTCTAAAACTACAAACTTAACTGTGGTACAGTAATACACCTCAACTTACTTCTCGGGGATTACAGATGTGGTCTAATTATATTGTATTATCGTTGGATATATTACATAAGTTTGAAAGTATATTCTTCTCTCAATCACCCCAAAATGAAATCAAATGGTGACAATAGGAACACAACAAAATGGAATTCGATGGGAAGGAAACACGTTCTAGCCAGCTAATGCCGGCGACTGCTGAAATTTACATTTGTTATATACGTATGTGAGACGAGCAGAGTATGTAAGGATCATTTCCGTGTAAACGAAAATCGTGGGACAAGATTTGTAGATGGAAATGAAACGGTGCTACCGAATTTCAATTTAGGTACTCATGCAATTAGAGTTCAATTTCAAGTGTTTTGAAGCTGTTGCCCTTGTTTGAACTTGCGTTGCGTCCCAACTGGATTTACTTGCTATATCTTTTGCTTGTTTGCTTGGCTTCTAGGCGGCGGATCAAGATGAAACATACACTTAAATTTAAGTTAGACGTTCAGCAATACAACTGTGAAAACCGCATCCAATTTCATGCAGCCATTTTTACGTGATGCGCGTACAAACATATAGATAGACAAACGAAAATTCTTAAAAATTATATTTGAAGGCCACATGAATTTAATATCAGTTTTTTTTACAATTTTGGAAATTTTAGGCGAACATTATTCACAGCTAGCAGTGACTGGATGAGGAAAGCCGAAGATCGGGCTCTGTGACATTCACTAGGAGAGGCCTATGATCAACAGTGGACGAGTTTAGGATGATGATGATGATTATTCTGGACAGGTAAAAAATGTATAGAAAATTCATATCTTTGTGAACATTTTGCATTATTTAATGCTAAAATATAATAAAAAATAAGCAGTCAAATACGGTCAGGCAACATCGTTCGACATTGAACTACCTGTAAAGGAAGTCGTGTTGATTGAAAGATAGAATGATGTTGCTAACGTCACTTGAAGACGTAAAGTTGAACAGAAATTCGACATCACAGGCAGTGGTCTCGGTAGCCTAGTTCGTAAAGCGTCTGGTGTACTTAACCAGAGAGACGCAGGTTCAAACACGGCCTGAGGCGGAATTTTTCTTTCACTAGAAAATTCATATCTTTAAGTTTAAAAAATAGCCATTGTTGTATCTAAGGCCTCCACTTAAGCCCTGTTTGCTTCAAGCGTGGGATAATAAACATAAATTATAGCTAACCGGGGCGATTCTCATGTTTAAAGTTATGGCCTGGCCAATAAAAATACTCGGCAATGTTTTATATCTTCGTATTTATTTACGATGTTGCTTATTTTGTTGCGTTCTTATATTCAAGGGGCTGTTTTCTTTTAAGTTTCTTTCTAGCTTTCTAAGTGCGTCTGACTGCTACGCTTCAGGTTCGGTATTCGAATTTCAGATCGAGCAAATTGGTATTGGTTTTTTCTATGAAATCCTCGCTTTAGGTGCCGCTTTTGTTTTTCTCAAATTCCTCCTTCCCTTCGCTTCCTCCTTATAGTTTGTTGATCGCTAATGATGAAATACTCGTATACAGTGATGAAGCTAAACGATACATCCTTTTGCTTGCATAAATAGTTCAAAGGTAAAATATTCTGAGAAACTGTATCATTAATTAAAAAAAAAACCTTTTATTTCTTGCATTTTTACAGGATTTTCTTACTAAGATTTACAGTTTACTCGTTTAGTTAACTAATTTTTTTTTAAATCTGATTACTGGAAACACTACATATGAGTACCTAATTATGTAGTTATGTACCATAACTAATACTTCTCAAAAAATAAACCTCGCGACGACATTTCCCTCAAAGAGTTTTAGAAAAATCATAACGCACTAAAATATTTGAATTTCCAAGAGATTTTAAAGATGTCAGGACGTTTGACTCCCATCTGCGCTGTGAGCGGCGGAGCGGACCGACCGAAAAAGGGGGTAGAAAAAGGGATCGTGGGGTTGGGCAGCGTTTGTAGCGGGGATGGCAGAAGTTCCATAAGCCAAGGAGTTCAAGTTAGGATTCTCTATAGGAAAACTTCAATTCAAATGCCTAATAATATATATATATATATATATATATATTGCTGATCTAGTATCTTCGTGCGATGGGTCGTCGAGCTCCCTAAGTAATGGTTGGCTATGGCTCTTTCTTCAAAAGGCCTGTTCAGATATTGCCTTACACTGTAAAACTCATGTAGGACCTATCTAATAATACTAGTACTGTCTGGCCTTTAACCTTTTGAACGTCATTGTCACATATATGTGACAAACAAAATCTTACCCTGAACGCCAACGTCACAAATATATATGACAAAATATACGTCGCACCATATTATGAAATAAACAATTTAATCATTACTTTAGTGTGTTTTCACTACCTTGTGTAATTTGACAGAAAAAGTGGCCTGGCGTCAGGGGTACGGCGATACGTTTATACTCTGGCGTTCATAAGGTTAATTAAAAGAGACGATGAGTTTGTTTTGACTTTTCTTTTCCGACGTCGTCGGTAAGGAAATGCCATTGCCATCTAAGCAGTTAAAAAAATGAAACAAATTAATATAATATACATATTTTTTTATGTAGCCTCATTTGTGTCCCAGTGCTGGGCAAAGGCCTCCCCTAACTTCGTCCAAGAGTGTCTATCCTGGGGCCGTATTACCAAGTATTAATGTCATCATTTTTACGTTGTGAAAGAGGGACGCCACTATTTAACCTGTAGAGCGGCATCCCTCTCTCACAACCTAAAAATGATGGCATTAATACGTGGTAATACGGCCCCTGGGCTTTTTTATACCACGTTGGCAGAAATGGATCCCACCTTTCCGGTTGCATGCGGCTGACATGGCCAGCCCATCGCCACTTTAAGCTCGCTTAATAATTTAATACAACTTTAAAACGCGATAACGTTTCGTGTATTTCTGTAAACATGACATTTGAAGAAACATTACAATTTAATAATTTATATTTTGCGTACTAGATGGCGCCACTGTTACCTTAAATTTTATCTTAGGAAAAAACTCAACTTAAAATCGCTCATTAGTCTAGTGCTCTCAAGCGCGACCGCTACACTAGAGATTCTGGGTTCGATTATCAGCAGTGTGTGAAATTCTCAGTAGCAGCAGGCTCGGAGTTTGGATATAGGTATACCCGTTATTGGCAATAGGCGTATTACATGAAATCTCAACATACCGGTAAACTGAGGGTGTACATTAGTACACCTCTGCCTTACCCTTCGGAAAATACGGTTGTGATAGTTTGTTACGTTGTCTTATAAAAACAAACACGTAACAAAAACAACTTTTGTATAAATATACAACACTTCGTTATACGCGCATCAAAGGTGCTCGTTTGCCGCCGAGAGTGGGGCCCCACTTGTGGGCAAAAGAGGAACAATTCAGCTGCGTTCGTTATTCGGGACGGCGCAGTCACCTGATTACGCGCTCCGGTGGGCAATAGTGATGTGCAGTGTGTCGATAATATCGATATAATGTTGATGACTTGAGATTTTTTATAAAGCAAAACCTAAACTTACATATTTATGTTTTTTGCATTTTTTCGTGTAAGCTCCGCTAAAATATCGTCGGTGCTGCATAAAACTTGAAATTATAGAAGAAAAGGTAACTTCTTTCGAATGATGTTTAAGTTGTTCAGTGCTTCACAAGGCTAGAGAATTGCCGGTCACGGCTCGCGCTCCTTCACTGGCTCGCATCTGCGTTTTTAGGGTTCCGTAGCCAAATGGCAAAAAAAGGAACCCTTATAGATTCGTCATGTCTGTCTGTCTGTCCGTCTGTTCGTCCGTATGTCACAGCCACTTTTCTCCGAAACTATAAGAACTATGCTGTTGAAACTTGGTAAGTAGATGTATTCTGTGAACCGCATTAAGATTTTCACACAAAAATAGAAAAATATATTGGGGGTTAGCCATACTAAGAACTGAAACTCAAATTTTTTATTGGATACCCTTACCCTGGCACCAACTAGTAAAGACCAACGCTGTAACCAACAGTCTTAATAAACAAAACGTAAGTATTATAAAATTATTTATCGATATCGTATTCACATCACTAAAAGCATTCTGGCAGCTTTAAGTGAACATTTGGTCCAGCGTCCGACCTCTCTACTTACATCTACGATTCCGGACGTATGAATAAACATTTTGTTAAAATAACGCCAAGTTGTGTGTGTAACATGTTTAGCTAAATTTATTTCATTGAGAATTGTTCAGAATAAGTAACTGAATCGATTCCAATAATTTTTAACAGCATGACATATTTTGTCCCAAAAATTTTAAGTAACTATACTAGGTACCTATCCGCAATCACGTGCGTACAGGTCACTGACGGTAATAGCGGCACTAGGCGCGGGCGCACAGCAGGGCGGAGGGGTAAAACAACCCCTTCAGTCGCCAGAAGTCGATGCGACAGACAACCAGATAGCATAACAATCTTATGATTTGTCATTTTTCAAGATACAATTTTGTAATTTTGTACATAGATTCCTTACCTTAAAAATACTAGACACGTGTTTCGTGTTTTGCATATACCACTATGCTGGCCTAGCTTGTCGATAATTGAAGTAACTTGAAATATATGTTTTATCAAAGAAAGTAAATCGCTTTGTACTCAACCAACCATAAAATACGCGCATAATAAATATGAACCGTGTATTATTTGAATCGCATAATGCAAAAACGATAAAGTAAACTTAAATATTTAAAAAGCTCGCATGCAGTAGCTAATGTACATAATACTTTTATTCGTATCGTATGTGATTGAAAGGCATAAAAAACAAGAATTGGAATCTATTCATAAAGAATAACAAACGTTAACAAGTTTCCAAATTCAAAAGTAGACTTCGTTCTAAATTTAAATTCAATTTTTTTCTTGAATAACTTACAAAGTTCTCAATTAGTCATGTTTGAAATGATTTATTGAATTTCGATTGTGGCTGTTTGTATTTTGAAAAATAATGTTTCATTGCTCGAACGTGGATCGAATAGAAATGAAATTGTGTATATTTACGTATTCGATAAAAAATTTAGAATAAATTGGGATCACCGATTTTTTATTTTTCGTACTGATTTCACAATTACAATGTTGGCTTATTTAATAAAATATGCTGCGTTTTTTTATAAAAAGATCTCGAGTTGTATCTAATTAGGCCCTTACAAAGATCTGTGGTATAATAATATTTGAACCGTAGGTATATCGACGTTTAAATCTACGAACGTTAAAAAATATGATTATGTTTTTTTAACTATTAACTTATTTTTTAAATATTAGAATAAGTTAAGAATGTTCAATTTATCTTATTTAATTAATTATGTGGTGTGAATAAAACTATCCTATAAATATACATATTTATACATTATTTTTTTTTCTTATATATCTCTTAGACATTACAATTAACAAGAATACTAGTAATGTGTGACCCACATGGCTAGTAAACTTTTAAAAAAATTATATATATATATATATAATTTTCATTTATAATTCGAGAGATTGATGCATAAAAATGAATTTTGAATAGTACAATGTTCTAACGATATTTCCCACAAAGATTTTCAGTGTGAACCCCTCGTGCTAAGCTAAATGCTTGTGTTACGAGTGGGTCCACGTTGGCAGTGCAATAGATGGATTTCGAACCTTTACGAAAATTTACGAATAAAATTTCCTTTTAAGTTTAACATACTTGCATATTTATCTTAATCTTAAATATAATATTTTATTTTATTTATATAAAGAACTTGGAAAAGTTTTCCAAGTGTCGGAATACACTAATGTAACAAAACAGACAGACTATTCTCAAAGGATGGACACAACGACTCTTAGTAACTACTACATCATTGATTCTGTTTTCTATTTATCTTTTTTAGAACTCGGTTTAGATTGAAAGTAAAAAACAGTCTTACATACATACATTAACGCCTTTTCTCATAGGGGTAGGCAGAAACTGCAGAACGCCGTTTGCTTCGATTAGAATACTTCTTTTGCTTCGTCCACATTCATACACCTTGTACTGCGGGTACTAAAAAAAAGTCTTATTTTTCTTAAATATTTAAATCACTACCTACTTGTCTACATTGGGTGAATCGTAATTGTAGCAATTAGTTATGTAAATTGCGGATTCTACAAAAATTGAAAATGTATACTTCCTTCTTTCTGCTGCGTTAGCGATTTTGAAGTGAAAGTTTTAGTACCTAGTAATATATAATTATGTCACCGTAAAATATTGTAAATACCATGTAATCTATCTCGCGAGACTGTAAACTGTCGCATTAAATTAACGCATTATTTGTCGGTAGATTACAATCTATCGAAGAAAACCGTCAAATTGTGAAATGCATGCGACGGAACGCACTTCGCGCGCTGATTGGTTGAATGTCATGTGCCCCGCGCCGCCATATTTTGTTGTTAATTTGTTGGTGGTCGATGGTGGTTTTCGATTTGTTTTTTTAGTTTTGTTTTTATTTTGTAGTAGTTTCTTTGAAACATAAACACCTTTAAAAAATTTTTTTGCTCAGTCTTGTCCCATACGTACTCCAGCCTGATTTAAAAATAGTTCAAAACTTGATCATAGTCGATAACCCTTTTTGCCGAGAATAATACACACACACACCCACAAACACACACACACAAGTACGCATTCAGATTCCGTTGTAGAACACAAAAATAATTCAAAACATTTTATTACATTTAGCTCTATATTGAAATAAAACTACTTTTTACGGATTTTAACGCGTTATATTGATTATTTTAAATTCCCGACGTTTCGGATCCTTTACAGCATCCATGGTCACGGGTGGACTGAGGTGTTGGTCGTCCTAATGTCAAAATTATCAACAGCTATCCTACATTTTCTTGATTATTATTTATGCCGGTAATAATAATCAAGAAAATGTAGGGTAGCTGTTAATAATGTCTAATATTCGCGTAAGTGTTAGAAACCAGTATTTTAGCTCTATAGTTCCAAAATGTAGGTCTCGAAATCCAGTATCCCGCCCGCTACTAACTACCGTCTATTTCAGCAATTTCCACTTTGTACATCTAAGCCTCGGCTCTCCCCGCACGGCAACTGCCATTTATCACGATCATGCGCTCGCAAGAGACCCCGGTGAATGCAATTTTGAACCAAATTGGGCCTATATTGGCCCCGATACATAAGGAGGGAATTTCATAGGTATGTGATAAACACGAGTAGATTACATTTTCGCGTTCAAAGAGATGTATGTAAAAGGTTGTATATTTATTACGTAATTACGTTATGGGAAACATTGGTATTTTTATGTCGAAATTGGAAATTTTGGAGTCTTTTTACGGGTAACAATTTAAAAAATAAATGAGGAACGATTAATAAAAATACCCCTTACTGTGTTCACATAACAACGAGCCAAGCTATATATTTACACATAACATAACATACCATCACCCCTGTATTCCCCGAAGGGTTAGGCAGAGGTGTACTCGAGTGTGTGTTTGAGTCGGATAAAGCTGAAACTTATACATTTCATACTCATAAATTCAAAATTCATATTTTTTCTATACCAACTTAATGACCTTTAAAAGGGCTTTACGCTTTCAAATCGGTATTTAATAAGCATACTGCTGTGTCATCTAGGCAATATATTATTTGCCTTCACCACTAAAATGGAGTGCAACCCTTTTAAATTATACCTTGAAGATTATACTATTCACCTTTTAGGTCATCGAATACTAAAATTGAAAGAAAAGTACCATACCATACCATCACGCCTGTATTCACCGAAGGCTTAGGTAGAGGTGTACTAATGTACACCCATATTTCGCCTGTATTAATGTCCCATGTAATAGGGGGCGAGCCTATTGCCATAAACGGGGCACAAATCCAGAATCCGAGCTGATACTGGGAATTTAATAGAAAAACTCAATAACCAGATATAATTACGACTAATATATGTAGTGATAACCTTACCTACCACGCAGATATTAACATACTCAGTTCCTACATTAACCTTTTAATATCCCTTAAATAAATAGGTTCGTTCTTCGTTACAATGTTATTAAAACGTGCGCCACGGGGCGCCATGAAATATTGCAGTTAAGGTAGGCAGGGTTAGGTAGAGGTGTACATTAAGTACACCTCTGCCTAACCCTTCGGGGAATACAGGCGTGATGGTATGTTTATGTTATGTTAATTATATCTGGAAACACGATAATATGAATAAGAAATACAGCGCCTAAAAGGGTTAAACTAAGTGCTTTTAAAACAATAAAATGGTTGATATCTGTATATCAGTCAGTCATTGTGTTTTAGGATATAATGCATTTCTTTATGCAATTTATTATAAAACAAAGTCCTCCGCCGTGTCTGTGTGTCTGTTTGCGATAAACTCAAAAACTACTGCACCAATTTTCATGCTTTCACCAATGGACATCGAGGTTCTCGAGGAAGGTTTATTATGTATAATACATACCAAGAAACAACGCGGGCGAAGCCGTGGGCAATTTAATAAAATCGAAGTATCCGTTTGTATAATGAAAATTACAGGTTTTTACTTAATGCATTTATTATGAAAGATATGTATACATATATTTTTAAATTTTCGAACGGGACCTTTCACTGACAGATGATGTTATAAAGACTAACTTGGTCTTTTTAACATTACGCTATAATCCTTTGGAGCTGAGCAGAAACATAAACGGTGGATGAAACCGCGCAGCACAGCTAGATATTTAAAAAAAATCGTTGAATGTGGGTGTGTATATCCAGACCTTGTAGGTTATGCAAATATTTGCTCCGAGCTGGAAATCGAACCTATTTACCGTGGCGTAAAAGCCTATTACGCCTTAAGTGACGACATTAATCACAGAGAGTTTATGCCTGTGAATACTTTAACAAAGAGATGTTTGTTGAATGTATTCGAGCGGTGTGCGAGTTTTGGCATATACATTTCTTTAAGACTAGCTGTAACCATTGTTCCACTCGTGACCCTAAAGGATTCAATTCAATTCAATTCAAATAGTTTATTGCGAATATAGGTCGATATAGTTGGTATTTACATAGTTTTATCAATTAAAGAACAAATATTTAGTGCAGCTATATTCCGCCATTTGGCATGCAATACTCATCACGTTGTATTACTAATATTAACATTATTTTAACATACTCTAGTTATAATTGGAGTTACATAATATATAATCAAAAAATAAATTAAAATAAAGTAGATATATCTCAATCTAGATACTTATTATTGTATAAGTCAAATCAATTTATTAATGTCATTAATCAGCTAATTATTGAATTTCATATTTTCATTTTTTTCTTCGAGATATTCTTTCACATTATATTATGCCTTATTAACAAGAAATTGCTTTAATAGCGTTTTAAACTTATCTAGATTGGAGCATCTCAATATGAATGGTGGTAAGTGGTTATAAATTCGAGGGGCCATACAAAATATGCTATTGCTAAATTGCGCTGTTTTATTTGATGGAAAACATATTTTGTGATTATTACGTTTACTCTGCATGCGCTCAAATAAAGAAATATGTGTAGTAACAAAGACGGCTACCTCATATATATAAAGGTATGGAAGCGTTAACAGTTTTAGACTAATAAAAAATGGTTTACAACTATCCGTCTGCTTTAACTTCACAATGGCCCTTATACATCTCTTTTGGGCTCTAAATATCATATAACTGTCTACAGAGTTACCCCAAAAGATGACACCATATCTTAACACTGATTCCACACAACCATGGTACGCAGTGATGACAGCAGATTGATTCACAACTGTTCCAAGTCTATATAGTGCATAAGAAAATTGGTTGAGTTTAGTACAAATATCTTCCACTTGAGGTTTCCAATTTAAATTTGAATCGAGACTGAGTCCCAAAAATATTGCATTTTCGACTGTATCAATTTGTTGTCCGTTGTAGCATATATTAAGGTTGACTAAATTATTTTTTCTATTTCTAAATGTCATTAAATTTGTTTTTTTTATTTGATAACCATTCAATTAGTATGTCCAATGTTTGATTTATGTCACTTATCATTTGATTTTTGTTTGTGCTTGTAAACATCACTGTGCTATCGTCTGCAAATAGTACCATATCTTGGTTTATATAATTTGGTAAATCGTTTATATAAACAATAAATAGTAAAGGACCAAGAATTCTTCCCTGCGGGACTCCTTGAGTTACTTCACGATATGACGATGAGTGTACTATTTGTCTATACGTTTTTGGGCATATGCGAGTAATTTGTGTACATTGTTGTCGATTTATTAGGTATGTTTTTAGGAGATTGAGGAAGTTTCCTCGAACTCCGTACGCTTCTAATTTATTTAAGAGGATATTGTGATTAACGTAGTTAAAAGCTTTAGTTAGATCCATATACAGAGCAGATACTAAGTGCTTATTATTCAGGCTTGACATAACAGTACGTAAAAAATTAAAAACAGCTAAATTAATACTTTTATATTTATTCTTTCGAAATCCGACTTGTTTCTCTGTGAAGATTTTTTGTTTTTCAAAATAATCATTAAGGTTTCGTCCTATTACCTTCTCAAAAATTTTAGAAAATACCGGTATCAGCGCTATGGGTCTGTAATTTGCAACATCACTCTTATCATTTTTCTTAAATACAGGTTTAATTACCGTTTTTTTAAATTAAACATACCATCACGCCTGTATACCCCGAAGGGTTAGGCAGAGGTGAACATGTAATAGGTCACATGTAATAGGGGGCGAGCCTATTGCCATTCACAAATCCAAACACCGAGCTGCTGCTGCGAATTTCATAGATAAACCCAATAACACTATGCTCGACCTGGAAATCGAACCCAGGACCTTTAGTAGCAGTCGCGCTTAGGACCACTAGACTAATGGGGCAGTATACGACAGTTAAGACAATCTCTTTTTCAGCGAAAAACATTGCGATATTGAAAACAATTTGCAAGAAAAGACTTTTTTTCTTTTTCAAAAGTCAGACATTTGAATCCCTGAAAATGTAGCCTTGGAAGTTTTGTGTTATCTTAGATATTATTTTAATTAAAAAGTTGATGATACCTATAATTTATATTCCAAGATGAATATCAAAATTACGTAAATGATGAGTCTAGATCACATTTATGTCAACCAGGCATGGAAATGACCGCTTTTTTTAATTATCTTTGGAAATGTTTGGTAATTAGAATTAATTTTCATTTGATGCATTAATTTTGTTCCATAGTGATTTCACGTGTTAAATTAAAGTCTGCTACTTTTCATTCGCATTTAATTTCCGCTCACATCAATTTGATGTTACGCGTTTGATGCTACTTAACAGTTACTTGAAAAATAAATTAAATCAATGGTGCTAATTTACAGAAAGGAGTTTTGCATAATAAAAGGGAACCGGTGTATCTACCTTTCTGTGATTTGTTCTAATTGATATAAAGAGTCACAATCAAATATATCGGAGCAAACAGACTGTTCATAATTATTTGTGCAACTAGGGAAATTAAACTATATCTGACCGACACAAAGGATGTTTTTAGAATAAACACTACACATGGCAGCTGTCATTTTGATATGTATTTTATCCCATTGAGATATAGTTCAATTTGCCTAGTTGCTCAGATAATTAATTATCTGATATTAAAATAATAATATAAAAAAAGGCTGGCCTATACTTTGCTCAAAGAATCAGCATTGCCATACAACGTGGCAATGCAGCCAGCCTTTTGGGTACCCTCCCGGCTGATAGCGATGCGGAGGAGTTTTTTGATGCCCTTTATTAATTTTTCTTTTATTTATAAATATAGTTTAGCTGTTAGTCTAGTTTAATTTATAATTTCATAAAATAAATCGATTGCATAATAATATATAAAATAAAATAATATCAAATTGAACATCAAATGGTGACTGTACATTATTGGCCACATTTTTGGATGATTTTCACCATTAACTTAGAGACATAATTATCATCTATATCCTGTGGTGTTGCTCAGTGATCTTATTTTTCTAAATCTAATGGGATTTTATTACCTTTAACCTTGGACCTGGACCTTGGACCTGGATCTAGATACGTAATTGTACCAAGACCTGGACCTGGACCTATTACTGGACCTGGACCCATACTGGATCTGGACCAGGATATGTATTGTACCAAGATCAGGACTTGGACCTATTGTTGGTTCTGGGCCTATAACTGGGCCTGGACCTATAACTGGGCCTGGACCTATTACTGGACCTGGACCTATTACTAGACCTGGCCCTATTACTGGACCTGGACCTAGATATGAAATTTTACCAAGACTTGGACTGAACCTATTATTGGACCTGGACCTAATACTGGGCGTGTACATGGACCTATCACTGGGCCTGGACCTAGTACTGGACCTGGACCTGGATATGAAATTGTACCAAGACTTGGATCTGGACCTATTATTGGACCTGGACCTATTACTAGGCCTGGACCTATTTCAGGTCCTGGACCTGGACCTATTACTAGGCCCGGGCCTATTACAGGGCCTGAACCTATTACTGGGCCTGGACTTATTACTGGTTCTGGACCACGATATGGAATTGTACCAAGACCTGGACCTGGACCTATTGTTGGACCTGGACCTATTACCAGGCCTGGACCTATTACTGGAGCTGGACTTGGACCTATTACTAGGCCTGGAGCTAGTATTGGACCTAGACCCATACTGGATCTGGACCAAGATATGTATTGTACCAAGATCAGGACTTGGACTTATTGTTGGTTCTGGACCTATTAGTATGCCTGGAGCTATTACTGGGCCTGGGCTTATTACTGTTTCTGGACCTAGATATGGAATTGTACCAAGACCTGTACCTGGACCTATTGTTGGACCTGGACCTATTACTGGACCTTAACCTATATATGGAATTATACCAAGACCTTGATCTGGACCTATTAATGGACCTGGACCTATTACAGGGACTGGACCTGGACCTATTACTGGACCTGGACCTATTACTAGACCTGGCCCTATTACTGGACCTGGGCCTAGATATGAAATTTTACCAAGACTTGGACTGGACCTATTATTGGACCTGGACCTATTACTGGGCCTGTACATGGACCTATCACTGGGTCTGGACCTAGTACTGCACCTGGACCTAGATATGAAATTGTACCAAGACCTGGACCTGGACCTATTATTGGACCTGGACCTATTACTAGGCCTGGACCTATTTCAGGTCCTGGACCTGGTCCTATTACTATGCCTGGGCCTATTACAGGGCCTGAACCTATTACTGGGCCTGGACTAATTACTGGTTCTGGACCACGAAATGGAATTGTACCAAGACGTGGACCTGGACCTATTGTTGGACTTGGACCTATTACCAGGCCTGGACCTATTACTGGAGCTGGACTTGGACCTATTACTAGGCCTGGAGCTAGTACTGGACCTGGACCCATACTGGATCTGGACCAAGATATGTATTGTACCAAGATCTGGACTTGGACCTATTGTTGGACCTGGACCTATAACTGGGCCTATGCCTATTACTGGGCCTTGACCTTTTACTGGACATGGACCACTTAATGGAGCTGGACCTATTATTGGACCTGGACCTTTTACTGGGCCTGAACCTATTACTGGGCCTGGACTTATTACTGGTTCTGGACCTAGATATGGAATTGTACCAAGACCTGGACCTGGACCTATTATTGGACCTAGACCTATTACTAGGCCTGGACCTATTTCAGGTCCTGGACCTGGTCCTATTACTATGCCTGGGCCTATTACAGGGCTTGAACCTATTACTGGGCCTTGACCTTTTACTGGACCTGGACATCTTAATAGAGCTGGACCTATTACTGGACCTGGACCTATTACTAGACCTGGCCCTATTACTGGACCTGGACGTATTACTGTGCCTGTACGTGGACCTATTACTGAGCCTGAACTTATTGCTGGTTCTGGACCTAGATATGGAATTGTACCAAGACCTGGACCTGGATCTATTGTTGGACCTGGACCTATTACCAGGCCTGGACCTATTACTGGACCTGGACTTTGACCTATTACTAAGCCTGGACTTATTACTGGATCTGGACCTTGATATGGAATTGTACCAAGACCTGAACCTGGACCTATTGTTGGACCTGGAGCTATTACCAGGCCTGGACCTATTACTGGACCTAGACTTGGACCTATTACTAGGCCTGGACCTAGTACTGGACCTGAACCTATTACTGGATCAGGACCAAGATATGTATTGTACCAAGATCTGGACTTGGACCTATTGTTGGCCTGGTAATAGGTCCAGGTCCAACAATAGATCCAGGTCCTGGTCTTTGTACAATTCCATATCTAGGTCCAGAACCAGCAATAAGTTCAGGCCCAGTAATAGGTCCACGTACAGGCACAGTAATACGTCCAGGTCCAATAATAGGTCCAGGTCCAGTAATAGGGCCAGGTCTATTAAGATGTCCAGGTCCAGTAAAAGGTCAAGGCCCAGTAATAGGCATAGGCCCAGTTATAGGTCCAGGTCGAACAATAGGTCCAAGTCCAGATCTTGGTCCGGACCTATTACTGGACCTGGACTTGGACCTATCACTAGGCCCGAACCTATTACTGGGCCTGGACTTATTACTGGATCTGGACTTTGATATGGAATTGTACCAAGACCTGAACCTGGACCTATTGTTGGACCTGGACCTATTACCAGGCCTGGACCTATTACTGGACCTGGACTTGGACCTATTACTAGGCCTGAACTTATTGCTGGTTCTGGACCTAGATATGGAATTTTACCAAGACCTGGACCTGGATCTGTTTTTGGACCTGGACCTTTAACTGGGCCTGGACCTAGATATGAAATTGTACCAATACCTGGACCTGTTAATGGACCTGTAGCTGTTACTGGGCCGGGATCTGGGCCTATTACTGGACCTGGACCTATTTCTGGGCCTGGACCTATTACTGGTCCTGGACCTAGATATGCTATTGTATCAAGACCTGGAACTGGACTTATTACTGGGCCTGGACCTATTACTGAGCCTGGACCTATTTCTGGAACCGCGCCTATTACTGGGCTTAGACCGATTACTGGGCTTAGACCTATTACTGGGCCTGGACCTATTACTGGGCCTGGACATGTTACTGGACCTGGACCTTTTACTGGGCCTGGACCTATTAATAGACCTGGATCTATTACTGGGCCTGGACCTAGATATGAAATTGTACCAATACATGGACCGGGACCTATTATTGGACCTACATATGTTATTGTATCAAGACCTGGAACTGGACCTATTACTGGGCCTGGACCTATTTCTGGAACCGCGCCTATTACTGGGCTTAGACCTATTACTGGGCCTGGACCTATTACTGGGCCTGGACGTATTAATGGACCTGGATCTATTACTGGGCCTGGACCTAGATATGAAATTGTACCAATACTTGGACCGGGACCTATTATTGGACCTACATATGTTATTGTACCAAGACCTGGGCCTGGGCCTATTACTGGACCTGGACCTATTTCTGGGCCTGGACCTATTACTGGGCTCGGACCTATTTCTGGAACCGTGCCTATTACTGGGCTTAGACTATTACTGGGCCTGGACCTATTACTGGACCTGGACCTATTACTGGGCTTAGATCGATTACTGGTCCTTGACCTATTACTGGGCCTGGACCTATTACTGGGCCTGGACATGATACTGGACCTGGACCTATTACTTGGCCTGGACCTATTACTGGACCTGGACCTATTACGGGGCCTATGCCTTTTACTGGGCCTAGACCTATTACTGGGCCTGGACCTATTACTGGACCTGGACCTGTATATGGACCTATAAATGGAATTATACCAAGACCTGGACCTGGACCTGTTACTTGGCCTGGACCTATTACGGGGCCTGGACCTATTACTGGACCTGGACCTATTGATGGACCTGGACCTATTACTGGGCCTGGACCTATTACGGGGCCTATGCCTTTTACTGGGCCTAGACCTATTACTGGGCCTGGACCTATTACTGGACCTGGACCTGTATATGGACCTATAAATGGAATTATACCAAGACCTGGACCTGGACCTGTTACTTGGCCTGGACCTATTACGGGGCCTGGACCTATTACTGGACCTGGACCTATTACTGGACCTGGACCTATACAGGAAAATTTTTTAAGCAGTGCGCAAAAAGAATTTGGTGGTTCAATATCAGTAATAGAACACATTGACATGATTTTTTCAAAACTTTTTTTTTTAATTTTATCCGGCTTAAAATCAGCAAAATATGGACGTAATAATAACAATAGGCGCGCGCGCTGGACCATGGCTACAGCGGGGGTGCACCCGGGGGCGCGGTGGCGGGGTGGCGCCTGCGCACCTCAGGGGTGGCCGCCCGCCAGTCCGCTCCGAGCACGCGCTGCCGTGACGTCGCGTCTAATCGCTTTCCCGCGCAAGCCCCGCGCCGCCGCCGCGCGTGTGTCGTACTTGTACCTACCGGTCACGGTGTAAGCGTGTTTTATGGTGCCAGTGTACGGAGTGTATTTAAAAAGTGCTTAAAATTTACGAGTAGCTCGCAGAATGTAGGTATGCCACGGAGAGCATACTCGCATGCCAGCCCATGGGATCTGTAACCCCACGGTCTCTAATGAAAGACCCAAACCCAGAACCACCCCAAGACTTAAGAGAGTGGCTTCTAAATCACCGCGAAGTCAACATCTTGCCGATGGATGTTGCATTGATCACATGTGTGGGACTGTACAATGTACCTACCTTGGTGGTCATTCAACAATTATTCAAATACGGTGTTTAGTGACATTTAGGGGTAAGCAATTATTTTTAATTACCAATTTTAGCGAATAAGTTATTTTTGATTGAACATTATTGTAAATAGATTTTAAATAGTGCAGTGATAGCCTAGTGATAGCCTAGTGATATGACCATTGAACTGCCAAGTCAAAGGTCTCGAATTCGAATCCAAGGCACGCACCTCTGACTTTTCGAAGTTATGTGCGTATTAATAATTAATATCACGCGCTTAAACGGTGAAGGAAAACATCGTAAGGAAACCTGCATGCCTGAGAGATTTTCTTGATGGCATGTGAAGTCTGCCAACCCTCAGTAGGCTAGCGTGGCGGACTATAGCCTAATCCCTCTCGTATTGAGAGGACCGTGCCCAGCAGTGGGACAATGTAATGGGTTGATGATGATGATTATTATTGTAAATAGCTACTTAGTTGATAATTTTATTACGCCTTACGGTCAATGTACTGATACAATGTAACCCGCCGTACCTACGACGGCGACGATGGCGAGTCGAACGAGCGCACAGCTGATGTGTTAGTACTTAAACACGCCCGCTTCGCCGCGCGCTGGCGAGTTAGCCATGAAAATCTGTTTCAAAGTAGACACCGTTCGTTAACGATAACTTTATTTTTATGTACTAAGACATATCAAAATAAAAAATTGGTGTTTAATGAAATTCGTTTAAGTTTAATTCGTCAAAGTTTGCGCACTGAATAAAAGGTAATCCTGTATATGGACCTATAAATGGAATTATACCAAGACCTGGACCTGAACCCGTTACTGGACCTGGACCTATTACAGGACCTGGACCTGGACTTATTTCTAGGCCTGGACATAGATATGAAATTGTACCAAGACTTGGACCTGGACCTATTACTGGACCTGGACCTATGAATGGACCTGGATCTATTGCTGGGCCTGGACCTATTACTGGGCATGGGCCTATTTCTGGGCCTCGACCTATTTCTGGGCCTTGACCTATCACTGGACCTGGACCTATGAATGGGCCTGGACCTATTACTGGACCTGGACCTATGAATGGGCCTGGACCTATTACTGGACCTGGACCTATGAATGGCCCTGGATGTATTACTGTGCCTAGACCTGGACCTTTATATGGAATTATACCAAGACCTGGACCTTGACCTATTACTGGACCTATTAGTCTAGTGGTCCTAAGCGCGACTGCTACGCTAGAGGTCCTGCCTTCCCCAGTGTGCGCGTTTTCAACCTATCCTTCGCTCCGATCATCATTCCATCTTGTTGGAAGGCTCCCGGTGTCTTATTATCAGTATTCGGAATTAAGTGTGCTAATTTACCCAAAATTCAAAGAACAGAGACAGAATCTATAGATTTTCTTACCTCAACACTTTTTTTGGTGACATTCCCGGAATTTCGGGACATTGTCCCGGAATTTCGGGACATCACTTAAGTCAATTTAATAATTGATGTTATTAATAAAGTAAAATAATTGAATTCGTTTGTTGTTTTTGTTCAATTCAAGATGATAACTTTGTCTTTTATTTTTTTAAACAAATTTGGGAAACAAAAACAGGAAACTTACTTAAATTTACTGTCTTAATAAAATTAACTAGGTATTTAATTTACTTTAGTGATTTCCCGAAATCCAGGGACAATGCCCCGAAAATAAATGTTGTCGGAAGGAAGTCTGCAGTTTTTGTTTCTGTTCTTTGAAGTTTAGGTAAATTAGCACACATAATTTCGATGACTACTTATAATGGTACAGAAATCCTCACAGACCCATCGAGTTGAGTATATGAGATTCATACCACATTTTTGTAATAAGGGATTACAAATGTGGTATGAATCTAATATACATATTATTATATGCTTGGCAGATCAGACATTTCCCAAGATTGTTGAAACCTGTCATACTCAGAAAGAGCTACACACAGCAGTTTTTTATTCGGTAACTAACCATGCATACCTTATAGAAGAATTAGAACATCTTTTGAATTACTCTAACACTTTACAACCAAACTTATTCTGCAGTCGAGAGACTATTAAAACTCTTTATCCTTTCTAAATAAGAGCTACACAGACGGCAAAATAAAAATTGTCCTGGAGCGACTCATTTTAGTTTCAACAAATTTATAAAGACCCTTGAAACATGCTGAAATAGATTTTAAACTAACGACTTAAGGTGCTAAGAAAGCGTACAACTAAAAGTGGTGTTACCATACAAAAGAACGCTAGTAATGAAAGTTTCTTTGACAAAGAAAAATGCGTCTTCAAAGACGGTGCATTAAGACCTCTTTTTATCTAATTGCCGCTGTCCCGTGATGTGATTAGCAAGTTTTAACGTAGTAAGTAACGGGCGTAGGTTCAATTTGTAAGTTGAACTTCTAATTGGGTATTTTATAAAGTTACTTAATACTCCCGGAAGTAATAAGACTATTGTCACAATTTGTTCATGGATTGGACTAGAAAAGGATTAATAATGCGTGGCTGCAGGTAAACAGCTTATATCTATAACCATGCATCATCATCATCATCATCATCCACTCATTACATTGTCCCACTGCTGGGCACGGGTCTCCTCTCAGTACGAGAGGGATTAGGCTATAGTCCGCCACGCTAGCCTACTGCGGGTTGGCAGACTTCACACGCCGTCAAGAAAATCTCTCAGGCATGCAGGTTTCCTCACGATGTTTTCCTTCACCGTGTAAGCGCGTGATAATTAATTATTAATACGCACATGACTTCGAAAAGTCAGAGGTGCGTGCCTTGCACCATAACCATGCATGCAAATGTCAAATTTTCAGGCCGAACAAAGTGTTATTTGTTTCCTTTTTACAAACATTACTGAGTAGCGTGGTTGTGTTTGGCTCAATTATATCCAGTGAAGGATGAAAATAGAATTTATTGACTGCCTTATTAGCCAAGTAGTGCCAAGCGTGACTGCTACGCGAAAGTTATTAGGTTCAATTACCAGTTCGAGTAAATGTTATTAAGCTCAGTATCAGCTTAGAGACAGAATTTCTGCAGAGTTCATGGCAAATGGCCCACCATATATTATATGGGACCTACCTAAACATACCTACAAAGTGTGGGTGTACAGGCGTGATGGTAAAGTATAATTATTTTGTGTTACACACCAAAACAGCAAGGAACAATTCTATTCATCTCACAAGACTCTCAGGCATGCAGGTTTCCTCACGATGTTTTCCTTTACCGTTTAAGCGCTTGACAATTAATTTTTGATACGCACATGACTTTAAAATGGCATACCTAGGTGCATGCCTTGGATTCGGACTCAAGACCTTTGACTTGGCAGTCCAATGGTCATAATCGCTAGGCCATCACTGCACTTCCCGTCCTATATTACATACTAAGTACATAGTCCATTTCACTACAGAACTAACTAAATATCGAAAATAACTACGGAGAATCAAGCTTAATAAATCCTTCCTTATTTCCGCCTCCCCTCCCTCTCTTCTTTTTCTTTCCCAACATAATGACAGCACTTAAATAGTGGAAGTCTAATTGAATAATTCGGTACATCGTTGGGCGGCTAATAAATTTACCGCTAGTGAAATACCAGCCGCGGATTAGCAGGCCCGCTAAAACTGGCATAAATAGGGATGTATGTTACACCGAAATAATTCAAGTTCGTAATTTATTTAGCTTGTTATTTTAAAAGCAGAAATCTAAACTAATATTAAAAAGAGGAAATATTTGATTGTTTGATTGCATTGAATAGGCTCTGAAACTACTGGACCGATTTGAAGAATTATTTCACCAATAGTAAGCTACATTATTCCTGAGTGACTTAATATTATCCTGAAAAAAGAAAAAAAAAGCTAGTAAAATATTAAAATTGTAACAAGCCGATATCTGTAGATATTGAAGAAATACTAATATGAGCGGTCTTTATTAAGGCAATAGAAGCCAAAACAAGAATTAAAAAACCTGTCTGTATGTTTGTACCAGAATCACGCAAAAACTACTGAACGAAATTAGATGAGGTTTTCACAGTTAACGAATTATATTAAGTAAGTCCTTTGAAATTCAAATAAAACTACTTTTTACAGATTGAGTCACGTTATATTAATATTATTTAATTCCTGAAGTTTCAAAGTCTACCCGAAACCATAAATGCTGTAAAGAGTCCGAAACGCGATAAAAGTTTTATATCAATAGTTTCTCCAACTCAAAAAATAATAAGAGATTCAAAATGCTACATTTCACTCGCTGTCTCGAGGGCATTGTCAAGTTACACCACACACAACTTCCACCTCCTTCCTTCACATAAGTTTGTGCAGTTACATCACGTTAACTCGCTTCAAGGAGACTTGTGGATTACTTGGTAACGTTTGTAAGTTTCTAGAATTTGCCTGATTGTGCGGAGAGGAGTGTATCGTGTGGTTTCGCCTAAAAGTAAATAGCTGTTCTGGGAAGTATATTTTGTGCAAATATGAATTTTCCAAAATTAGAAGATTTAAATTTAACGTTATGGGGAACTGTGTTTTCGAAGTGCAGGGTGTAGGGTTCAGCTGATTTTGTTCAGTGATTCGAGAGTCTTAATCGATCTTGACGAAATGTATCTATGTGTTGCCAACAAAATGCAATTTTATCTCCTTCAAAGATATTTGAAAAGCTAATAAATAGACCGGACATTAAGAACATTTTTTATATAAAAAAAATATACAACAATTTTTTATACATAAATTTTTATACAGCAATTTTGGTGCCTACTTGATTTGTTTTCTCCCTTTTTGACTGACGGGGAGTGATTTGTTTTCAATTAAAAAAATAGTTGGTAACGAATTCGTTTATGATTTCTTGTCTATGGCAAGTATTATTTAAATATCTTTGTTTGAGACCAAAGAGCGATTTGTTTCCAATTAGAGACAAGCAGTAGATGACTATTTTGGTCGTGGTGTACCGTCCCCTATTGCTAGTAAATATATATATTTAAATGTCTTAGTGTAATATCAGTTTTATATTTTTCACTATTATTCAGAGACATAAATCTTATAAGAGGCGAGAAAATATCTGATTTGTTCGGTGGTCGGACATCTTGTGGTCTCACTGTTTGGCGACCACCCTTACGTCGGTCTTTTGTAAAGTAGGTTGGTGGGAATTTCAAATTTCAAAAACAGAAGCGGTGATAGCGCGATTGGCTCGCACGACTTGAGAAGAACTATCCTCCCACAGAATATCGACGTCAAGTAGCAGTATGCATACTGTTGCATCTCGTACGGTGAGTGTGGAGCGCCGGAGGCCCAATTCCTCCATCAGTACCCTTCCTTCTCCTTTTCTTCTTCCCCTCCCTTTTCCTTAAACATGCTCGGCAACGCATCTGCAGCTCCTCTTGTATTGCAGATGTCCATGGGCGACGATAACTACTTACCATCAGGTAGCCCGACTGCTCGTTTGCCGAGTTATTTCATAAAAAAAAAACAGCGAAAAGAACCTACCGGCTCACTGTGCTCACTCAAATTCAGGGAATACAGCCATGATGGTATGTAATGTTAATACCCCTTACGAAACAGTGTAAATGTGGCCCCATATAAGCTTAAACAGCGTTTCACCCCTTGAATTATTGAAGACTTAACAGGTGACGCAATGTACAAAACAGCCCCAGTTTGTCTGCTTTTGTTTTATGCCGCAAACAGACTGATATATTGTGGTGTGTTCCTGATTTCGTAGAAGCTTACTTGCGTTATGGGAATTGTTTTGGTTTGAATTCACCGAGCTGTAGACGGTGATTTTTTATTAATTGTTTTAGTTTCACTAGGACAAAGTACAATTTGGTTGTTATTATTGGCTTTTCTTCTCAGATGACCTACGCAAATGTCTTGCTGATCTGGTATCGCCGTGCGACGGATCGTTGAGCTCCCTAAAAAATGGTTGAGCTACACGAGGACTGATGTATGCGTACCGTCAGTTAGGACAGGTCAACTCAAAACTGTTTGGCTCTTTCTTCAAAAGGCCTGTTCAGATTTTGCCCTACATTGTAAAACTCGCATATCTATGATATAACTATTGTCTGGACTTTAAAAGAGACCATGATTCTCTGAGTTTGTTTCGACATTTCTTCTCAGAGGTCGTCAGATAGGAAATGTCGGCGCCAACTAGTTTAAAAAAAAAATTGAAAAAAAAATCGACTTGTAAAAGTGTCTTTGAAGGATCTATTTACAGAAATAAATATCATTTATCATTTAGATGGTGTTCTTTCTTCAAAAGGCCTGTTCAGATTTTTACCTACAATGTAAACTCGTATATCTAATAATATTACTACTGTCTGGACCATGAATCTCTGATGTCAGATAGGAAAGGCCAGCGCCATCTTCTTTAAAAAAAATTGTAAAACATTGACTTGTATGTACGGTGGCCAGGACATCCAGGTACCACAAAATGTCAAATTTTCTCAGTCGATTTTGAACTTTAACTTCAACAATTTAAGGTTTAAAATTATTTGGAGAAATTTGTCAGTTTTGTTTACCTTGACGTGCTGGCGACTGTCTACTTAAGTGTCTGTGAAGGATGGTTTTACAGAAATAAAAATATCATTTCATTTACCACTTTACTATCCCACTGCTGGCCATGGGTCTCTTCTCAGCCTATTCCGGGTTGATAGATCTATCCTTCACATATTATCATGGAGAGGTTCTCTCAGGTATGCAGGATTCCTCACTATGTATTCCTTCACCGTTTTAGCACGCAATAATGAAACAAGTCAATGTTTAAAAAAAAAACTAGATGGCGCCGGCTTTTCCTATCTGACATCAGAGATTCATGGTCCAGACAGTAGTAATATTATTAGGTATACGAGTTTACATTGTAGGTAAAAATCTAAACAGGCCTTTTGAAGAAAGAATCATAGCAGTTTTGAGTTGACCTGTCCTAACTGACGGCACGCATACGTCAGTCCTCGTGTAGCTCAACCATTTTTTAGGAAGCTCAACGACCCATCGCACGACGATACCAGATCAGTAACAATGATCGGTAAGGATGATGATAAGCATGATTTCTCGTTAATCCAGAATAATCAACTTTGGTCCGTTTCCTCTAACTTCAAGTGGAATATTAAAATTATAAAATTATTATCCTTTATTCCTTAGACTTGCATAATATAATATTGATATTACCCAAACTTTTCTCAACCTTTAGTGAAATAAAAACACAAATAATTTTGTAATAAACCACAATATTCCGGATAACATCGAAGAAATATTCATCGAAACTTCCTTTTACAAACTTAAACGGTTAAAAATTACAAAAAATGCGACGTTAAAAGAAGATCGCGAGGCTAAACCGTAACCTTACGAGGAAAACCGTCCGGAAAATACCTACCACTTTTAAAACGTAGGAATTACGTAAGTATTTTCCACCTTCCATTTTTTTTAGGGATGGGAATTAGAGTTATCGATAGATCAGTGATCAATATTTTTTGTCATATGATTCTTTTTGTTAAAATTTAATGCTCTCAATCATGAGCTAATTGCTTACAATTTAGGGATGGCAATAGAGTTGTCAATATATCGATAAGGTTTTTTTTGCTAAATTACAGCGATACTGACGCTAACGAAATACAAAACGCTTAAGATAGTTACTAAGTTTCTTATTATAATAATTCTCTGTTTTTACAATACCTCTGGTGCTATTTAGTATTATGATATAACCACAAGCGTTGTATCTCGAGCCTTTGTTGGCAATCATATTAACTTGATAAGGAATTGTTTAAATTCTACTTACATCGCCACTTTGCCCGTTATTCTGTTAAGTAGTGGTGTGCAAACATTTGCAGTGCGGGTTGAAAGGGCAAACTAGCCAGAAAAATAAAAGGTCAACATTGATAAATGAAGTATAAACTGATGATGAATGACCTTGTTTGTGTCGACGTATTGTGATAAACAGAGTGTAAAGTCATCATCTTAGCCTTTTAAATTGGGATCGGCGTTCAGCCTATCCAAATAGATATTTTATTTATTTTCTTAACACTTTGTAGAATACAACAAATAGTATGATTCGTATACATAGTTACATTATAAAGCAAAATCCCCGCCGTGTCTGTCTGTCTGTTCCTGATAAACTCTTAAGGTTTTGAGTGATTTTGGTTGAAATACAATATCTTGAAAATTAAGAAGCCGCTTGGGAGCTTTCATCGAAAACACTGCCATCTGACCTTATGACAGAAAAAATCATGTAGGCATATTTATGCTATTACCCGTGCAAAGCCGGGGAGGGTCACTAGTAAGTAGTAAAAATATCGACTCGATATAACATTGGGTACATCACTATTCTACGGAAGGATATCCCTTAAATCCCCTAGGGGTCTGATAAATTGTGTTTCGCCTGTTTTCTGTGGGTATTATTAATATAACAGAATAACATTAAAATTTTAGGATATATAAATAAAGATTTGATAATCTCGATCCTTATGTTGCATTGGCTGTCTGAAGCTTTCTTATAACTAGTGGTTGGTTGCAATAGGAACTGCTGGTTGAAATTCGCCTTCCCTATGTCACATACCGTCACGCCTATATCCCCCACATTTCGCCGGTATGTTTAGGTCCCATGTAATAGCAGCCTATTGCCTATTTAATAAATAAATAAATATAATGGGCGGAAAGCTATATTTGGATAATTTGCAATATCTCGCTTGAACTGGAAAAATCTTATAGTCCACACCGGCGAAGCCGCGGGCGGAAAGCTAGTAATTAAATAAATCATAAAGTGTAACTAAACTAACTAACAAATACTTACACCAGCGTCGATGCGATTCGTCGTAATCGGCATTATGCTGAGACAGGGCCGATTTGTAAATATACACAATGGTTCCACTGAATTTTTTAATAGTAATTAAGTACCTTATTATTGTAATATATTTTATCTTTTTGTTTGCGTGCTAGGGTGTCTTTTTACAAATAAATTTAGTTTTCTTTCTTTCTTTCTTTCTTATTGACAAAAGTAAAACTCCTCCGCATCGCTTTCAGCCGGGAGGGTACCTAGAATGCTGCCTGTATTGCCACGTTGTATGGCAATGCTGAACGTGAAACTTATAACGTGGTGTCATTTTTGCGTCGGTGGTTAAAAATAAATTGCAAACACCACAAAAGATTTCGCGGTAAGTAATAATTTTAAACATCCATCATTTGATTGGAGTTGCAAAGTCAGAAAGTCTTCTAATTGAATAAATGGGATCTTTCCATTAAAATTATCGGATTATTTAACAAAGGGAGAGTAAGCTTATGAACCACTTTTTCCTAATTATCTGTAATGGATGATATCTGTTATGTTTAAATTTATTATAACATTCCATCATACCATGACGCCTGTATTTCCTTAAGGGTTAGGCAGAGGTGTACTTAATGTATACCCTTAGTTACCCTTAGCCAGTATGTTAAAGTCCCATGTAAGAGCAAGCGAGCCTTTTGAGAATTTCATAGAAAAACTCAATATTACACTTTGCCCCACCTAGGAATCGATCCCGAGAGCTCTAGTGTAGCAGTCACGCTATGGACTTCTTGATTGGGGACTTTGTTGCGCTGCTTCTTTTTCCCAACAAAACAATAGGACAACGCGGTGAATGGTGTCTACAATGTAAAAATGACTTTTAAATAACCTACCAAATAAAAAAAGAATCATCGAAATCGGTTGGCGTGATAATGAGTTATTCGTCCATTTGTCGCGCACATACTTCATGCAAATTTAAGACTTAAGTATATAGTATTCCCATGGATGCCCCTGTCAGAATAAAATGGGGCCACACGGGAAGCACCAGCTTTTAAATAAAAGAAGAATAATCAAAATCGGTTGACCCAGTCGAAAGTTCTGAGGAAAAAAACATTAATCGTCTCCTTTTCTCCTTCCCCACCCTTTCCCTAAATAGGTACTGCAACTCTTTTGGTTTTGCAGATGTCCAGGGGCGGCGATGACTACTTGCCATAAGGGAGCTCGCTAGCTCGTTTGCCGAGTTATCCCATAAAAAAAAATACAGTCGAATTGAGGACCTCCTCCTTTTTGTTGGTTGAAAAGTACCTACTACCTACCTAATAGTCCAAAGTATCTTGAATAAGTGATAGTGACAAGCCAGTTTTGAACGAATTCCTCAAACCTGCTTCCACAACGTAACCTCACAGAAAAACTTAACCCAAATAGTATAATAGTTATAGAAACTTTTCGTTTTGTAACAATGACACGTCACAATACGGTCCGGTGGAAAGGTCAACGCGGCATCGATTGGATCGGTAAATACGATAAAGAGAAATTTATCGATACTGCTGGCTCTTACTGCTAGTGCGGGGAAATAACTTAGTTTTTATCGATAGAGTTTCTCGAGTAGTACAAAAAATATGTGTCGTGTTTTGTTTGATTTTACAAAAGTACAGTTGACACAAGAGTTAGGTATGCAGGCAGGTAACGACATAATTATATGTTTTATTAAATTAAGTTTAATATTATATTGTACTATTTAATGGGTACGTAATTTTAATACTTGGAAAATTATTGCCCTAATTATTGTACGATGGAGACTGTGCAGGATGATCTTTCACTGCGATCTGGACAAACCCTTATGGTTTTTAGATTGTAAGTAATTTAAATGTTTTGTAAGCTATTTTGTTATAATAATATTAATTTAAAAAAAAGTTTAATTATTAAGAGTGGATGTTATTTTCAAATGCACCCTGAATTAGAAGAACCTTTACGAGTTAAGGTGGGGTGCAATAGAAAAAATCTCTACACCACCCCGTTCCAAGTTGCAACTAAGAATTTCATGCATCTGTTTGATCAATACATTTTCAAAGTAGGTACCTACGTACTATACAAATAAAGTAGGGCAAGTGACCTTTTAGATAAAGTGCTACTTCTGACTTGACCAAAGGGGTGCTTTCAACTCGTACCTATTTTAAATAATATTTTCTGCATTTATGTCAGATTTGGGTCAAACTACAGAGATTTAAAAGGGTTATACAGTGGCAATTGGGAACATTTTGCCATTGTGTGCTAATGGGACCTGATACTAATATTAGATTTTTAGATTGATAGATAAATGATATTTATTTCTGAAAAAATATTTTAAATTATTTTAAACTAGCTTTCCGCCCACGGGTTCGCCCGCGTGTTTTCGCGGCTTAGGAATATTTTTTCCCGTTTTTGCAACATTTTTCATTTATGCTCCGCTCCTATTGGTCTTAGCGTGATGATATATAGCCTATAGCCTTCCTCGAATGGGCTATCTAACACTGAAAGGCGAACAGTTTTCAAATCGGACCAGTAGTGCCTGAGATTAGCGCTTTCAAGCAAACAAACAAACTATTTAGCTTTATAATATTAGTATAGATTATTTATTTATTGTTATGGTACTCCAACGACTTATTCACTAATACAAGGCACGTAAACTTAAATGATATAGAGAACAGAGTGAATTTGTCAATTACAGGAGTACACAGCAATTATTATCGACTTCAGATTTCTTTATAGGAAAATCTCTTCCTGCCAAAGGCCAAAAACTTGGCCTTTGGCAGACCAAAGGCCAAGTTTCAAGATTTTATACACTTTGGACTTTCAAGTTGCCACTATTTTTGCATCTGAGCGTAAGAAGAATACATAACATACACTACTTTATAAATAAACGCAAGCTTTACGCAAAATAAGCAATATGGTGATGTTTCCATAAACCCGATGCTTTTATAAAAAAAACATACTTAGGTTACGCTGTTACATAAGGGGTGCAGTAGAATGGGAAATTCCCTTAAACCCTTCAGTGGCTGCTTATTTATATGCCAGCCAATCAGTGAGTTTCTTAGATGTATAGGGATGATTTAAACTGCCGAAAATGTAAGCTTCTTAACATTATAATAGAATGAAGATATTGTTAGGTTTCTGCTAAAAAGAAAACAAGGATGTTAAATACAGACTGATAAAAGGTATAAACAATTTTCCTGTCACGTAACGTAAGCTAAATGTGTCGACACCGTCATTTATATGGGTTATTCTCAAGAATGCAGTAGTGGTTCAAGAAACTAGGACAAGGAAAACAAAAGAAATGGTGTTCTCACCCTCATACGTATTCAGTGAATGTATTAGTTGTATGTAGGTATATATATGTAATAAATTTACACGAAAATTAGGAGTCACTTTAGTTTCTCCTAAATAAGGGGCTTTTTTATGGGTTAACTTGGCAAACGAATAGGTCCGCCCATAGTAGGGGTAGATCTTCCCCAGTCGTGTCGTCCCATTTATGCTGGCTCGTAGACATGCAGACTTCGAGCTAATACTAAAAAAAACTTAATAACACTTTGCACTTTGCGTGGTAGTCGCGCTTAGGATCACTAGGTCGACGAGGTAGTTATTAATTATTAATAAAAAATAATAAGATTATATGTAAAATATGATATGAAGGGTGATTTTCCACTATCCTTATCGCGGAGACTCATGGACGTATGCATACTTCCCATTCTTACATACGGTTCTCAAACATGGTCTTTGACAGGACAGCTGAAGTCCACACTCGAGGTTTGTCAGAGAGCAATGGAACGGAGTATTCTAGGTATAAATCTTATGGGCCGGGTTAGGAATACAGTCATCCGTTCCAAGACGAAAGTAACAGACGTCACTCGGAAAGCTGCCACGCTGAAATGGAACTGGGCTGGACACATCTGTCGCATGTCAGATGAAAACTGGGCCAAACTGACCACCCAATGGGTCCTACTTAATGGCAGACGACAACGCGGCAGGCCCAGGCGGAGATGGCGGGATGAGCTGGACTCGCCTCGGCAAAAGCATCGAGGGTTATCGTTTCCTCACCCTGTCTTCGGATCTGCGACAGTCCCACGATGTGCCAGTTAATATGACTTAGCTCTACTTCCAATTCAACAAGGTGCTCGTTCAGCCGCACAGAGCGTCCATTAAACGTCGCCAGGTTGAATTTGCGATGTCGGTACCCTGCCGTCGCCCGGGGATTCTTAGCACCCCCCACCGCACCGTTACCGTGGCCAGGAATAGTGCAGTTACCGGGAGCTGGGGGCCGTAAATCTGCTCAACATTGAGGGGATTTGCCATAGTCACCACGCTTGGCAGGCGGGTTGGTGACCGCAGTTTCTGGAATGCTTTCGCTAATAGTGCTGCTGCCCACTATCAGGTTTGGCATTTGGGAGCATTCCAGCTTAAATCATACCGCCATGTAACGGTTGCCGGAGCTGAAATTGATGGGAAGATCTTATTATCCCATATTCCGGCTTGTATCCTTTAGTCGCCTTTTACGACACCCACAGGAGGAGAAGGAGTGGCCTATTCTACTGCCCGGGTCCACACGGTACGTGAATATGAAATGACGGGAATATGAAAAAGTTAAAATAAAGGATAAATAATATATAAAATAATAAAATTAACAATTGCTACGAGTAGGTACTTACTATAACAGTAATTTGTGAATACGGCCTGAGAGGTACTCACCGGTGTACTTAAAATCGAAACAAATTAATCCAAATTCAAATCGCGACCTTCTAACCACGCCCTTAGAAAACTTATTTCAAGAATTGCAAATGCTTCTATACTAAAATATTTATCAAAATTATACAAACAAAACACACAATTTTGAACTCTAGTAAGACAAAAATAAGGAGTGATAGTAACGCATACAAATTGCTTCAAGTTCCCACAAATTATTTAAAAGAAGATTGTTTTCTCGAACTTCCCGTATTTCTCATTCCGAACTTAAAATATACAAGTTTTAATTAATGTAGACAAATTGTGTTTTAGTGTTTCCTTGGAGAATTGTTTGGGTTGATTACGATTGGAAGGTGTCTATATAATTATTTGAAATAGGATATATTTGAAATAGACTCATTAGTCTAGTGATCCTAAGTGATTTTTTAAAACGCTTTGGTACTGTTTTTCTTACGAGTATGGAGCGCCAGCCGCCCAATTCCTCCCTCAGTCCCCTTCCTTCTCCTTTTCTCCTTCCCCTCCCTTTTCCCTAAACACGCTCGGCAACGCATCTGCAACTTTAGTATTGCAGATGTCTATGGGCGGCGATAACGACTTGCCATCAGGTAGCTCGCCTGCTTTTGCCGAGTTATCCCATAAAAAAACAAAAGACGCAAAAAAACATTGTTCACATACCTAAGTGCCATCCCATTCATTCTCAACTCGACCTATCCAACCTAATAGCCCCTAAGCCGTAATAAAGATCCTATCGAAACTAGCGCAAAAGCCTCAAAAGAAACTTTGAAAGTCGGTTAGCACTAAGGGTCGACGGTCGACCGGAAGCACACGGCGACGACGTCACATCCTGTGATTAACGACGGTAACCCAATTTCCTTTAAACTTGGAAGAAAATATCATTGTGTGGTGGAAGTTAAAAGCGATCAAAACTCAAAACTGATCTTAATACAATAAAATATTATATTTTTTATTGTTTCTATAAAAAGATTCATTTTCATCTTTCACATAATACACAAGAAAAAAAACTTCAAATTCAAATTATTTTACTGTCTTATTCATTAAAAATAATCAAATTACTATATTGTCTTAACACCAACGAATAACCGAAAAATAATGGGAAAGTTACCAATATAATAATATTAAGTTGGTTTACCTTTTTAATCTTGATAAATAATTTTGACTGACAGATAACATTTTTCAATAAGATTGTTATTTTTAATATTTAAAACAAATCGACAATTGCTTTATATCCCGACCGATTTTCAGCGACTTATTCATCTTTCAAACAAAATTAAAATCGGTTTATCCGTTCGGAAGCTACGATGCCACAGACTGACACACACACACACACAGATACGTCAAACTTACATATACCACCCCGTCGTTTATGTGCCACCATTCAATGACTCTATGATTATTGTAATGCCAAATAAGGTTATTCTCGTTGCGCTCACACCTTGGACCAATCGAATGAATCAGTATAGCATATCCTTTCAATAGGTTATGATTTATAACTAGTGGGGCTGCCGATGATTTGCCAAAGATATTCAACTTCTTGCGCGTCTCGGTGCCACTGGCTTAGCATCGTGTCTATTAAGCATATACTTATACATATAATAAAGCTGAAGTGTTTGTTTGTTTTTCTTTCACCGTATTGGGAGCAGTGGTGATGAAATAATTTACAAAAAGAAAGGGAAAATATCGGGCTCTGTGGCGTTCACTTTAAGAGGCCTACGTCCAGCAGAGGACGAATACGGCCGATGATGATGATGATGAAAGGAATATATAGTGAGGAAACCGACATGTCCTAGAACTAATAATTCGAAGACTATGGCATCGAACAACCCACACTGGGACCGCGTGGTGTCCCAGCAGTGGGAACATTATAGGCCCATTATGTATGTTTGTTTGAAAGTGCAATTTTCCAATATAACCCAACGTTATATTTCCAATATAACGTTATATTTCCAATATAACGTTATATTTCCAATATAACGTTGTTGTGGTAGGGCCACGCTGTTCGCAGCATGAATGGGCCGGCTTAACCGGGGAAGTACCACACTCACGCAGAAGACCGACGTCCGAGTAGTAGCGTTTCGTTACTGCGCTTCGTTCGGTGAGCGAGAGGGCCGGAGGCCCAATTCCTCCCCCAATCCCCTTCCTTCTCCTTTTCTCCTTCCCCTCCCTTTCCCTAAATAGGCTCGGCAACGCATCTGCAACTCCTTTGGTTTTGCAGATGTCCATGGGCGGCGTTGACTACTTACCATCAGGTAGCTCGCCTGCTCGTTTGCCGAGTTATCCCATAAAAAATAACCCCGAAGGGTTAGGCAGAAATGTACTTAATGTACACCCATAGTTCGCCAGTATCTTTCAAATCAAATCAAATGTTTTTATTTCCAACAAGCGTTTTAAATGAAACGTTATTGACTCTATTTGTACGGTTCCGAAAAGTTGATCCCATTGAGAAGTTTCAGTACCATGTAATAAGGGGCGAGCCAATTGCCATTAACCGGTCACGGATCCAAGCTCCAAGCTGCTACTGAGAATTTCATAGAAAAACCCAATTACACTTTGTTGAACTTTGGAATCGAACTCAAGATCTCTAGCTTAGCAGTCACGCTTAGGGCCACTAGACTAATGAGTCAGCTATAGAGAACCGTAAAGTATTGATTCTTTACAATGATGATATTAGCGGCGGTAGCGTAATGGCTAAGGCGTCGGACTTGCAATCATGTGGTTGCCGGTTCGAAACTCACCCATTGTACCTACTACTGCCGTGTACCCACTCGTAATAAAAACGTTAAACTTAGTATTTACGAGGAGTTAACAATATTACTAGTAAAATGAGCGACACGCATTGCTAGTAATCTATAAAAAAAATATACTGGAACATATTTGGCGAATAAAGACATTTATTACACCTCTGCCTAACCCTTAAGGGAATGCAGGCGGGATGATATCTTACGTTATGTAAATGTCTGAAAAGGCCTCAAAAACATCTTCGAACAATAACTTATCTACGGCAATAAATAAGAGAAAAACACACAATATCAAATGAACAAATACATTTTATCGAATATGGAAAGCGTTGAAATGAAAGCGAAACCACGGCGGCTCTATGTGAGGGTGTGTTTATATGAGACTAGTTATCCGCCCGCGGCTTCGCCCGCGTGGTTTATACCTACATTTCTTTATATAATTATTTTATATAATTATTAATTTATATAATTATTAGAAGTGGCGGTATTCGATGGCTAGGGCGGTGGACTTGCGATCATGTTCGAAACTCACCCATTGCACTACCGACGTGAACCCACTCGTAATACAATCATTTGGCTTAATGCGAGGGAACAAGATTACTAGTAATGTTCGACCCACATTGCTAGTAAGCTTAAAAGAATAGCCCAGGTCACTCAGGAATAATGTAGCTTTCTATTGGTGAAAGAATTTTCAAAATCGGTTCAGTGGATCCAGAGATTTCTCCCTAAATAATTATATAGTTTCTCTGGTACTTAACCAGAGAGATGCAGGTTCAAACCCTGCCTGCGGCCGAAATTTTCTTTCAATAGAAAATTCATATCTTTGTGAACATTTCGCATTATTTTAAATTAATATAATAAAAATAAGCAGAATTTATGGAGGTTGCTCTTCTCCATAATACTCACTTTTTGGAATCGTGCAACTAGTACTTGACATTTCAAAATGACGTCTTTTGATGTTCTCATTTTGAAATAATGACATTTATTAAGGTTATCATTGTGCATACTTCCCAAGCCGCTCTTAAAAACAATTTATTTTCGAGCGAAGCGCGGTTGACGGACAGTTTTTCATTACAGTATACAATTTATTTATAAACAGATGGAAAAACAAGGGGAAATGTTGAATTTCAATAAGAAATGTATCATACGTTACATGTAAGTAAATTATGCTAGTTCTACAACCCAAACTTAATACTTACTAGAAATGCAGAGGCCATATTTTACAATGTCAGGATAAATGATAAATTATATTTGTTGCTGTAAATAGGTAGAACCTTTGAAGACACTTTTACAAGTGCTACTTTTTTTTAATAATTGGCGCCGGCATTTACTATTTCGACCTCTGAGAAGAAGGGCTGAAACAAACGCAGTGAATCATGGTCTCTTTTAAAGTTCAGACAGAAGTCATAATATTATCAGATGTGCGAGCCTTACAATGTCCTCCGGTATCCTCAGTCACTCGGCGAACAAAATGTAAGCGTTGCTTCACGCCGGTTTTCTGTGAGGGATGCCGAAGCTTGGCTCTCTTACAGTAAATCATCCGTATATAGGTATATTTATTTATTTAGACTGACTGCTTCATTAGTCTAGTGGTCCCAAGCGTGACTGCTATCCTAGAGGTCCTGGGTTCGATCCACAGTTCGAGCAAATAGTTATTGCGTTTTTCTATGAAATTTGCAGTAGCAGCTCGAAGTCTGGATTTGTGCCCGGTTAATGGCAATAGGCCTATTAGCCTATTAAATGTGACCTCAACATACAAAGAAGTGTGGGTGTAATTTAGCACACTTCTGCCCAACCCTTCGGGGTATACAGGCGTGATGGTATGTCATGTTATTTATTTAGAACAAGACATTTTCGCTTTCACATCCGCTTCCGCTGCAACATCCGCGTCGCTACCCGTTTTGTTTATATCCAAGATCTGAAGGCGGCTTGGGTACCCCAATTTGCTCAAAATCCGATTAACTGAACTTGGTTCAAGAGGAAATTATCTAATATTAAATTTATCAAAGTCTAAATTTCCTGCATGAAAATTAAATGTAATTATGGATACAGATAGAAGTGAGGTGATAGCCTAGTGATATGACCATTGGACTGCCAAGTCAAAGGTCTCGAGCTCTAATCTAATGCAATGTCATAAACAAAATGATATTTTTAGGGTTCCGTAGCCAAATGGCAAAAAACGTAACCCTTGTAGATTCGTCATGTCTGTCTGTCTGTCCGTCCGTATGTTACAGATTTTTTCTCTGAAACTATAAGAGCTATGCTGTTGAAACTTGGTAAGTAGATGTATTCTGTGAACTGCATTAAGATTTTTACACAAAAATAGAAAAAAAAAACAAAAAATTCCCCATACATAAAACTGAAACTCAACAATTTTTTTTCATTAAACCCATACGTGTGAGGTATCTATATAAAGGTCTTCAAAAATGATATTGAGGTTTCTAACATTTTTTTTTTCTAAACTGAATACGAGTAGTTTGCGCGAGGGACACTTCCAAAGTGGTAAAATGTGTGTCCCCCCCTGAGAATTATAAAACTAAAAAAAATATATGATATACATTACCATATAAACTTTCAACGAACATTGGTTTGAAAGAAATCTAGTAAGTAGTTTATTTTTAATACGTCATAAATCGTAAGGGTACGGAACCCTCCGTTTTTTTTTTTTTTTTTTTATTGGATAACTCTGCAAACGAGCAGGCGAGCTACCTGATGGTAAGTAGTCATCGCCGCCTATGGACATCTGCAAAACCAAAGGAGTTGCAGATGCGTTGCCGAGCCTATTTAGGGAAAGGAAGGGGAAGGAGAATCGGAGAAGGAAGGGGATTGGGGGAGGAATTGGGCCTCCGTACTTGGCCGGTTTTTTTTCTTACTTCAATTTGTAACAAGGTCTATAAACATAGTTGATCTGATAATGATGTTTGTAGGTATTTCTGACCTAATTAACCCGATCCAAACTCATTATAAAATAAAGTTAGACTATCCTAATTCTAATGGTTAACATTGAAGGGTTATTAGGAATTAAGGGAAATTTATTACAGCTAAGAGAATTTTATTGATAACCGATGATTAAAGATCATGATTGTTTTTTTTTAAATTTGGTTGTGTACAAAGCAATGATAGTGATAAGACCATTGGTCTGCCAGATCAAAGGTCTCGAGTTCTAATCTAATACGAGCTTGAAGTGGCGATGGGCTGGCCACATAAGCCGCATGCAACCGGACAGATGGGCGAGGCTAGCTACCGAGTGGAAACCTCGTAGACCAGGTCGGCCGAGGAAACGTTGCCGGGATGATCTCGATCGGTTTCTGCCAACGTGGTATACAGAAGCCCAGGATAAACAATCCTGGAAGAAGTTAGGGGAGGACTTTGCCCTGCAGTGGGACACGAAAGAGGCTACATAAAAAAAAACACGCACCTCTGATTTTTCGAAAACATGTGCGTATTAATTATTCTATATCACGCGCTTAAACGATGAAGGAAAATAATCGTGAGGAAACCTGCATGCCTGAGATTTTTCTTGACGGCGCGGCGGCGTGTGAATTCTGCCAACCCGCAGTAGGCTAGCGTGGGGGACTATAGGCTAAACCCTCTCGTACTGACAGAAAACCCGTACCGAGAAGTGGTTCTATGAAATGGGTTTATAACCTAAATATATATAACTCAAAGGTGACTGACTGACATCGTGATCTATCAACGCACAGCCCAAACCACTGGACGGATCAGGCTGAATTTTGGCATGCAGGTAGATGTTATTACGTAGGCATCCGCTAAGAAACAATTTTGATTAATTCTACCCCCAAGGGGATAAAATAGGGGATGAAAATTTGTATGAGAAAACACGCGGGCGAAGCCGTGGGCAGAAAGCTGACTTATAAAAACGCAATCTTCATTTAAAAAATCGCGAATCAGTTCAAATTACCCTCATTTTTATTACAAACAGCTCCCAGACTGCTTACCCTTTTCTAAATTAGAGCGTAATTCACAAGTTTTTAATATAAATTTAAGGCCGGATCTCTACAGGGAGGGCGCTATAAATTTCTCAAATATACCTACTTACTTTGAAAATAATTTATATGGCAGATGTTTGTATTCGGGTTTTGGAGTATTTGGATGAGGTTTATAAATGACCTGGTGATCACATGAGTCAAGTCTTGTGTTCTTTTCGTGTAAAGTGGGTTGCTAAAATTAATAATTTATTTATTTATTCCTAAATAAATAAATTATAGGCGGAGAAGCGTAGGTGCATAGAAATAATAAAAACATTGATAAGTAGCAAATTATATGGACTAATATTAATCAAATCAAGGTTTTGCACGGTGAGTGTGGAGTGCCGGAGGCGCAATCCTTTCCCGTCCCCTTCTCCCTTTCTCCTTCCCCACCCTTTTCCTTGGCTCGGCAACGCATCTGAAACTCCTTTGGTATTGCAGATGTCCATGGGCGACAATGACTACTTACCATCAGGTGGATTGCCTCCTCGTTTGCCGAGTTATCCCTTAAAAAAATACAAGGCACAGACTAAAAATGGTTCTTGACATACATATTCCACTTATTTAATTAACAACCAGCATATCTTGAGACGCGGCATAATAAGGTACTAACGTATAATGTACCCAATTTGACGTATACTTGACACTTCTCTTTGCTAGCAGTGCCGCTATGAAAGGTCTCGTTATACTGGACATTCCCGTATAAATAAAGGAAGCTCATTAATCTTCTTTTGTGTTGGTGATTCATATACCGTTGTCAAGCTCTACTTGTGGGGCTGACGACTAAAATTATTGTTTAATTATGCGGTAGTCTGAAAATTACTGTAAGTCACCATCGGTATGCTTCTCTGACTTCAGTATCTTTGCCATACCATCACGCGTGTATTCCCCGAAAGAATAGGCAGAGGTGTACTCATGTACATCCACAGTTCGTCGTTATGTTTGACCCATTTAATAGGAGGTAAGCCTATTGCCATTAACCGAATTTTATGAAATGAATACAATCACAAATACAAATATTTTATGTTGAATTAATTCTAAGTATAAATATTATAATAATATTATTTTTCGGTTACCTAGCTACATTGATTTATAATATTACGAATAACTAAACATAACATTGTAAGTATTGTAACACAAGTCTATAATAGCTATGCACACCTGTAATTGACAAGTTCACGATAATATTATATTTATTAGTATGTATGTCGATCTATCAATGCATTTGTGAATTTGTTGTTGGAGTGCCATAAATAAATAAATAAATTAACCGGACACAAATCCAAACTCCAAGCTGCTACTGACTCTTTCATAGAAAATCCCAATAACACTTTGCTCGACCAGGAAATTGAAGCGGTCGCGCTTAGGACTAGTCTAGTCTAATGAGGCAATTATCTGTCATAATGATGACATTTAACAATATATATAAAAATCAATGCCACTTTTCATTGTAATTTTATAACTCAAGAACGGGCTCACATATCCAAACCAAACGTTCAGGCTTTGTTCGGACTATTAAGTAGATGTTTTATGTGAAGTTTGCACAAAATCGGTCGAGTGGTTCTTCATAATGTTATAGTACTGAAAAGCCGAGAAACCACGCGGGCGAAGCCGTGGGTGGAAATCTAGTTATTTATATTATAAATGTGTGTTTTCTTTTTAACATAACATACCATCACATCTGTATTCCCCGAAGGGTTAGGCAGAGGCATACTAATGTACACCCACATTTCGCCGGTATGTTTAGGTCCCATGTAATAGGGGGCGAGCCTATTGCCATAAACCGGGCACAAATCCCGACTCCGAGCTGCTACTGGGAATTTCATAGAAAAAAACCCAATAACACTTTGCTCGACCTGGGGATCGAACCCAGGACCTCTAGCGTAGCAGTCGCGCTTAGGACCACTAGACTAATGAGGCAGTGTTTTCTTTTTATATTTCCTTATAACTATCTGGAGTGTTAATTTCTCCCGGTTAGTTCACTAACGCACGTAGTGGTCTCATGAGGACAAAACAACAGATTTTGCATTGTGTCTACAATATAGCGCTTGATGGCAATAGGCTCGCCCTTATTACATTGGACTCAAAAATCTCTTCCCCATTTTTCAGTTTCTCTCTTGACTTAAGTTATGTACCTACATATCAAGCTATACAAAACCAGTATAAGCTGGCCTTGACTTCTGCGGAAAACCTTTACAATGGGAGGTCAGTCTAAACTAAACCAGCTTTTACGGATAACTGAACTTGATAAATGTATCTAACAACCAAATGTAATTTGGTACTAGATAAGTTACTAGCTGATGTCCAATACTAATGAATAATAAATAAAAGCACAATTTGTACCCGGAATATTTACAGAGTATTCATGGAAACGGAACTTTCTTAAATAATATGTAAGTTATAGTATGAGAAGTGAATATAAAAAAAAAGAAAAAAAAATATTTATTTGCGTAGAATACAGGTGGTACCAGATATAAGATTGGTGGTTATGGAACAATACCATATTCTGTCTACATAAAGCATGACAAAGACAAAGACAAAAGACAAAAGACAAAGACAAAAGACAAAGACAAAAGACAAAGACAAAAGACAAAGACAAAAGACAAAGACAAAAGACAAAGACAAAAGACAAAGACAAAAGACAAAGACAAAAGACAAAGACAAAAGACAAAGACAAAAGACAAAGACAAAAGACAAAGACAAAAGACAAATACAAAAGACAAAGACAAAAGACAAAGACAAAAGACAAAGACAAAAGACAAATACAAAAGACAAAGACAAAAGACAAAGAGAAAGACAAAAGAAATGCAAATTAATTTTACATTTATGTTCATTATAATTGAATTAATTATTATTAATATGTATTTTTTTTATAGTAACGCAGATATCATTATTAAACACGAGACACAATAAAATATAGAACCACATTTATACAAATCAGAGACAGATGCACATTTTACATTAGATTTGTTAGATATAGTAAAATCAGTCGGCACTAGCCGCTGCTTTCCTGAAAAGGGAGTTCCCTTGATAAGGAGAAAAGGAGAAGGTCGGAGATTTGGGGAGAAATTGGATCTCCGATGCTCTACACTTACCGAAAAAAAAATAGCAGCATACTGCTACTTGACATCGATATTCTGTGGGAGTACCTCCCAGGTCATGCCGACCCAGACAGTACTTGTTTCCCTTTCTGACCAACTGATTCTATCCATCCTTCAGCACCACATTTCAAATGCCTCTAACCTTTCTCTGTCTGAGTTAAAGTCAACGTTTTCCAGCCATGTAGTGCTATTATATTCCAGACATAAGTGTTAATCAACTGTTTTCTGATTATGGTCTTTATTTCAGCCGTAAATAAGGTATAGTATGTATAAGCAGTGATAGCCAAGTGACGTGAATGATTCAGATGATTCATTTAGCCACGCTCCTTTTATCAGTTACAAAACAAAACTACCTTCAACTAAATGTTCCAATATTCGTATCTATGTATACCGGGATTTTGCGAAATGGCATATTAATGAGGCGGTATAAATCCCGCGATATATTTAGCTACCGCTACGCCGCGCAGAAGTGCGTGTTAAGTGAGCGCTCACGACATTAATAACGGTTATTAAACGCGATTAAGCTGTTGTGTTGTTTTGTTGTTACGTTTTTTTTTGGTTCAGTAGAGCAGTGAAGAAGGTTCAGTAGTTGAAATGTGATTTGAGTTTGAATTATTAGTTTTGGATACATTTCGAAAAAGGTTACCTACCGCTTATACATATATTTATATGTGCTTTGGAGTTAAAGGAGCTTCTACGCTACGACTCTTAGATTCAATTCCCGTTAACGTTTTTAACTATCCCATCCCATTCACCCTGGCTTTTTCGGCTTCGGCATACTAATAATAAATTATCATGCCTTCTTGTTACTGGAACCGATGTCCTAAGAATTGTCACCCATCCGTAAATTAACATCGACAAGAGCAGATCGATTGACCTCATGATCATAATTGTTACCAGCTTCTGCTCACGACTTCACCTGCGTGCGACTTCAAAATTGGGACCAACATAGATTAAACTATTGTATGTGATAGTAAATACTATAAACCAACTAGCTTTCCGCCCGCAGCTTCGTCCGCGTGTACAACACGATGTTGACTGTTCAGTTTTCCAATTCTGGCGGGAAATTGCAAATTATCCTTACATATCTTTCCGTTCGCTTCTATGCTCGGGTAGACCACAAAATTTGCCCAACTTTATTGTTTACCGAAATATAAACGCAGCTTATATCCTTTCTCAAGGTCTAGTCTATTTTTGTACCAAATTTCGTCAAAATCCAAATGGACTTTCCTCCCCACACAGTTTGAAATTTCAAAAACCCTATATCAAATATTTATTTATATCTTATCAAGTGCCTAAACACAAACTGCCATACAACTTTTCATCCCTTATTACAACCCCTTTTTTACAACAAAACGTAGCTTATATCCGTTCCCAAGTTCTAATCTATTTTTGTACCAAATTTCATCAAAATCGGTTCCGAGGTTGGGTTCAAAGCGTGACTTTGTTTGGTCTTCCATATGAACTTTCATCCCCTATTTCATCCCCACACAGGTCGAAATTTCAAAAATGCTAGAACAAATATTTATTTATTTCTTATCAAGTGCCTTAATATAAAGTTTTATGGTTTTATCTTGAAAAATGACGAACTCCCATACAAACTTTCACCCCTTATTTCAACCCCTTCCAAGCTATTTTTTGCAATAAAAGGTAGCCTATGTCCTTTTTCAAGCTTTAGTCTATCCCAGTACCAAATTTCATCAAAATTGGTCGAATGGTTTAGGCGTGAAAATGTAAAAGACAGACAGAGTTACTTTCGTATTTATAATATTAGTAGGGATAGTAGGGATAATATCTGTGTGTCAAATTTTATCCAAATGCGTTGAGTCGTTTTCGCGTGATTGACTTACAAACATACAATCTAGATAGTTGGATACTCAATGAAAAGATTCCTCAGTTTTTATATTGTAGAACTTCTGATTTACTTCGTTGTGTTATTAGTAATTTTTAATGTTAGGTTGAGGGTGTTATGTGATATATGGTTTCGATAACATTAAATAGGTGTTTGCGGTGCAATTTACATGTCCGGTTACAAAAGAAAATTATAGTGTGGTGTTTATTTTATGATTGCTTAAAGGAAACAAGCGCCGGTTTTATTACTTTAACTTTTTTTTTATTTCATGTTTGAGGTTTCATTTAATGTTGAGATGATCCTGTACCTATATATTTTTATCGAGACAGTAAGTTTTTTTTTTATAAAGAATCGTATTCACTAAAATCACATCACCGCGCAACGTAAGCTAGACTTGTCGTTTTGATATGTGCCAATATTTATTTATTTAATACTTAATGCACATAAACAAATGTACATAGGCGGACTTAATGCCAGTAGGCATTCTCTACCAGTCTACCTTTGGGTGATGCAGAAACAACATGGTACCAGGTGCACTGATAAATGATTATCTACACAAAGAAAGTATGAGAGTGTATTACAACAACATAATAACAGAAACACTAAATAAATAATAAACACATAAATTATATACCATAAAATAATATAATACAAATAATAACTATGAATACATACATACATATGATAATACATAATATAAATAAAATAAAAATAAAAAAATACATGTATAAGAAAGATTAACGGTGAGTTGATTCTGCCAAAGAATTCAAAAGGTGAATTCTCAATTTACCCTTAAAAACGTAGCGACTGGCAATATTCTATTTCTGCTAATAATTTAATATGAGAGGAGACCGCTACAATGACGCCACCACTTAACGTAAGCTAGACCTGTCCAGAGTGAAGATACCCTACTAACGGTATTTTAATGAGCACTAATTCGGACATAAACACTTGTACCACGTTTTATCTTAAGCGAAGATGATACGTTTGGCATATGCTCAAGCAATTTAGCTAGCGTGATAAGTTGATAGCTTCAGCATTTAGTGAAATATATAAGGTAATTAGATTAAAATACTTAATCATGTTAAGGGAGCGCTGGAGGCCCGATTCCTCCCTCAATCCTCTTCGTTCTCTTGTTTTCAGTCCCCTTTCTTCTCCCTTTTCCGTACCCTTCTTTTCTTTTCTTCGTCTCCTTCCTTAAATAGGCTCGGCAACGAATCTGAAAATCCTTTAGTATTGCAGATGTCCATGGGTGGCGATGACTACTTACCATCAGGTAGCTTGTCTGTTTGCCGAGTTGTACGATAGAAAAGGGCCAGTGATAGCTTAGTGTATGACCATTCAAATCAAAACAAATGTATTTATTTCAAATAAGCTTTTCCAAGCGTTTATGGAATCTTATTGACTCTAGTTGCTCGGTTCCAAAAAGTTGATCCTATGGAGAAGAATCCGGCAAAAAACTCCATGGAGTGTCCATGGAGTTTTTTGCCGGATTTTGCCTTCAGAAGTTCATACAGTTATTTCAATTAGACCATTATTACAGTACGTTAGCAAATGTGTATACAATGCTAAGATAAAAATAAAAACACAAAAATTCAAAAAGGTAATATAAACTCTTTTATCCATTCATTACATTTTCCCATCCCTATTCCAAAGAAAGTTGGATACACAATCGATGACAGCACAATGCATCAAAAAACATTTTAAAAAAGAAAGTTTAAAAACGTTTTTTTTTTTACTGCCAACGTCTTTTGAAATTGGAATTCCATTGTAAAGAGTATTATTATGAAATTGTATCAGGTCTCTGTGAATACTGAAAGGGGCCCTTATCTTCTTGTATTCAGTGAACCTGACAGCATTGCCCAGTAAAATACCTTTAGAGTACATTATGGCGAATTTAAGGAGTTTTTATTACACCGTTGTGTAATTTTAAGGTAAATGATATTAATAAAAATAAAATACCTTACCATTACACCTGGGAAAACAGGTGTAATGGGGTTCGGCAGAGGTGTGCTAATGTTCACTCCACAGAACAGGTTAAAATGTGTTCTGTGGTTCACTCATAGTTAACTCCATGAATAGGGGTTCCATAAAATAGGGGACAAATTCAAACTTCGATCTGCTACTGAGACTCATTGAAAAAATCCAATAAAACTTTGCGTGACCCGGGAATTTTACCCATGACCTGTAGCATAGCAGTCGCACTTGGGGCCACTAGCCTAACGAGGTATTTTCTATCAAATTGAGAGCGAATAAGCTATAGTCCACAACGATACAGACACATCGTTAGTTAATATTTTTTGATGATGTGTATTGTTACACATAGTTTATCTGTTTTAAGTTCACATTGCGTTCTCATTTGCTGAGAACTTTCTTGCAATTTAAGTCCCGACTTCAGGCTAATTATGACATAAACCTCCAATGTCCTCACATCCTGTTATCGCCATAATGTACCAGCAAACTAAAAACAATATATTTTAAAAGAGTGTCCATGGAGTTTCTTGCCGGATTCTTCTCCATGGGATCAACTTTTTGGAACCGTGCAACTAGAGTCAATAACGTTTCATAAACGCTTGTAAAAGCTTATTTGAAATCAAAATATTTGATTTGAGGAGACGGCAGTGACATCTGTTGCATTGCAAGTTTGCTTCTCAAACTTAATAATTATTTATGTTTAAATATTTCGAGAGACTATAATATAGGTATGGAGTTCTGAATGCCCGCCAGCACGAGAGCAAATGCAAATATACTGAGCTCATTCCTTATGCCAACGTTATACGCCGCGGAGGGACACAGACGAAACTTAATTGAGAACTAAATCTTATCCCTTTAGACTTCTGAAGCCCTGGTAGATTGAGTTGGACTCTACTAAATTCTACTAAAGTAGGGTACTCATTCAGGCAAATATTCCGAGACGAATTAAGATTAAATTTTACTATTTTTTAAGTCAAATTCGTATTGGATAGTAGTCTGTAGTAGTGCCTGCTGCATAAATGGGTCGGCACGACCGGGGAAAGTACTTCCCTCCCACAGAATATCGACGTCAAGTAGCAGTATGTATGCTGCTGCTTTCTCACGGTGAGTGTAGACCGCTGGAGGCCCAATTCCCGCAATCCCCTTCCTTCCTCCTTCCTCTCCCTTTTCCTTAAATAGGCTCGGCAACGAATCTGCATCTCTTTTGGTATTGCAGATGTCCATGGGCGGCGATGACTACTTACTATCAGGTAGCTCGCTTGCGCGTTTACCGACTAATCCCAAAAAATTTAACCAGCAAGTGCGATGATGCCTAGTGAGGTAACCATTGGATTCCAAGTCAAAGGTCTCGAATTCGATTCCAAGGCACGCACCTTTGACTTTGAAATGGTGAAGGAAAATATCGTGAGGAAACCGGCATATCGTAGAACCTAAAATTCGAAGACATATGACATCTACCAACCCGCACTGGGCCCGCGGGGTGGATTACGGCCCACTCCCTCTCACCGAGAGGAGCCCTGTGTCCCAGCAGTGGGATAATTATAGGCCGATTATGTTTATGCTTGTATAGATTTAGTTTTTTTTATAACTCGGCAAACGAGCAGGCGAGCTACCTGATAGTTCCGGACATCTACAATATCAAAGGAGTTCCAGATGCGTTGCCAAGCCTATTTAAGGAAAAGGAATAAGAAAGTTATAATGGAGAAGGAAAAGGACTGAGGGAGGAATTGGGCCTGCAGAACTCCACAAATTAGATTAGTTTTATTTTATTTTAGATTATAAAGATATATACGCAATTTAAAGCTAATGACACAAGGATCCTTCGAAATAAGGCCGGTAGTACACAACTGTGTGAGTTCCGTACACTCGACGCTTCATTTACATTTGAATGTAGCCCTACCCTTTGTTTATTCGCGTTATACATTTACTTGTTCACTTTACAGAAAGGGCTTAAGGTGACGCCTCCATATTTTAAAATTTTAAATAAATAAACGTTTTTAAAATTGTGTATAGTTTTTTGTTATATTAAATGCCCACCAGTTAGTTTTATCAGTCAACCTGCAGTTGCGGTTAAATAAATTTAAAAAAAAATGGTAGAACGTGATAAATGCGCACCTAAGTAGGTATATTTTTTTCCTTGTACCCAAGATTTATTTTTTTATTTATTTATTTATATACGCTTTATTGCACACCAATAACATTATTACAGGAGAGAATAAATATGATAAGTTAATATGTACAATGGGCGGTCTTGTCGCGCAAGGCGATATTATTCCTTATATTCCAGACAACCTTTGGATGGACTAGTCAAGATTAAACAGAACTTAAATCTTTGAAATATTGTTTTGGGTAATTTATAATTATATAAAAAAATATAATTTGTTCATAAAATATTACGTAATATTCTATTGGCCCTGGTTATTTTTTTCTCAAAATGTATTATATTCTAAGGGAATCATTCGAAGAATAATGTAGGTAAAATTAATAATTGTAATGGTGGAGTGACCACCTTAAACACAGTTTGATGCATGAGAGGTACAGTTGGCCTTACTCAGTTCATTTGCATATTTTCTGTGTCTATTCCGGTAAGGGATGATATTGTTGGAACTTTGAAAGTAGGTTAGATATATTTTAATATCAGATGAAACTATTATTATAATTTTATGTATTCGGTACCTAGTGAATTTATTGTTTATAGTCTGCTTGATATAGGTTCTATTTTCAAACTTTAAGAATACATAGCCAGGATTATTAATTGTTATTCTAAAAAAATATAACTTATTACATTAAAGTCATTTAGTGCAATAAGATGACAAATATAGTGGTCGAGCCTATTGCCACAAATCCACTCAAAGTGGCTACTAAGTGAGTTCTACTAGGCGATTTTTTTTTCACAATATATTTGCGGTGACTAAGGTGACATCAGTATCATCTATTAGTGACACTTTACAATGCGCTCCAATAAACAGGATTTTCTTTAAAATGAGTTCAATGAAGTAACACCTTTACTAGGCGAATTTTTATCTCATCTATACTAATATTTTATATATTTAATTTAATTTAATTAATATTATAAAGCTGAAGAGTTTGTTTGTTTGTTTACTTGAACGCGCTAATCTCAGGAACAACGGGTCCGATTTGAAAAGTTATTTCAGTGTTAGAGAGCCCATTTATCGAGGAAGGCTATTGGCTATATATCATCACGCTAAGACCAATAGGAGTGGAGCAGAAATGAAAAATGTTGCAAAAACGGGAAAAAATTAAATGAAAAAACCACGCGGGCGAAGCCGTGGGCGGAAAGCTAGTATATAATAAATATAAACTTAATCCGCCGTAAGATGACGTCAGCAGCACTTCATTGAATTTCAACATAACTTACGATACAGTTTCATGACGTAACAACAAGCGTTCCCCCCATCAGGCGAAATCTTCCAACCTACATTGCTCCATACGTATAAAGTTATTTGTTAAAATAACCATAATAAATACATTGTGGAATGCAATAAGCATTTAATAAATTCTCTTCTAAATTATACCCATGTTATTATACCATTAGCAAAATCTTTTAATGTCACATTAGATGACTCAGGTCTTACTTTAAGTATAGTAAGTTTTCTATTGGTATTGGAGCTCAGTAGGCAAAATGTCTAGCGAACCCACGCTACGTTTTTAAGAGCTCAATTTCTATACCGTAACGATGTTGTCTACCTTTACTAGGCGAAATTCTCTTCCATATTATCTGCCCTCAGGTGACGTCAGCAATATCTGTTAACAACATATTGTCCTTTAATCGACATGACTTACTTAACAGTCAGACTAAAGACGTAACGATGTTACTTGTACTAGGCGAATTTTTCTTTGACATTATCCGCGCTAAGATGACGTTATAAGGTTTTTTTGATGATATATTTGTAACATTTTGTTCAACCGACTGCCTCATTAGGTCTCTGGTGTTCCTAAGCGCGACTGATACGCTGGAGGTCCTGGGTTTAATCCCAAATTCGAGCAAAGTGTTTCATGGAATTTTCTATGAAATTCTCAGAAGCAGCTCGGAGTCTGGGTTTGTGCCCGGTTATTGGCAATAGGCTCGCCCCCTATTACACAGGACCTAGCCGTGTACAATAGTACACCTCTGCATAATCCTTCGGGGAATACAGGCATGATGACATGTTGTTCAACCGATATGACTACAATTTAAATAAGTTAATTTTATTATGTAGGTACATCATCCATCCAGTAATGACCTGTCATTCCCACAAAGTAACGTGTTTGCCTCCAATTAATATCCGCTGACTCCAAGAGATGATGGGACTGTCAAACGATTGCCCAAATTGATGGGCTTGGAATTATAGGGGAGTTAGAGACACGGAGTTCGATTTAAATGGAGTGTTCATAAGTGCAAATTATTTGCCTATTATGGATGTGTCTTTAACCACTACGTTACCAGCTTGATGTTATGTGATTGTGCGATCAACACTTTGTTGGTTTGAAACTGAGAGTTGTTTAAGAAGTAGTGATTTAGATGGCCTTTATTTTGAATAATATTTTATATTTGAACAAGCAACAACATTATTAATAAATAAGCAAATAAAACAGACAAAACAATTGGTTGGAACTACAAACAGGTCACGGTTTCTTTGATAAATTAATGCGGCATTTATAAATTGTGCTATTATTATTGTAAGACGCTGTCGATGTTAACAAGCAAGATGTCACTTTAATTTTAATCAGTAGCTGTCATTAGTTAGGAGTCTAATCATTGATATCCTCTGGAAGAAGAGAAGAGCGATGACTGATATTTTCACAAAAGAGGCAAGTAGATGACTATGTGTTCTTAAAAAATGGGTCGAGATTTTGTTTTAATACTAAGTTGGATACGTCCTCTTGCCGCCGCCTAAATAAAATATTTGCTTTCCTCTACATTTCGCCTTTATCCAGTCAATCTTAACAGTGAGATATAACACTCCATCTGTTTAATACTCTATGAATTCTTAGTGTTTACTTGTGTATTTTGAATGCCTTCAAGTGTAACCAATTTGAATGATCATGATTTATGTTTACTGTACTTGATAAACAATTATCGAAAATTTTGGTAATTGGATTAATTTGAAGAGTAATACCAAAACTTGAAAAATCTAGTGATTTGTAAAACTTTATTGTACTTCAAATATAATTGTACGACTCATAGCAAATTTAAATACGAAACTCAGCAATTCTTAACTCAAGGATCAAACGTATTGACGTAGACATAAAAAAGGTGCATACCTACATATTATCATACAAAAATAGCCAATAACGGGTCGTTGAGCTCCCTAAAAAATAGTTAAGCTGCACGATGACAGGATGTATGCGTGCCGTCAGTTAGGACAGGTCAACTCAAAATAGCAATGGCTCTTTCTTCAAAAGGCCTGTTCAGATTTTGCTCTACATTGTAAAACTCGCACATCGAATAATATAACTATTGTCTGGAATTTAAAAGAGACCATGATTCTCTGAGTTTGTTTCGGCATTTCTTCTCAGTGGCCGCCAGATAAGAAGTGCCGGAGCAATCTAGTTTAAAAAAAACTAAAACATCGACCTGTAAAAGTGTCTTTAAAAGATTTATTTATAGAAATAAATATTATTTCATTCATTTCATCACAGTTGTCGTCCTCGAAAAGTAAGACAAAGGTTACCCACTTTTTCCGGTATTTTTTAACTCCCATAAAATGGGGGGCGAGTCAATTGTTATTAACCGGGCACACATCCAAACACAGGAGCTGCTACTGAGTATTTTATAGAAAAATCAATAACACTTTGCTTGAACTCAAAATCGAACCTATGGATTCTGTTCCCGTTGTTGAGACTTTGTTACGTGCGCTATGTTGAAGTCTTTAAAAGAAAATAAAATGGTTACATAGTTAAAATTATTAAATAATCATTTAAAACAAAACTTTTTTTTTAAATTATTATAACCACAAATTGCAAATTTATTATTTATTATTAAAATATAATGCAAACATATCACTGACAACCCTTCAACAACCTGCCCACACTTAATCCGAGCTCCTCACATAATTCGTCTAAAAACATCCCATTGAAACGCATAAACACGAGGGATACGTGAAGTGAGGCCGAGACAAAAAGAGGCTAAGCGGACCCAAATCTGATACTCTCGCGAACTTAATGAAACTTGATGTGTGCAAAAACTTATACACCGACCGGAATAACTTGATCCTTTATGGTGACGCCACGTGTATTGCTGTAGCTGTTATTCTATGCATGGTGCATAAAATAAATATTATGATTTAGGCGTAACAGAGTGACAGACAGACAGAGTTACTTTCGCATTTATAATATTAGTAAGGTAGTTCATATCTGTTAGACGCAATAGGTTTGAAAGAAATTTGTTAATAAGAAATTGGCTGTAAGATAGACTACATATTTATAAATTTGTTATTGGTTAATAATCTTTACTATAATATAATATTATAAAGCTGAAGAGTTTGTTTGTTTGTTTACTTGAACGCGCTAATCTCAGGAAATACGGGTCCGATTTGAAAAAATCTTTCAGTGTTAGATAGACCGTTTATCGAGGAATGCTATAGGCTATATATCATCACGCTAAGGCCAATAAGAGCGGAGCAGAAATGAAAAAAGTTGCAAAAACGGGAAAAATTTAAATGAAAAAATCACGCGGGCGAAGCCATGGGCGGAAAGCTAGTTTTAAATAAAGAAATAAACCGATTTCCGCAGGGGCAATTTCTGGTATCAAGCAAGCTATCGCGTTTCATCTGCTGTATCTGTTTTTTAACTTGCTTTTAATTCACCACGTGTCAAGATATAGTGGGCGCTCTATATTGACTGTAGCGAGCTTAGGGCTATGCTGTGTGGGTTCTATGGGTTTGCAAGTCCCTGAGTTTCGATGTAAGTTTAAAGGGATATCTATGTTTGGGCGGCAGATAATCGGTTTTGTTAGTTATTGCACATAGTTAAACATAGTTCCAAATAATTTCCGTAATATATTGTGTGCGTTAAATAAGTATTGATTTATATCATACATACTATCGCGACTGTATTCCCCAAAGGGTTAGGCAGAAATATAATGATGTAAAAACACACTTCGCCAGTATGTTTAGGTCCCATATATTATGGGGCGAGCCTATTGCCATTAACCGGGCACAAATCCAGACTCCGAGCTGCTACGAGAATTTGATAGAAAAACCTAGTAATACTTTGCTCGACCTGGGGATCGAAACAAAGACCTCTAGCGTAGCAGTCGCGCTTAGGACCACTAGACTAGTGAGGCAGTCAGTCAGTTATTTCAGTGCGGCTATAAGTGTTAAGTCCAAGAACATAAGCATGTCGCTTATGTTCTTGGAGCGGTACATGTTACTGTTATCAAATATTGAGTAATCAGATCTTCACCAAATTTAAAAAGGACCACTTAAAGAGAATATCGTTCAAACAAAAAAGGTTATGCTTTGAAGGAGATATCTGTGCATATAAATAAAGTCAAACATAGGAACCCCTCCTTTTTCACTAATTCATGAAATTCGTCCCACTTAACTCAAAAACCTTCATCACTATAACAAGACTTGCCAGTGATATTTTGTTACACTCTGACATGTCTCATTTGTGGACGAAAATGTTACATGTCTTGTTGTCATGTCCTTAAATGTTTACTGTTCGTGTATAAATGACTTCTTGCATTTTACTCAAGCTGTGTCCACATTGTAAAAACACAATAAAGACATTTGAATAAGATAAGAAAAATGTAACGAACGATACACGAGATAACCAAATCGCAATCTAATATTTGTTACACAAAGGTATATGTTATGTTACATAAGTATGATTTCAATTAAAAACAAATCCCCAACCCTCTGCTTGGCCGCCAAATTCAATTGTTTTTTTTTAAATAAAATTACTTTTTACGGATTTTATCTCGTCATATTGATATTAAATTCCCGAAGTTTCGACGTTTCCAAAAGAAAACCGATTCCTACCTAGGATGATTCGCGAGGCTATTGAAATTAATACACATGCCATCTGCTTGAGACCCCATTATAGATTAAACCTAAGAGACCTAAGGATACGGTGAGATGATTCTGCGTGACCGGATCAAATAATAATAAACAAAATGTAGGGTAGCTGTTGGTAATTTTGACTTAAGGACGACCAACACCTCAGTCCATGGATGTTGTAAAGGATCAGAAACGTTGGGAATTAAATTATATCAATGTATCGCGATAAAATCCGTAAAAAGTAGTTTTAGTTCAATGTGTAATATTCGCGTAAGTATTAGAAACCAGTATGTTATTTTTTTATTATTAACGCCCAAGATGAGACTATCCGCCTTTTAAAAAAATAGTTTATAGTACAGACTCTTTCAAAGAAACTTCGTCGTATATCCATTGCGGCAAAAGTTTCGTCGAAATATTGGTACAGCACCGCGTTAGCCGATCATAAACTTGTGTGGTTTATTGTACTTGCGGTTTGAAATGGTTGCACTATTCCTATTGTTTTATGGAGTTTCGTTTGAAATAAAATGTTCGTTTTAGTAGATCACTACTTATCTTTACTTATATTATAAAGCGCAGGAGTTTGTTTGTTTGTTTGCTTGAACGCGCTAATCTCAGGAACTACGGGTCCGATTTGAAAAATTCTTTCAGTGTTCGAAAGGCTGCCTCGTTGGTCTAGTGGTCCCAATCGTGACTGCAACGCTAGAGGTCTTGGGTTCGATCCCCAGGTCGAGTAAAGTGTTATTGAGTTTTTCTATGAAATTCTCAGTAGCAGCTCGGAGTCTGGATTTGTGCCCGGTGAATGGCAATAGGCTCGCCCCCTATTACATGGGACCCAAACATACCGGCGAACTGTGGGTATACATTAAGTACACCTCTGCCTAACCCTTCAGAGAATACAGGCGTGATGGTATGTTATGTTATGTATGTTGTTCGAAAGGCCATTTATCGAGGAAGGCTATGGGCTATATATCATCACGCTAAGACCAATAGGAGCGGAGCACAAATGAACAATGTTACAAAAACGAAAAAAAATAAATGCAGAAAAGCCGAGAAACCACGCGGGCCAAGCCGTGGGCGGAAAGCTAGTATTTTATAAAGAGGTAAAAATTGTAAACTTGTGAGGTTGTAGGGGGTAATCTCTGGATCTACTGGACCGATTTAGAAAATTCTCTCACCAATAGAAAGCTACATTATTCCCGAGTGACATAGGCTATATATTATCCCATTAAATGAAAAGAAACGTATAGTTCACGTGGGCGAAGCCGCGGGCGGAAAGTAAGTATATTATAAAATGGCAGTAACATGAGAGTGCACGTGAATTATTTGAATTTGAACCTTATAACATTAATCATAGATCACATTACATGACCCGCACAATAATATTGCAACTAAATATTGCTTGGTGGTGTGACCTCTTTGGGTCTGATTCTTTGGCGACCACCCTTACGTAGAAGTCAGCCAGAAATTTTCCCTTCACCGTTTAAGCGGAAAAAAAGGCCAGGTTTCGAGCACCCTAAACCAACGGTCATGCATGAAGAGATTAAAGAATGTAAATGAAACGAAAGTAGTGTGCCAGGATCGTGGCAAGTGGAAATCTATAGTCTCTGCCTACCATGGGAGACAGGCGTGACAATATGTATGTATGTACGTTTAAGTGGATTTGAACTTGAGATCTTTGACTTGGCAGTCCAATGGTCATATCACTAGGCTATCAGGCATATTTGTTGTGGTAGGGCCACGCTGTTCGCAGCATGAATGGGCCGGCTTGACTGGGGAAGTACCACACTCTCGCAGAAGACCGACGTCCGAGTAGTAGCGTTTCGCTACTGCGCTTCGTTCGGTGAGCGAGAGGGCTGGAAACCCAATTCTCTCTCCTTTTCTCCTTTCCCCTCCCTTTCCCTAAATAGGCTTGGCAACGCATCTGCAACTCCTTTGGTTTTGCAGATGTCCATGGGCGGCGATAACTTCTTACCATCAGGTAGCTCGCCTGCTCTTTTGCCGAGTACCTAATCCCATAAAAAACAACATTGCTACGAGTAGTAGCCTGACTTGACTTTTGACTTTGACTGCCTCGTTAGTCTAGTGGTCCCAAGCGCGACTGCTACGCTAGAGGTCTTGGGTTCGATCCCCAGGTCGAGCAAAGTGTTATTGGGTTTTTCTATGAAATTCTCAGTAGCAGCTCGGAGTCTGGATTTGTGCCCGGTGAATGGCAATAGGCTCGCCCCCTATTACATGGGACCTAAAACATACCGGCGAACTGTGGGTGTACATTAAGTCCACCTCTGCCTAACCCTTCGGGGAATACAGGCGTGATGGTATGTTTATGTTGCTACGAGTATGACTGTCCATCCATGGTAAGGTCAACAGCACTGCTACAAAAATAGCCATAACTAATATGAAAAGATGAATACAATACAATGAAAATAAAAACTAATCGAGAACCTGCTCCTATATAAAAAGGTCTTTGTAAAAAATATAGGTGGTATTTATAACATAAAAATATTTTCAATAATACATAAATTATATTACAAAAATAGATGTTATTTTGGTCCTGTCATTTGCAGTATGACAATACAAATAAAACCCACGCACCTAAATATTATTTTATAAATTTTTCACAAATCTTTAGTAGGATTTGAAGGGATTTTCTTAAAACTTTTCGTATAAACAAAACTATGAAATGTTTATTTCAATTTTATATTTTTAGAGTTCCGAGGGTGTACAAATTGGACTCTTAATATCAATACTTAGACGTGGTATCAGTTACGTGCCAAAAGGATTTCCTTACAAATACAAATAAATGATCATGATGATGATGATGAATGAGATGATGAATGATGACTGCCTCGTTGGTCTAGTGGTCCCAATCGCGACTGCTACGCTAGAGGTCTTGGGTTCGATCCCCAGGTCGAGCAAAGTGTTATTGAGTTTTTCTATGAAATTCTCAGTAGCAGCTCGGAGTCTGGATTTGTGCCCGGTGAATGGCAATAGGCTCGCCCCCTATTACATGGGACCCAAACATACCGGCGAACTGTGGGTGTACATTAAGTACACCTCTGCCTAACCTTTCGGGGAATACAGGCGTGATGGTATGTTACAAATAAATGATTACTGATTACTTACTATAATAACTTGCCTTCTATGCTGCCTGTCAATTTAAAATATGCACCAGATTTAAGTAACTCCTCCAGTAATAAAAATATGATTGTATGAAACCTCATCCCATTTCATGCAGTAGGTTTTGCGTGATGCGTGTATAAAGATACAGACAGACAGGTTTTTTTTTTCATTCTTATTTTATTTATATGGAAGGTCTTTACCACCCATATACGTTTTTCTTAAACATCTATAATGTACAATTTTATAATGCATAGATTTATGTGGGTAATGTTTATAAATGGCATAAAAAATTATTTTAATACATTAATTTGTTTATATGACTGATTTTAGTAGATTAAATTAACGCCTGAATATAAATTGAATAAAGTATTAAAGGAATTTACAGATTTAAATTAAAATAGTGATTAAACACGAAAAATATTAGCGCTATAAGATAATGAATAAAAATATTATTTATTCTAGAAATTTCAATTCAGATTAAGTCTGAATGTCACGCACATACCAACTTTTGTGCAGATACGGAACCCATGTAGAGTAAGTGCAGCTCACACTTTGGCTTAAGTTTCTTAAAGGTCAACCCGATTTTAAACTCAACCGATTTGAAGTTTAAATACGAGTATAAGCACTTTTATTGTAAAAAATAAGAGGTGACATAAATTTTATTTGGTCTCATATTAGGCAAAAGAATCCACGATAAGATTTCATTTGGAATTACATGTCTTTTATATTTAAAGTAGTTTCTTTATAAGTACGCCAGACTACCTAGGTATTACGTTTCCTTTTCTGACAAGACCATTCAAAGGTTGTCTGTAAGAGATCGCTGTCAGGATTTATATATTTATTTTAAATATAAATTAGGCATATTGTATTAATTATAATGTACTAGTAGTATTAAGACCACTGTGCTCTCATGGTCCTCGAGGTGGACGTTAATAGCCGCAACACAGTTTTTAATAAACTAATGTAGCTATTATCGAACGCTAAACATTTTTGTAAAACATTGTTTTGGTTTTAAATAAAGATTATTATTATTATATACTTTTATGGAATAACCCGGCAAAGGAGCAGACAAGCCACCTAATGCGAAGTAGTCATCGCCGCCCATGGACATCTGCAATACCAAAAGAGTTGCAGATGCATTGACGAGCCTATTTAAGGAGAAGGGAAGGGAAGGAGAAAGGAGAAGGAAGGGGACTAAGGGAATAGGGCCTCCGGCGCTCCACACTCGCCGTATAAAACGCAGTAGCATACATACTGCTACTTGACGTCGATATTCTGTGGGAGGGTACTACCTCCCTGTTCATGCCAACCCATTCATGCTGCCCGAGCCTATTTAAGGAAAAAGAAGAAGGAAGGGGATTGAGGGAGAACTTGGGCCTCATTGTTCAACACTGCCACTTGCTACCACTCTTGTATACCTCTTTCGCTTCCATATTAAGACACTTGTAACAATTTCAACAAAACTTGTCCAATTACTCAGCATTTTTATGTCATTCGCAGCTGTTGTTAGAATCAAACAGCGCTCTAGTGTTACCTGTAGGTTCACACAAAGCGAAGTGATCGTTAGCTATGCCATTGTGAGCCACCTCTCCAAAACAAACACGCTACTATGGATCCAAGTCACTTCTACCGTAGTTAATACTTTAGTACCTAATATATGACATCGTATCGTATCGAATCGTACAACGCACTCCGTATTCAATACAACAACGCATTTAGGGTGTTGGTGAGGTGCGTTTCTCTGGTGCGCAGGGTGCGGGTGCTAACAAATTCTAGAGATGATTGCGAGACGGTTGGATTGCGTATACATGGATCGTTGCTGTGCTGTCTCGCACAGGATATCACAGCGATGACATAAAACCTATTAACATTTGTATTTGTACATTGTTTTACTAACATACTTGTATGCACTACGAGTACTAACCCTTTGAGTCTTGGTCACTTGAATAAAGAGATATTATTATTACCTACTAGCTGACTCGGCAGACTTCGTACTGCCTAATTAAATTGCAATAAAGTCCTGTCAAAATGATTTGTAATGTGACATTTTTAATAACGTGCAAATTGACTCTTTGACGTTAGGAACATACCTACATTGATTAAACAACAGTGAGTGCTTGTAATTCAATATGAACTTTATACAATAGCAATAAAGCTCGTTTTAGTTAGAAAACGTTTGTATGGGAAAAAGAAAAGGGCTGTTTTTAGGGTTTTTCCGGCAATTATTCGATTTTTTCTCGCCGTAAAAATCATCTTTGAACTTCAATGAACATTTAAAAAAAAGAATTGGCCAAATTGGTCCAGGCGTTGTTGAGTTATGCGCTTACCAACACATTTTGCGATTCATTTTTATATTATAGATAATCAACTCGGAGCTTCTGTTGAAAATTTAATAGAAAGACCCAATAACACATTGCTCGATCTATGAATAGTAGTCGCGATTAGGACCACTAGACAAATGAAGCAGTCAAAAGTAGTTGTAAATAGGTGTGTAGTGACGGTCTATAGTTTCTGCCTACCCTTGTGGAAAAAAGGCGTGCGTCATCCTGTTATCGGCATAATGTACCAGCAAATTATGTAAAAACAATATATTTTAAAAGAGTGTCTATGGAGTTTCTTGCCGGATTCTTCTCCACAGGATCAACTTTTGGAACCGTGCAACTAGAGTTAATAAACGTTTCATAAACGCTTGTGAAAGCTTATTTGAAATAAAAACATTTGATTTGATTTGATTTGATTTGATTTGCGTGTATGTACGAGTATGTATGTATGTGTAAATCAATATGTTTTATATAGAAGTGAGTTTGAAACCACTAGTACGGGCAGACAACAGACCCACAAACCTATCTCGTTAAGTTGAAGGAAGCGACACACTTCCAACTATTCCGTTCTGTGTCCTCAACTATTTATTGTCACAATGACCCTTCATTCTGGTGGGTATACTATTACGTAGTTTATTTCAAGTAGGGCCATGCTGTTAGTTTATTATTTATTTATTTATACTTAAGTACAAAAAACTGTACAAGGCAGCTAATGCCTTAGGCATTTTTTACCAGACGACCTTTGGGTCGTATGAGTCATACGAGTATATTATTGTCTATTTATTTTTATTTTAAATGCATTTTCCATGCTGAGATTATTACATTTTTGTGAAGGAAAAAATGCATAAAAAATACAAATACACAACATAACATACCATCATGCCTGTATTCTCCGAAGGGTTAGACAGAAGTGTACTAATGTAACTTAAGCCTAACCCTATATTGTTGAAATGACTTCATTTTAGTGATCATTTTTAAATAGTTAATTAGATACATTCCTTTGTGAATTGCCCATGACTGCCACATTAGTCTAGTGGTCCTAAGCGCGACTGCTGCGCTAGAGGTCCTAGGTTCGATCCCCAGGTCTATCAAAGTGTTATTGGGTTTTTCTATGAAATTCTCAGTAGCAGCTCGGTGTCTGGATTTATGCCCAGTCAATGGCAATAGGCTCGCCCCCTATTACATGGGACCTAAACATACCGCCGAAGTGTGGGTTTACATTAGTACACCTGTGCCTAACCCTACGGGGAATATAGGCGTGATGGTATGTTAATTTTCACTTGCATCAAAATCCCGATGGTATTTTAACGTCATTATATAATTTTTTTTTTTTTTTTAGCTGATCCGGCCGACGTTGCATATCTATGCGTCTTAGCTATGAATATTCAATTCGATATTAAAATAGTCGTTAAGTTTTCTAATATTTTCCAATCTTCTGCGCTATGTTTTCAATTTGTCTTTCCGTTATATCCTTCTATGATTAAAGTATTAGAAAACTTAAAAAAAGATTATTGAAATCGGTACTTAAAGTCGTTATCGAGTTATGGTGTGACAAAGAGAATCAGGGATTCATTTCTAAATCACTACATAGTATAAAACAAAGTCGCTTCCCGCTGTCTGTCTGTGCCTATGTATGCTTAGATCTTTAAAACTACGCAACGGATTTCGATGCGATTTTTCGTAATAGATAGAGTGATTCAAGAGGAACGTTTATATGTATAATACATATATATTATAGTGTAAAGTCGAGAAAAAACGCGTGTGAAGCCGTGGACGGAAAGCTAGTATATTATATACTAGCTTTCCGCTCACGGCTGCGCCCGCGTGGTTTCTTGGCTTTTCTGCATTAAATTTTTTCCCGTTTTTGCAACATTTTTCATTTGTGCTCCACTGCTATTGGTCTTAGCCTGATGGTATATAGCCTATAGCCTTACTCGATAAATGGGCTATCTAACACTGAAAGAATTTTTCAAATCGGACCCGTAGTTCCTGAGATTAGCGCGTTCAAGTAAACACTCTTCAGCAAACCAACTCTTCAGCTTTATAATCAAAGAGATTTAATAGTAGTGTATTAAATGTCTTTGTTTATAATATTAGTATAGATTATATAGATGGAGTATTATTAAAAATGGCATTTTCACATTCTACCCAAACAAAGTCACGGGTCGTCGTGAGTATTCATATTTTTACTTTCCAATATTTGTCCTAAGTTCCGTTGGCTCCAATGCATACAAATAATATCAAGTAATTGGATAAGTAAAGAGCTTGCAAGTTCCATATCAATGGTTTTTAGGTTGATTTGGAGATCAGATGAATGTTGTTGAGATGTTGTATCTAAGTAGGAATTTCATAATTATTTCGGCAATCTTCGGCAGACTTCGGAGGCTTTAGATCACTGATTGGTGGTATTACTTGAGCGTTACTAAATTCAAATAGATGTTTTTTTTTATTTCCGTTACTATTACGTTCATCCATATGTTTGCAAAAATGGGTGTGACTCTTCTTTTAGTCAAGTGCAAAATGATATAATTTAAATAAATTTATTCAAACTATTAACATATTATTTTAGGTGGATAAACATATTTTCTATTAAATAGATAGAACTAAATTCCTGAAAGCAAAAAAAATAAAATAATTTAAATAGTGTGTATGTTGCTTTTGATATGAGTAAGTATACCTCTTTTACAGTCTTTTCCTGACTATTGATTTCCAAAGATATTAATTTTCTAATGAAAGAAATTTTCAAGTAAAAGAAAATTTCGGTCTCAGGCAGGGTTTGAACCTGCGTCTCTCTGGTTAAGTAGGTACACCAGACGCTTTACCAACTAAGCTACCGAGACCACTGCCTGTGATGTCGAATTTCTCTTCCACATTTTACGTCATCAGGCGACGTCAGCACCATCTATTGAAGACATTACTCTGTCTTTCAACCAACACGACTGCCTTTACAGGTTATTATTGCTTTCCAGTCTGACTAAAAATAGCTGAATTTCAATATTTTACACAAAGCTTTTAAATCTGGGATGATAAGCTTGTAAAACTTTTCGGGATTTAATTAGCAATCATCATTAAAATTGATTCGATTAGAATTAGCGTTCGATTATAAACAGCTTATCATGTATTTCTTTTTTCAGGAAGTTCATAATGGTCACCCATCCATTGGCTGACCGCGGTAAGGGAAGCTTTACCTTGCAGCTCGATTGGTCAACGTAGTTATTACTTGGTCAGTCTACAACAAGTATTACGAGCCTTCTAGTATTCGTATGAGGGTAAATTAAAAAGTTTATCATAATTCCCATCGCATAGTTTACAACTTCACTAACCTGTTTGCATTCCTACTTAGAAATTCCTTTTTAGCTACATAGTACTGAATAGTAGAAGGTCAATATTGCACAGACATTGGTATAGTACCTATGCAGAGATCTTTTTTGCAGAGTTGGAAATTGGAAAGCACTGATATGATAGCTGCGCAAAAAAAAAGATTTCATAAGTTTAAAATTAAGGTGTAAATCGAAGAAGATTAATGCTACATAGGGAGGTTATAATGAATAATAATGTCTGCAGAACGGGCATTTATGCAAAATTTATAAAAATCATATATTTACAACGGGCACTCTCACTCTAATTTTAATTCATCTATTAGGATAGTATCGTAGAAACGTATACTCTATACAGACACCTTATTTTTACAATATCTTCCGATATATATTTTCCAGAGTTTGTGAAAAAGAGATCTATTTTGCAGAGTTTGTGCAAAAGATATCTATTTTGCAGAGTTTGTGCAAAAGATATCTATTTTCCAGAGTTTGTGAAAAAGAGATCTATTTTGCAGAGTTTGTGCAAAAGATATCTATTTTCCAGAGTTTGTGAAAAAGATATCTATTTTGCAGAGTTTGTGCAACAAGTAAGGCAGAAATCTGAGCCATTGTTTTTCTTCAATAACAAGAATACTACATAACAAGAATACTACAAATAAAAGTTGAAAATTTGCAAGAAGATGAAGTGAAAGCAGAGTTTAAAAGAAAATTAAGCGTAAAGTGTGATGGTTTAGATGATATATCTGAGATAGAAGAGTTATGGAAGGGTTTGAAGGAAGGACTCGTGAATGTTGCCACAGAAGTATGCGGAGTCTCTAAAAGAAGAAATTATAGAATAACAGAGAATGTATGGTGGGATAAAGAAGTACAGGAAGTAGTTTGTAAGAAGAAGAAAGCATGGGTAGATTGGTTAGCTATACGAGCCAATCAAAGAGTGCAAAAGGCTAAGGACGAGGATGTGTCCGAGGCCAAAGAGGAATATAAAAGAATGAAAGGTATCGTAAAAGAAATTGTGAAAAAGAAGAAGGATGAGCAGAAGGATGATTTCGATAAACGGTTGTCTGAGGATTTCCAGCGTAACATTAAATTTTTCTGGAAATCCATAAAAAGAGCTCGAGGAAAAACAAAGACCTCGGAGCTCAATAAAGTCAGAGACCAAGATGGAAGTCTCGTGAATGGGGAAATAAGCATGTTAAAAAGATGGAAAGAATATTTTGAAGGATTGTTTGAAAGGGAGTTAGTACAGGTGTCTACCACGATGATGGATGAAACAGTAGAAAGTGAGGATAGTATTGGTATGGATGAAATTGTGAAAGCGTTGGATAGTATGAAATTGGGAAAAGCTGCAGGATATGATAGGATATCGACCGAAATGCTGAAGGCTGGACAAGGCGTGGTAGCTAGTCAACTGTACCGCCTTTTCAACTTGTGCTGGAGTAACGGGCTTGTACCAAAAGACTGGAGCAAAGCCGTGATTGTGCCACTCTACAAGGGAAAAGGGTCACAGCAAGACTGCAAAAATTACCGAGGCATTAGCCTTCTCAGCGTTGTCGGTAAATTGTATGCAAAAGTTTTGATCGAGAGAGTCGTGAAAGGAACAGAGGACAAAATATGGGATGTGCAAGCGGGATTTAGAAAGAGCATGGGATGTACGGATCAGGTTTTTTCCTTGCGATGCATAGCCGAAAAATGTTTGGCCAATGGCCAAAAAGTCTATTGCGCATTCGTAGATTTGGAAAAGGCCTACGATAGAGTGATTAGGAATGAATTGTGGTTAGCACTGTCCATGTATGGGGTGAATGGCAGCCTGATTCGGGCACTGAAATCGCTCTATGAGGGTTCCAGTGCGTGTGTCAGGATAAACGGGGCCTATACTGAATGGTTTGACATCAATAAGGGTGTTAGACAAGGATGTGTAGCGTCACCGTGGCTGTTCAACTTATTCATGGACGGTTGTCTGAAGGATTTGAAAGAGAGCGAATGTGGTTTAAGGATGAATGAGTTACTCGTTAAATGTCTCCTCTATGCCGATGATCAAGTTATCCTTGCTCCATCGGAGGGGGAGTTACAGAAGATGGTAACAATTATGGACGGTGCTTATAGGAGTAAGGGAATGAAAGTGAATGTAAGCAAGACAAAAGTGATGGTCTTTGAAAGGGATGAAGTTATGACAGCGTGCAATATTTTGATAGGTGGCGTAAGAGTAGAACAAGTGAAAGAGTTTGTATATCTGGGCTCTATGTTTACTAGAGATGGTAAACATGAGAGTGACATTGAAAGGAGAGTGAGTGCTGGTAACCAGGTGAATGGGGCGCTACACACCTTCATGAATAGTCGGAAAGTGTCCGAAAAGGCACGGCTGGCTGTGATTGGGGGAGTGTTGGCGCCGACACTAATGTATGGTAGTGAAAGTTGGGTATGGCAGAAGAAACATGAAAGCAGAATAAATGCTGTAGAGATGAGAGCTTTGAGAAGTATGTGTGGTGTTACGCTAAAAGATAGAGTGAGAAACAGTGTGATAAGGGAGCGTTGTGGAGTGAAAGAAGATGTAGTAACAAGGATTGAGAAAGGTATGTTAAGATGGTTTGGTCATGTAGAGAGAATGGATGAACGGAGATTGACGAAACAAGTATATATGGTGAGTATGGATGGACGAGTTGGAAGGGGAAGACCTCGGCGAACGTACCGCAACCAAATTGCGGATGTTCTTAAAAAAGGCCAGGTTCCGAGCACCCTAAACCGACGGTCATGCATGAAGAGATTAATGAATGTAGATGAAGCGAAAGTAGTGTGCCAGGATCGTAGCAAGTGGAAATCTATAGTCTCTGCCTACCCCCATGGGAGACAGGCGTGACAATATGTATGTATGTATGTAAGAATACTAGCAATGTGCGTCGCACATTACTCGCTCATTCTTGTTAAGCTCTTGTACTATTATTTTTGTTAGCCTCTCGTACTAAGCTAAATGCTTGTATTACAAGTAGGTTCACGTCGGTAGTGCAAGGGGTGGGTTTCAAACCGGCAACTACACAATCGCAAGTCCGACGCCCTAGCCAGGCCACCGGCGCTTAAACATTGACTTGAACTTCTGTATTCCTCTACGTTTTAAAACTGGCTTAAGCCAGCTCAACCCATCCCAATATCTGTTTACTCACCAGCTTATGTTCCCCATAAGTTAAGTATACGAGTACTACGTAAAAGAAAAATAGATTCCGGATAAGCCGAAGGACAGAACTCCTATTTCCTGGAGTTCCATTATAAGGAATTATAGTTTGAGCCCAGTTTGGAGATATTAGTTCGAAGAAGTAGCTTAGATGGCTTATTCAATATTTTCGTTTAGTAAGATAAAATTATTTTTCTTTGTATTTTTTTTTATTGTTCATGTAAGCGACCTAGCCACCTGATGGTAAATAGTCGTCGCCGCCCTTAGACACCTTTTTTATAGTATCGTTGTGAGCTGGGGCTATAAAAAAATAATTAATTTCCACAGAAAAAGTGGTTACAATAATATAGTTGAATAATATACAGCACTGTAGACACCAATATGGTTGAACTCCTGGTTCCCATTATAAGGTTTAACTTGTGTTATGGGTACCAGGGCTCTTACAAGGCTAATCTAGACCATTGAACATAGCAAGTGTAGGTGGGATTACGAAGAGGTTAAGGAATATAATATAAAAAGTTAGGGAAAAAATTAAATTATAAAATCATAGCTTTCTGCTAGCTCGCTTTTAATGTGTACTCTTAACACAATAACGTCGCACAATTAATCACTTATCAACACACTTCGATCTTCACTTGTTCGCTTCCTAGACTGCTCTGTCCCCATGACCGGTATTTATACGCGCGATAAAGATTCAAGACGCGAACAAACATTTCATGGGCTAATCGGGAGATTTGTGTAGGTAGTTGTTCGTCTATTGTTTCCAGGCGTTGATCTATGAACTCGGCCTTGAACTCTCATTATTCTCGATTAAAGCAATCGCGTACATTTTTTCCGTTTTCTAAGTGCTTATAATACGGTCTCAGATTCTTTGTGGCTCATCCACGTAGTTCTCTTAGTTATCTGTTCTTCGGCGTAACAGTATGGAAAAATCCTCCGGGATAGTCTGTTGCCTGTCTGCTACATGATGACTGATGTACGCGTGCCGTCAGTTAGGACAGGTCAACTCAAAGCTGCTATGGCTCTTTCTTCAAAAGGCCTGTTCAGATTTTGCCCTACATTGTTAAACTCGCATATAACTATTGTCTGGAGTTAAAAAAAGAGACCATGATTCTCTTAGTTTCTTTAGGCATTTCATCTCTGAGGTCGTTAGATAGGAAATGCCGGCGCCATCTATTTTAAATGTAAAACATCAATTTGTAAAGTATCTTTTTACAGAAATAAATATCCTTGATTAAAGTAGGTATTTTTTTTCTACAAAGCTTAAGAAAAGTTATCTGAGTACCATTTCTAAGTCGATACATTAGTACACCTCTGCCTAACCCTTCGGGGAATACAGGCATGATGGCATGTAAAAATATCTATTGTCGGTATTTTTCGTTTTAAAAATATACATAACATCGACTTTTAAAAATGTCTCTAAATAAAAGATCTATTTACAGATTGAAATAAATATTGTTTCATATGTATATGTAATTTCATTTCATCATCATTTGTTTGTGTATTTGTTTATGTTGACTGCCTCGTTAGTCTAGTGGTCCCAATCGCGACTGCTACGCCAGAGGTCTTGGGTTCGATCCTCAGGTCGAGCAAAGTGTTATTGGGTTTTTCTATGAAATTCTCAGTAGCAGCTCAGAGTCTGGATTTGTGCCCGGTGAATGGCAATAGGCTCGCCCCCTATTACATAGGACCTAAACATACCAGTGAACTGTAAGTGTACTTTAAGTACACCTCTGCCTAACCCTTCGGGGAATACAGGCGTGATGGTATGTTGTTTATGTGGATAATTATGTCATTCTCCATCCAACTAAAAACTGAATTTCCCTTCCCCTACCCTATAGGCCACGGCCATTTGTTTCGTGACATTCGCCACGACCATGAAAAAAGATCAAAGAGGTGGTCTATGTAGTTTCTAGTTCGGTAAAAATAAATCACCAAGTATGTGGAAAACTTTCGCTATCGGAACCGAGCAAGTTTCAGTAACTTTTAATCTGCGAAACAGCCAATAAGCCTATTGTTTGAAAAACTATGGTCGGATCGTCGAAAAAATGCAGGGTATTATTGTTTCATTGCGGATAAATGAAAAATGAAGTTTATTTCGGAAAATGACAGCCTCATTAGTCTAGTGGTCCTAAACGCGACTGTTACGCTAGAGGTCCTGGATTCGATCCCCAGGTTGAGCAAAATGTTATTGGGATTTTCTATGAAATTCTCAGTAGCAGTTGGAGTTTGGATTTGTGCCCGCTTAATGGCAATAGGACCTCAACATACCGGCAAAATGTGGGTGTACATTAGTACACCTCTGCCTAACCCTTCGGGGAATACAGGCGTGATGGCATGTATGTATGTATGTTATATTATTTCGGAAAATAGCCGTTTTTAACCACGTTAATAGACAACTTTTTTTTCTAAAGCTTCCTAGCAATGTGGGTTGCATTTGTTTTTTTGTTGGTCCCTCGTACTAAGTTAAATGCTTGTATTACGAGTGGGTTGACGTCGGTTACGCAATAGGGTATGGGTTAGGATGGATTTTTTTATGGAATAACTCGGCAATCGAGCAGGCGGGCTACCTGATGACTAACACCTTGCTTTGGCAGCCGAATATGCGATGGTGGCCAGATTTCGTTTTTTTTTAAAAAAAGCTTAGTAGCAATGTGGGCCGCACATTACTAGTACTCTTGTTAACCCCTCGTGCTAAGCTAAATGCTAGTGTTACGAGTGGGTTCACGTCGGTAGTACAATGGGTGGGTTCAGAACCGGCAACCACATGATCACAAGTCCGACGCCCTAGCCATTAGACTACCGCCGCTTCATTTTGTCATTGAATTTTTGTCCTTGAATAAAGAACTTTTTCTAATAAAAAACCCCCATAGTAAGCTTATCAAGTTTTATCACAAATTCCATCTATCTCTTTCTTCGTTACAAACTGGGCCGAAATCTCCTAATAATTTGAACAAAATTGACATAAATATGGCCGCAGGTTCCCTGCCTCCTCGACTGTAATATGCAGTCGTATCACGCACTCGCGTCACGTCGAGATCCCGGAGCTACGTATTGAATTTTGGTCACGTAAAATCTTTGTATTTTCTCCTACTTGTGTCTCTTATTTAGGGTACCGTAAGCCATTATTTGTTGGGGTCAAGTATCGAAGAAAAGAGACATAAAATATAATAACGATTGCCTCATTGTTGTGAGGTCCCGGGTTACGTTTTTTGGGAAATATTAGCGCCATCTAGTTAAACAAATAAAATACATTAACTTGTAAAAGTGTTTATAAAAGATCTAAGCAATTTATCAGGTTCTTATGTACAGGAAACCTGTCAATAATAACATTAACTGCCTCATTATTCTAGTGACCCTAAGCGCAAATGCTACGCTCGAGGTCTACACATCTGCCTAAGCCTTCAAGGAATACAGGCGCGATGAATTTCATAAAAAAAAACAATAACACTTTCCTCAACCGATCGAATCCAAGACCTCTAGCGTAGCAGTCGTGATTGCGACCGCTAGACTAACGAGGCAGTCTTATGCAATGAAATAAGATCCGTCCAAAATGCAAATTTAAGCCTGATTTGTATGTACAATGATAATCCATCTTCTACGGAACCAAGCATCTAATATTCCGTTCAGACTTAGCTCGTTTACTTATCATAGTTAGCCAGTTTCAAGGGTCCCGGTAATAGAGATCCCAAAACGGAATTAGGTACACAAAAAGATTTGGTTTCGTATTGGTTATCAGTTTAGGCTTTCCCTAAGTATGTTGGGGGCTGGATTCTAGATTAATCAGATGCGGATAAATATTGTTTACGAATTTAGGATTGTTGGCTACTCTATGTATCCATACAAATATTATGAGATTAACTTTACCTAGAGCTCGCGGCTTTTGGGTAGGAGGTTCTATTGTCAGGTCGAATAAAGTGTTATATTGAGTTTTTCTATGATATTCCCAATAGCAGATCTAGAATATATATGTACATTTTTTACAGGAATAGGCTTTCTTCCTAAAATATGAGAACTACTAGAAAACTGTGAGTGTATACTTCTATCTACGCCTGTAGAAAATACAGGCGTGATGGTATGCATTGCACTGAAACAAAACTGCAAGTAGGTAAAAATAATAATCAGTTGTAAATTCAATTGATACCAGGAGAATACTGCTCACCCCTTTTATAAGAAAAAGAGCTTGAATGATGCGAATATCACCATACCTACATCATCGTCAAATAAGCATGTTACCATTTGGCCATTTTCCCAAATGCGCACGCGGCGGAAATTCCGCTGATCCGACAAAATGGTTTTTGTTTCCGAAGCGAAAAATTGGGGCGGCCGGGAAAATGAGTAGGGTAAAGATAGGTCTTTGTTTGTTTTTTAATTAAAAAAATAACTTACGGCGCGGTAATAAGATGGGAATATATTTTATCTATTTACCTTGGAAGTACCTAATATGAATATTTATTATGTACATAACTTTTTTGAGCAGGTTCACCGTTTCTTAAATTGTGTGAGAAAGTGAAACTTGCTAGATATTATGCTAATGCTTAAGTTACTAAGATGCCAAAGTAATCTTGTGTGCCAGATAAAAAAATGAAAAAAAAAAAAACTTTTTTTCTATATTTTTATTAAAACTTTTAATAACTTAATAGACGGAAATGATTTGCTATGGAGTTGGTTACAGCATTCCCTCCTTCCTAGTGTCATAAGACACCTATGAGAATCCTACCTGAGACCGAATTTGTCTTTCGCAATTTTTTTTCGTATTTAAAATGCAATAATTCACTGTCGCACGTAGTAGCAGGGGAGCCCATGAGGGGATTTCGGGATTTACTCGAGCGCGGCAGATTAATATAATAGGGGGATACCTTGTACCCGGTTAAGTACTTCCACCAAATATGAGCCTCATATATATGGCCGCCTGTCAAGGATAAAGGATCAGATTAGTAAAAAAAATTTTTTCATCTGACATTCTCGAGCGCGTCAGATTAAGGTAGGGTGAGTTAGTTACATGATAAAACATGTATATTCCTATAATCTGACAATTTAAGGGTGACGTAAAGAAACAGGCGGGCTACAAAGTTGTAAAAAAAAAAGTCATCTTGACATTCTCGAGCGTGGCTAATTTTTTTTTATTTTGTAGGGAATAACTTAAGGATTACGTAAAATATATAATCTGACGATTTCCACAAGCCGAAGTAACAAAAAATCATCGATAAAGTTTAATGCTTGCATATATACGTTATGCCTGTATTCCCCTCTCCGCGTTTCTATTCCTCTCTCACTCTTTCTCTATATATTACTCTTTCATTCCGTCCCCACTTTAAGATGATTATTAAAAAAAACACAAAAGAAAATATTTTTTTATAATTATTTTCTTATAAATACAAGTATTTTACTGAAAAAAAACCTACAGATTTTTATTTGCATGCTATTTCTTGAGCTTTTCAATTAAAACAACATACCATCACGCCTGTATTCCCCGAAGGGTTAGGTAGAGGTGTACTTAATCTACACCCACAGTTCGCCGGTATGTTTGGGTCCCATGTAATAGGGGGCGAGCCTATTGCCATTCACCGGGCACAAATTCAGACTCCGAGCTGCTACTGAGAATTTCATAGAAATACTCAATAACAGTTTGCTCGACCTGGGGATCGAACCCAAGACCTCTAGCGTAGCAGTTGCGATTGGGACCACTAGACCAACGAGACAGTCAAGGGAAGGCAGTCTTTTCAATTAATTAAGATCAATGATTTAAGAAAATAAAAAATAAAAAAAAATAATTGTCAGATTAGGCGAATCCCTCCAAGTAATCGTCAGATTATGAAACAGCACGTCTAGGGCATAAAGATAAACCATATATATCTTAATCTGACGCGCTTGAGTATTTCAAAATGGCGAATTTTTTTTGCACATTCTAATAATGGCTGCGAGTTTGCGTCACATCCAAATCGTCAGATTATTATATAAGAGCTTTTTTTTAGGTTTACTTAACGTCCCCTGAGAAAATCTGACGCGCTCGATTAAATGTTTTTTTTTTCCATATTCAACCCTTACGTACGACCACCCCCATCATGGAAACAATCAGATTAACATACGTACATTTTTTTAAATACGTAGGACATGGATGCTATAAATATCTGACGCGCTCGAGTATGTCCAGGCCACAGTTTTTTTTAACATTTTTGAAAATCTATAGCTGCTCCCCCCACCGATGTAAAGGTATTGTTATATGAATTTTTTTTCTTTTTATCATCTAAGCTTCGAAACCATATAGGTTTCTATGGCGCTCGAGTAACTACCGATTTAGCACCTTGGGCTCCCCTACTATAGTAGTATCAACATGACAAAACAATTGTTTTTGCACTGTTTCTACTAGATGGCGCTCGACGGGTTAGCGCCAAAAATATAATAAAAAAAATACCTATGAAATTCATACAAAGGTGTGAATTTTCTAATTAAAGAAAAATTTTAGTACAAGAAACTTCGAAAATCTTTTTTTTTTATTAGAAAAATCATATCTTTGTGAACATTTCGCAATATTTAATGCAAAAAAAATAAGCACCTATGAAAATTGATAGTGATAGGTGAAGCCTTAAAAAACTGTAACTGAAGTCCCCCAATCTACCTAGTGTATTCGTACGTTAACCCATTACCTGCGGCTTCATCAATCGCTTCAAAGAGCTCACACTATATTTTATCTCGTGAAATAGGTATGTTCTCAGTTAGGAAGACCTCACATTTGTTTTGGCTGTGAGCATCCATTTTTCCCTGTTGATCCGGACGCGACTGAGCGGACGGCGTACGTAGCTTAGTTTGAAAAGGTTTATTACTAATTCGGTATTTTTTTTTTGTTGTTTCCCTGTGTTACGGACACAAAGTACACGCAAGTAAAAAAAAATATGTATGTATAATCATCATCATTAAAAATACCATCACGCCTGTATTCCTCGACGGGTTAGGCAGAAATGTTCTGACGTACACTCACATTTCGCTGGTGTGTTTAGTTCCCAGGCAATAGGAGGCGAGCCTATTTCATCATCAGTCAGTCAATTGAGCAAAGTCTTATATTAGGTTTTTCTATTCAATTGTCAGTAGCCGCCCGGTTAATGGCAATAAACTAGCCCCCTATTACATGGGACCTGAACATACCGGCGAAATGTGGGTGTACATTAGTACACCTCTGCCTAACCCTTCGGGGAATACAGGCGTGATGGTATGTAGTACAAATGATTGTACGTTTATTTATAGTTGAATAACTTTTCAACACCAATGACTTACAGAAAGTTTTATAGTCCAATTTATATTGTTGAAATTTTCTTTGATTAAATTCAGCCAATTTATTTATACATAAGTCCTTTAAGTGCCTTTTGAAATGTGACCGCTTTCTAAGTGAGCAGTTTTCTCAAAACAGATTTTTTTTATTAGAACATTTTTAATAGGTACACTAAAAGTTCAAATATTTTTATTTCTAACTAGGTTATCTAAAGGCCAAGAGGAGCATGTCTATTAAGTATATTAAAAAAAAACCTATACAGCAGCAAATGTTAATATTAAAATTAACATCTGAAATTGTGAACAAAAACAAGTAATTTGTTCTTCCTACATATCGTATCGTATTTCATCATCTTCCTGCCCTCTTCCCAATTTATTTGGGGTCAGCGCAGCCTGTTCTTTTCTTTAATAGATTTAAACAATCAGTGAATTTTCCACCGATAAAATTAGCGGGCAAGGTTTTAAACCGTGTTCAACAGTTTCAATATCTTGGCCACATTTTGAATGTCAATCTGAAAGATGATTGTGACGTTGAACCGGAACGGAGAGCGTTGGCGGTTTGAAGCAATATGCCGATCCGGAGGTTTGCTCGCTGTACGCCGGAAGTAAAGTTAACACTCCTATTGCCAGACATTTTACGCGAGCAGCCTCTGGATCAGCTGTACGCAGAGCATCAACGCTCTTCGGGTCCAATATAACATTGCATTTAGGATGTTGTTGGGGTTGCCACGGATGTGTAGTGCCTCCGGTATGTTTGCGGACGCTCACACTGACGGATTCGCGGCGATTAGGCGTAAGCGTGCAGCATCGCTGCTGCAAAGGTTGCGTGATAGCCCGAACCGTCTCCTAAATGTCATTGCGGGCAAATTCGACTGCCCTATAATAAACTTCTTGTCAAAATCACATGTACTAACATAGATATTAAGTTATCCTGTATACTAACAATCATGGAATGATTTCTGAAATAAAATACTTATTATTATTATATCCCTGTTAGTCGTCATCTTATCATTCAATCCCTTTTCCATCATATCTGTCTTCATACAATTCATCCATCCATTCTTTGGTCTCCCTCTACCCCTTCATCCTTCCACATTCATACTCATAACTCTTTTGGTTACATGCGTTTCATCACGTGCCTATTCCAATACAAACGATTCCCTTTCAACTTTTCTGTCACTGGCACAAATTCCAAATAGTGGGAATTATGCTGTGTGGTGTCAAAGAGGCAAAAGGACACGTACGTAATACATATCATCACGCCTGTCTCTCATGGGGGTACGCGGAGATTAGTAGTAGATTTCCACTTGCTACGATCCTGGTACACTATTTTTGCTTCATCTACATTTATTCTTGCATGATCGTTGGTTTCATCATCAATTTTCCCATTGCTGGGCACGGGTCTCCTCTCAGAATCCGTCAGATCGTTGGTTTAGTGTACCCCTAACCTAGCCTTTTTTTAAAACATTCGCAATTTGATTACGGTACGTTCGCCGAGATCATCCCCTTCCAACTCGTCCATCCGTAATCGCTTTATATACTTGTTTCATCAATGTCCGTTCATCCATTCTCTTTACATGACCAAACCATTTTTTATGGGTAACTCGGTAAACGAGCAGGCGAGCTACCTGATGATAAGTAGTCGTCGCCGCCCATGAACATCTGCAATACCAAGGAGTTGCAGATGCATTGCCGAGCCTATTTAAGGAAAAGGGGAAGAAGAAAAGGAGAAGGAACGGGACTGACTCCCACAACCGGGCACAAATCCAGAAATCCAAATCCATTGCTCGACCTGGGGTCGAACCCAGGATCTCTAGCGTAGCAGTCGTGCTTAGGGCCACTAGACTAATGACGCAGGCAATAAAAAGGACTCAGAAGAAAAACAATTTTATTCGTTGTGTTAAACTCTATGGATCACAAATAAAACTATGTCAATACAATTGCACAATTACCGGACTCGTTTAAGCCATGTTACATTGGTCACGCAACTCAATATCGACTTGTCAGAAGTAATATAAATTCTAGTTTATTTCCTCGCTCGGTTACTTCGATTCAACTTGTATATTGGATTAACTTGACCTTTGACACGGAAGAGGCGTAGCGTGGAGTCGATGAATTGTTTTTTTTTGTACATACATAAGTATTGTCACGCCTGTCTCCCATGGGGGTAGGCAGAGACTATGGATTTCCACTTGCCATGATCCTGGCACACTACTTTCGCTTTATCTACATTCATTCATCTCTTCATGCATGACCGTCGGTTTAGGGTGCTTGGAACCTTTTTTGTCTTGAAAAATAAAGTTTTGCTGAGCTTAATATCAACATCAACCCATTACATTGTCCCACTGCTGAGCACGGGTCTCCTCTCAGTACGAGAGGGATCAGGCTATAGGCTATCAGGCAGCTAGCCTAGCTGAGAGATTTCTCAGGCTTGCAGGTTTCCTCACGATGTTTTCCTTCACCGTTTAAATGCGTGATAATTAATTATATTATTAATATGCACATAACTTCGAAAAGACAGAGGTGCGTGCCTTGGATTCGAACTCGAGACCTTTGACTTGGCAGTCCAATGGTCATTTCACTAGGCTATCACTGCACTTAATATGTAGCTCTACAAAATAAAATCATTTGAATATCCAGTATAGACTGAGCTCGTATTGTAAAGGATTAGGCAGAGGTGTACTATATACATCCACGTTTCGCCGGTTTGTTTAGGTCCCCATGTAATAGGGGGAGCGTACTGCCGGCACAAATCCAGACTCCGAGCTGCTTGAGAGAATTTAATGGAAAAGTCAATATCACTTTGCTCGACCTGGGAATCGAACCCAGGACCTCTAGAGTAGCAGTCGTGCTTGGGACCACTAGACTTACAACGTAGTCTAAGAGCAGTTTTTTCAAAAGATCTTACAAAATAAATATCATTTATTAAAGTAAACTTTTTTTTCTATAAACCTCAATAAAGGTTATCTAAGTACCATTTCTAAGTCGATAAAAATATCTTTTGTCGGTATAAAACGTCGAACATGACGTATTGAAGGTTCAAGGTTATTCGATGTCAATTCAAGGTTGCTACCATTAGAAAAAATGTTCGCCCGACAAACAGCTTGCAAGATTGATCGTTAAAAATGAAGGATTGTGTTACAACCCGTGAAAATAAAATTTATGAACAGTTTCCTGTGTTTCCCGAGGTGTGACCTCGTGTATTTTTTAATGATTTATATTTTGTTGATACTGGCAATACTGACAAATGTAATGTATATTTCACCGTAAAATTGTAAATATCGTTAGATTGTAATCTACCTCGCGAGATTGTAAACTATCGATAGATAGTTACTAACATACTAACCTACTGCTTAACCTTACCTGCTTACAATTTAACGCATTATTCTTCGGTGGATTATAATCTGACGAATTGAAACCGTTAAGTTGGGAAATAGCATGCGATGGAACGCACCTCAAGCGCGGATTGGTTGAACGTCACGTGCTCCGCGCCATCTTAATAACTACCGAAAAATAATGTGTTAAATTGTAAGCAGTACGTTGAGTTCATAATCTTGCGAGATAGATTATAATCTTGCGAGATAGTTTACAATCTTGCGAGATAGATTATACTTAAACTGTATTTAGATACAATTTTACGGTGACATAATATAATAAAATAAGTTTATTTCAATTAATTTTGACATTACATTGCATATCGAGGAGTCTCCATTTAGGCATAGAAAATGCCTGTAGTTGAAGGCTCCGCTCTTCCCTTACATTATAATAAATAATATAATTATACTCTTCGACTATCGCCAGCTATTCAATAATCATTTTTGTTGAGATAGAAATACAATATGTTATTGAAACGAAAGGCGTTTGATAATTTTGAGTTCGTGGTCGAAAATGACATTTCTATGTCATTGTATTGTATTTCATACCATCACGCCTGTATTCCCCCAAGGGTTAGGCAGAGGTGTACTAGTGAACACCCATATTTCGCCGATATGTTTTTAGGTCCCATGTAATAGGGGTCGAGCCTATTGCCATTAACCGGGCACAAATCCAGACTCCGAGCTGCTACAGAGAATTTCATGGGAAAAGTACATAACACTGCTCGACCTGGGAATCGAACCTAGGACCTCTAGCGTAGCAGTCGTGCTTGGGACCACTAGACTTACAAGACAGTCTAAGAGCAGTTTTATGAAAAGATCTATTTATATAATAAATATAATTTATTAAAGTAAACTTTTTTTCTATAAAGCTTAGCAGCAATCGCTTGGCTATAGCAGCTCTACCAATTATGACACAATCCTCCCTAATGATCGCGGACGGCACCTGCCCAAACACAACTTCAACTATCAAATGAATAGTGAGACATTTGCATTCAAAGTTTGCATTCAATCTCCAACTGTGATTGAATTTACAATTTAGGTTTATTCAGTGTAGAGGATTTGTTTCTATAATAAACTAGGTTTCCGCCCGCAGTTTCTTGTCATTTTACGTGATAATATATAGCGTGTGACACTCAGGAATAATGTAGCTTTCTGTTGATCATGAAAGAATTTTTCAAATCGGTCAGTTTCGGAGTCTATACAATGCAAACAAACCTCTTCATAATATTAGTTTAGACTAGTCGCGCCTTGCAGTTTTCCCCGCTTTGCTCTGCTCGTGAGGACAGTAGCGTGTACTTATAAGAAAACAGATGTTGAGAATAGGGCTCTCAAATGCAAAAATAAATTTACAAATCCGACTGGCTGTTTCAGATGAGCGCGTTTAAAAAAAATACAAACTATAAGCAATTTATCTGTACGTCTGTATGTCGCTAACTTCCTTCTAAATGACTGAACTGATTTTGATTCTTCATACAAAATAATGCTTTTATTTTAGAACAAGCTAAGTTTGTAAGTGGCATATAAGCGTATGGCTCCCCTGATGGTAAGCGGTTACTGTGGCTTATGGACATTTGCAACACCAGGGGTATCATTCACGTGTTGCCGACCCTGTAAAGAAAAGGGACGGAAAGGAGGAAAGGAGACTGAAGAAGCAAATGGGCCTCTTTCATTTAATAGTTGAATTGTTTCATATTTCAAGTTTCTGTTTAAAAAAAAGGTTACTAGCAATGATTGTCGCACATTATTCTCGATAACGCCTCGTGATAAGTTAAATGCTTGCGTTACGAGTGGGTTCACGTCGGTGGTGCAATGGGTGGGTTTTGAACCGGCAACCACGTGATCGCAGGTCCGACGCCCTAGCCATATGGCTACCGCCGCGCTAATCGCTTTGATAAGCGATTGTAGCATAGTTTAAATTTAGCAAAGGCTAAGTAAACGAATGAGTAAATAGCTATACAAACTCATCAAATGGTCAGTATTTGCGTTCAAAGTTTACAAGTAATTTTGTTAGTCAATATTGATGTTGAATTTCGAGTTAAACACTTGAGTGGATGCGCAAATGCATGATAATTTTAGTTTAAATTTGAATAATTGCCTCATTCGTGAAACAGTTGTTGCGCGGCTGCCGCGTGCGAGGTCCTAGGTTCGATTTTCGGGTTGGGCAAAGTTATATTAGAATTTTATATGATAATTTGTGCGTGGCAAGAGGCCCACCGCCTAATATATGGAACGTTAAATCTATTGGTGTGTAAATTTGTGCACTTCTGCTTAACATTTCAAGTATAGAGCTGTGATAGTATTTTTTATCCATAATAGGCCTACGCTTGACTACCATATAAGGTATTAAAATACTATATTTACTAAAATACTGACTGCCTCATTAGTCTAGTTGTTCTAAACGTGACTACTACGCTAGAAGTCTTGTGTTCGCTGCCCAGGTTGAGCAAAGTTTCATTGGGTTTTTCTATGAAATTTTCAGTAGCAGCTTGTATTCTGGATTTGTACCCGATAAATAGCAACACACTCAACCCTATTACAAGGTATCTCAAAATATACTTATATTAGAACTGTGATAAGGGAGCGTTGTGGAGTGAAAGAAGATGTAGTAACAAGGGTTGAGAAAGGTATGTTAAGATGGTTTGGTCATGTAGAGAGAATGGATGAACGGAGATTGACGAAACAAGTATATATGGTGAGTATGGATGGACGAGTTAGAAGGGGATTACCTCGGCGAACGTACCGCAACCAAATTGCGGATGTTCTTAAAAAAGGCCAGGTTCCGAGCACCCTAAACCGACGGTCATGCATGAAGAGATTAATGAATGTAGATGAAGCGAAAGTAGTGTGCCGGGATCGTAGCAAGTGGAAATCTATAGTCTCTGCCTACCCCCATGGGAGACAGGCGTGACAATATGTATGTATGTATGTATTAGAACAGTACTTATACCTATATTAGTACAGTTTTGCAAAATCTATAGCTTAGTGCAGGCGTAATGTATTTAAATAAAAACAATTTCAAAGAATGAATACCGGACAAAAGACACTATATATCTCTTTGGGCTTCAAAACACTGCCGGCTGGCCGCTGGGACGACGCAAAATGATTGAATTAATAATTTCGATTAAGGCCAAGACCAAATAACCAATATAACGAACCAGTAACAGCCCTAGACAGACCTCTACCGATCATATGCTCGAGCGGACCGCTATGCACGGACCGTGCGTCTAGTGATGCGACGAGTTAATTACGTAAGGTATCGATTAGGGAATTAATGAGGTCAATTTTACATTCTTCTTTGTACGATTGAATATTACTTTCGCTTCTTTTTAATTTTTCCTTATCACATCGATTAGCCATTAAAAATTGAAGTTAACATTACCGTCATAAATTAGCATAAGCATATTAGTCGACATTTATGTTGTAAGTCCGAATATAAATTACCCCTCCTGGGGTAAGTAATATTCAGACTGACAACCCTAAGATCCAATCAATTCAAGAATCGGTATGAGTCCTACATACCCTGCTGCCTTTCCAGGTGGTAGATGATTAAACTGTTCCAATCGAAGTAAGCTAATTTAAAACAATTAAGTTTTTGTTGAAATTCACAACAAGCGTAGACGGCCATCTTAATTAAAGACATAATTATTAACGTGAGATCATCAATACTTAGTCTGTTATACAATGATCATCGAATAAATTACAACAATAAATTACATAAGCCCCATCACTAGTGAACTGAAGCGCGCATACAGAACACTCTTTGGTACTTTCGCGGTTAAGGGGCAGTGAGACGCAAACGATTACGTGCTGACGTCACAAACGTGTCGTCGACCTGTCGTCACGTCTCTTGTAAATGATTATTTATTAGCTGTCCAATATTATTTTATGTGACTTGTGTCTATCCGTAAACCGATCTGTAATGTCGAAGTTTATCAGCTTCAGCCAATTTGTGGCTGAGGAAACTGTCTATACCGAAATGCAGATAGGGTAAGATATGGGCACAGTTTTATACAGCAAGTAACATACCATCACGCCTTTATTCCCCGAAGGGTTAGGCAGAGGTGTACTAAAGTACACCCAAGGTTCGCCCGGTATGTGCAGGTCCCATGTACCTAATAAGGGGCGAGCCTATTGCCATGAACGGGCACAAGTCCAGACTTCGAGCTGCGACAGAGAATTTCATAGAAAAACTCAATAACACTTTGCTCGAACTGGGAAACAAACCCAGGACCTCTAGTTGCTTGGGACCACTAGACTAACGAGGCATTCAACAAACTAACGAAAAGTTATATTATACTCAATAATTGTTACAACTAAAGACAAGTATAGTATAACTATAAATACTTCTTCTTCTATTTAAGAGCTCAGCTCTTGTCGATGGATCAATCGCAACTGTGCTCTATTCTCTGCCTTCTGTTTGATCCCTTGATAGCACTCGATTCCTAGATTTTCCTACACTTGTTCAATAAAACAATAAATGTTAAGTACTCGAGAATAATGAATATATAAAACCGCCTTAAGAAAATAATAAAAATAATGTTATGTCTAAAACAGTTTCGGAAGTTGGTGGCTTTAATTTGAGTGGATCTTTTGTTTTCGTCACCAATTTTTGTTAAAAGTTATTTTGGCTACTTTAAGGTAGTTTAATTCAAAATTTTTCGCGGTTGATGTGCTGTCATTTTTTTTTAAGTTCCGTTGGCGGTCTTCGAAACACATCATCAGATCTGTATTTAAATGAGACCATTTTGGAATAACCCGCTTTCGACCAAAAAATAATTTGGCGAATCCGTGTATATATGGCGGAGTTATGCCTGAACATACATAATAAAATATCCTTCTCTTTTTGAAGTTACGGATATATTAGGGATTAACCCTATAGGTCAATTCAACGCCCTTTCAGTTTCTGGTAAACACAATCCAAATCAAGGATCTAAATGAAATCACGCACATCAAAAGCGTTTTTAAACTCGTTAACACGTAACTGGATTTGGGATGGCGCCGACACGGGCACGTAACGACATTAAAGCGAACTCATTTTAAAATAGAAAATTGGTTTACGGCATAGTTTTAGGATGAGAATCAAATATTTATTTTAAACTTGTTTTGAAGTTTCCTTAGGTGTAGAGGCGAGATGTGTTGCCTCTCCAAGCAAAGGGAGGATCCTCCAACCAGGCAGGTGTTTTTGCCTGGCGGGCTCCGGCTAACGGCCCAACGGTTGATGTCAGGCGGTTGTATATATGCGAGTTGCGCGGTAAACTCCACTTGCGCGATTCAGGATTTGCTCGACGTAGTGCCTATGTAGCGCGCTAGATGGCGCTACAAAGGGCGAAACTGAACCGTTTCGATTGTGTAGGTAATCGGGTATACTTGACTCCATTTGACATCAAGCGCGGCTGGGCGCTGACGTCGAATCGCATGTAATTCGTACATTCCGGTATTTTTTTTCAAGTTCTCAGATCTATATTGTGGTCTTATGACCTTATACAAAGGATTTGTACCCGGTGAACGGCAATAGGCCCGCCCCATATTACATGGGACCTAAACATACCGGCGAACTGTGGGTGTACATTCAGTACACCTCTGCCCAACCCTTCGGGGAATACAGGCGTGATGGTATGTTATGTATGCATACGTCAACACTACTTTTTTAAGTTTATATAAACTCTATTTTTTTTTTATATAAAAAAAAATATAGCAAATGATTCGTTTTAGTGAAGGAAAAATTTGCAGGAAGGATTCTAACCTGCGTTTTCTCGTTAGGTACACTAGACGCTATGACCACTAAGCCACCGCGAGTCCCACCCGCCACGTCGAAATTCACCTTCACATTTCGAATTTAGGTTGAGAAGCAAACCTTCATTTCAACAGATCGTAAGTGTTGGTCTGTAGTTTCTGCCCACCCCTGTGGGAAAAAGGCGTGTTACGTTTTTTTTTTTTAACTATTACTTGTAATCTTGTAAACCCCTCGTACTAAGCTAAAGGCTTGTGTTACGAGTGGGTTCACGTCGGTAGTGCAATGGGTGAGTTTCGAACCGGCAAACACATGATCGCAAGTTCGACGCCCTAGCCGCGCTACCGCTGCTTTTTATAAGTAACAAACAAATACAACCCAATGTTATACTTTGTTACCTAACTTCGAGTGTCAAGTCTGTAGTGACAGATGGCAGGCCTTTTTAAGCCCCATTAAGTTGCCCGCATCTCCTCATTTGCGAAGGGTAAGTAAATAAGGGTAAATAACACGGTGTTGCTTTTACCCCTTCAATCAGTTCTGGGGTATTGGGCAGACGAATTTTGGGCTTATTCGGGTTTATGTTGGGTATTTCTGTAGCGAAATTACTAAATGGGTATTAATATTATGACTAAGGCATCCACACTAATAAATTAGAGTTAAGAGTTGCGCAAGTACGCATTGAACTAAATGAAAAAAAGTGGCGGTAGCTGAATGGCTAGGGTTACAGTCTTGTGATCATGTGGTTGCCGGTTCGAAATCCACCACTACTGACGTGAACCCACACGTAATACAAGCATTTACTTTAGCACGAGGGGTTAACAAGAATACTAGTAATGTGCGACTCTCATCGCTAGTAAGCTTTTTATTAAATAAAAAAACTCAGGATGTTCGAATTGAGACACCATGGTTAGTCATATCAAATTGTCTGCCCCTAGAAACACTATCGAATCTTCAAATCACTTTTTAAAGTTTTATTATCTTGTTGAATAAAGTGTAGTGTACTGACTTTGCTCAACAGAAACCTAAAAAAAATCCTTAAATTCGAAGTCAAGTGCGTATCAATACTTAATTATCACGCGCTTAAACGGTGAAGGAAAACATCGTGAGGAAACCTGCATGCCTGAGAGATTTTCTTGACGGTGTGTGAAGTCTGCCAACCCGCAGTAGGCTAGCGTGGTGGACTACAGCCTTATCCCTCTCATTCTGAGAGGAGACTCGTGCCCAGCGGTGGGAGAATATATGGGTTGATGATGATGATGATACAATTTCCTTACATCATCATTATTTTTACTTGTATTTACTTAAAAATTAATGTGAAAACCATCGGAAACAAGGCATTAATTATAATTGGTAATACATTGTTAGAACAAGTAGGTAAGGTTTAAAGAAATTTATTTATCATAAGAACTTTACAGTCCACTTATATACAAAGTAATCAGAAGTACAGTACAAATTAGCTCCTGTGTATTAGAAGTACACAGCAGTTGCGCATAACCCGACGAACCGCCGCCCGGACGAACGATCCCCAAAACCACATACCAACCACACCGCAACAAAAATAAAACAACATCTGGCATTGGACGTGCCAATTCTTTCTTTCTTTCCTCATAAATAAAACGGTTAAAGCCTGCCAATCAAATGAACTGCCGCCTGTATTCGAATGCAGAATATTAAGTCATAAATATACGTCGAACTTTCTAGGGTTGTGGACGTAAAAAATGAGTTGTGAACGGTGGCGAGCACATCAAGTTTACCACAAAATGTCAAATTTTCCCATTCGATTTTTAACTTAATTGTCAACATTTTAAGGTTGAAAATCATTTGGAGAAATTTGACAGTTCTGATTAACCTGATGTTCTGGCGATTGTACATCATTCTTTGCTTACCCCCGCATTTGAAACGGGTATATATAAGTTAGAAATTATATTCTCAATGTTTTGTGACCTCATATACTATCACGCCTATATTTCCTGAAGGGTTAGACAGAAATATATTGGAAACTAGCTTCCCGCCCACGGCTTCGCCCGCGTGGTTTCTCGGCTTTTCTATACTATAATATATATATTATACATATAAACCTTCCTCTTGAATCACTCTATCTATTAAAAAAAACCGCATCAAAATCCGTTGCGTAGTTTCAAAGATTTAAGCATACAAAGGGACATAGGGACAAAGAAAGCGACTTTGTTTTATACTATGTAGTGAAGTCGGTTTAAGTCGTATGTAATATGGGGAGAACCTCTTGCCATTACCCAGGTACAAATTCTTACTTGGAGCTGCTAATGAGAACTTTATAAAAAAATCCCCGCACAAAATATACTGCTCTATCTGGGAATCAAACATAAGACTTTTAGCGTAGAAGTTACGCGAAATAACATGTAAATCTAGAAAGCAAGTCATGTTGGTTGAAGGATATAGTAATATGTCTTCAATAGATGTCGCTGACGTCACCTTAAGACGGAGAATGTGAGGGAGAAATTTTATATCACAGGCAATGGTTTCGGTAGCTTGATGGCTAAAGCGGCTAGTGTACGCAAGTTAAGGGATGCAGCTTTGAATCCTATCTGAGTTCAAATTTTTATATTGCTAATTTTTTAAAGCTATTTTAACTTAAGGCTTTAAAGATATTGATGCAAAATAACTGTCTCAATGATCAATATTGTGTCAATTTCCTGCATTGCAGATGTCCTTAAAACAAAGAAAGAACAATATTAGCATCAGGATATTAACACAACAGGTTGTCACGACCGCAAAAACCATTTACGTTGACTCTTGGTAATTGCAACTATAACAATACACATAAGGAAACGCCGTGAAGTCCTTCAGTACGCACGGCTATACCATCCAGTTTACCCTGGCCTCTTATCGTAAGGAAAGTCTATACAAAGCTAGATCAGCGTAAAGTGGAATTGTATAGGTTGACCTGCAACCGTATGTAGTTGACACCCCATCTCATTTTATGTTACAACAGAATACTATGAGATTGTCGTAGTGAATGTAGGTAGATGCATGAGGATTTTCAACCAACTTAAAAAAGGAGAAGGTTCTAAATTCGTCTCTATGTTTTTTTTAGGGTTCGGTAGCCAAATGGCAAAGTTCCGTAGCCAAATGGAACCCTTATAGATTCGTCATGTCTGTCTGTCTGTCCGATGGTGTCACAGCCACTTTTTTCCGAAACTATAAGAACTATGCTGTTGAAACCTGGTAAGTAGATGTATTCTATGAACCGCATTAAGATTTTCACACAATAACATAACATAACATACATACCATCACGCCTGTATTCCCCGAAGGGTTAGGCAGAGGTGCACTTAATGTACACCCACAGTTCGCCGGTATGTTTGGGTCCCATGTAATAGCGGGCAAGCCTATTGCCATTCACCGGGCACAAATCCAGACTCCGAGCTGCTACTGAGAATTTCATAGAAAAACTCAATAACACTTTGCTCGACCTGGGGATCGAACCCAAGACCTCTAGCGTAGCAGTCGCGATTGGGACCACTAGACCAACGAGGCAGTCAGAGTTTCACACAATAATAGAAGAAAAACTATACATTTTGGGGCATGTAGACATGCCAGCAGGCACTACTACTACTACTACTAAAAACCTAGCATGGTTTCTGATTTATTTCTTTCTAAAAAGTTTTCCTTCACCTGCTTTACCCTCTAGGGAATTATGTAGAATTATTCAAATCGTAAACTAATCCAGAGGTTTAATCAAGCGTACACTTAGCTAAATCTAAGTTAGTCCACAAATATTTGGCCTCAGTAATTAGTTATGGGACTTAGTGCTTTTGTGCTTTACCATATTGACCTTTTTATTAGTGTAGTGGTCCTAAACGGGACTGCTACTCTAGAGGTCCTCGGTTTAATTCCCAATTCGAGCAAGGTGTTATTGTTAAAACCTATATGTGTTGCTCACTGACTGACTGCCTCATTAGTCTAGTGGTCCTAAGCGCGACTGCTACGCTAGAGGTCCTGGGTTCGATCCCCAGGTCGAGCAAAGTGTTATTGGGTTTTTCTATGAAATTCCCAGTAGCAGCTCGGAGTCTGGATTTGTGCCCGGTTAATGGCAATAGGTTCGCCCCATGTTACATATTACATTACCTAAACATACCGGCGAAATGTGGGTGTACATTGGTACACTTCTGCCTAACCCTTCGGGGAATACAGGCGTGATGGTATGTTATGTTATGTAATGCTATATGTGTATTTTTTTGTGTGGTTTTGAATTTTCAATTCTATTGTGAAGCTATTTAATTGCGGATACTGTTTTCCTAGTCAACTTTAACTATTGTAAATTTTGTGCTTATCTTTTATTGATTTTAACATTTATGTACATATGCTTATTTGATACTTGTCAATGTTAATGTTTTTATTGTTGATAAATAAATAAATAAGTTGGTATTTTTAATGAAATTGTTATAAACAGTTAGTCTGGATTTGTGCCCGGTTAATGGCAATAGGCTCGTCCCCTATTTCATGAGACCTAAACATACCGGCGATATGTAGGTGTACATTAGTACACCTTTGCCTCACCTTTTGGGGATTACAGGCGTTAGGATATGTTATGTATATCTTGGACAAAAAACAGATCATTTTAAATGTATATTAGTCGTGGAAAATTGGTAGCAACATTAAAATACTAATTAGAAAGAGCCATTTCTTTTGATGGGAAGCAGTTTTATTTTAAGAACAAAAACGGCCTATTTGATCGCCAGAATAATATCTGAACACCAACTTAAATCACTGTTGAGATGCCATTTACATCTTTCAACGAAGAAAATCGAGTTGAATCCACATTTTGACTTATAAAAACTTAAGTATTCATGTGGACTGAATAAAGGATGTAAATGTAGACAAACAGCGGTGCTTACTTAGAGATTAAGGGGAATGATTTATTACTTAGAACTGTATGAAGATCAAATGGCAGTATTATTACGGAAAAAGTAGGATGAAATGCAAATTATAGGCACGTTGAAACATTTTTTTGATCGGACGAAACGCGCTACGCATATCGCCTACGCGTGCTACGACGTAGCTGGCGTGAGCTACGAGTGCTACGCAAACGTAGCCGATATCAATTTGCTACGCGTTATCTCTCGAGTTTCGACTTTGAAAATGTTTGTTTTATTTATGTTTGCACTTAATTTTATTTTCAACTGACTTCGAAATGGAGGAGGTTTGATTTTGATGATTCTTTATTCATGGGAAAACCATATAAGTCTTGAATTTGCATTAAGTATTTGCGCGAAAAATGGACGAATAACTCAATGTCACGCCAAACCATTTCGATGTTTCTATTTGTGTTAGGTAGATTTTACTTTAGAGGTGGTCCCATTCAAATTTTATCGAAATTTGTTGAGTGATTTTAAAAAAATCAACAAGAATCTAAAAAAATCCTCCATGCTTTATGATCCGAATTTACTGATAATGGTTTTCAAAGCTATTTTTTTAATTAAAAGAATTTCGAAATTTATTTAATTAAGATATACGAGTACCTATTCACGTTCTTATGTGTCAGTGCCAAATACAGTAAAAACATCGAGTAAAAGTTTGTTTTTTGTTCAATAAAGTAACTAATGCTGCCGCATGCCGGATGAACTGTGGGCTTTTATTGCACAGAACTGGAGCCCTGAGACGGTTAACCGAAAACGCGGCAGACCACGGAGGAGATGGCGGGATGACCTGGATGCCTTCCTTGAGAATTGGAAGGAGGTCGCACGGCACCGGGAAAAGTGGAAGAAATGGGGGGAGGCCTTTGCTCAGGAGTGGGACAATACGGGCTATAAAAAAAAAGTAACTAATATTTTTTTTTTTTTTTTTAAATAGCTTACTAGCAATGTGGGTCACACATTTCTAGTATTCTTGTTAACCCCTCGTGATAAGCTAATTGCTTGTGTTACGAGTGGGTTCACGTCGGTAGTGCAATGGGTGGGGTTCGAACCGGCAACCACATGATCGCAAGTCCGACGCCCTAGCCATTAGGCTACCGCCGCTTCAATTATTTTGGTTCCACAGCTACCTATTGGTTGCGTTAATTTTTTAAACGTTAATTATATGCTTATAAAGTTCCCCGCAACACAGGGCCTATTCCCTGAGCAAGAGTTGTCTAAAAACACAAAAGAAAAAGAATTGAGCGTTAACGTTAATCTTGAATCGTTTAAACGGAAGCTTTAGGAAGAAAATCTTGCGACGTTTTCACGTATCAACGCGCTGGAGTTTAGTCAAAATGATAAATGGTGGTAGGACAGTGAAGTGACCTTTTTTGGCGCTTAGGACTAAATCTCTTGGCCTCAAGCGAACAATTAAAACTGTTTTTGTGATGTTTTCTTTGAATATTAGGAAGTTGACTGCCTCGTTGGTCTAGTGGTCCCAATTGCGACTGCTACACTAGAGGTCTTGGGTTCGATCCCCAGGTCGAGCAAAGTGTTATCGGGTTTTTCTATGAAATTCTCAGTAGCAGCTCGGAGTCTGGATTTGTGCCCGGTGAATGGCAATAGGCTCGCCCCCTATTACATGGGACCTAAAACATACCGGCGAACTGTGGGTGTACATTAAGTACACCTCTGCCTAACCCGTCGGGGAATACAGGCGTGATGGTGATGGTATGTTATGTTATAAGGAAGTTGAACTGCCTCTTTTTTATGGGATAACTCGGCAATGAGCAGGCGAGCTACCTGATGGTAAGTAGTTATCACATCCTATGACATCTGTAATACCAAAGGAGTTGCACATGCGTTTAAAGAAAAAGGAGGGAAAGGTGAATAGGAGAAGGAAGGGGACTGAGGGAGAACATGGGCCTCTGGCGCTCCACACTACCCGTACGAATCGCAACTGCATACTGCTATTTGACTTCGATATTCTGTGGGAGGGTAGTACTTCATCGGTCGTGGGGACCCATTCATACTGGCATCTAGACGTGTAAGCGAGGCACTATCATTACTACAAAAATAAATAAATATTCATGTCATCAACCCATTACATTGTCCCACTGCTGGGCACGGGTCTCCTCTCAGTACGAGAGGGATTAGGCTATAGTCCACCACGCTAGCCTACTGCGGGTTGGCAGACTTCACATGTCGTCAAGAAAATCTCTCAGGCATGCAGGTTTTCTCACGATGTTTTCCTTCACCGTTTCAGCGCGTGATAATTAATTATTAATACGCACATAACTTCGAAAAGTTAGAGGTGCGTGCCTTGGATTCGAACTCGAGACCGTTGACTTGGCAGTCCAAGGTCGTGAAATATTCATATTACAGACAAATTGAGAACCTCCTTCTTTTTCAAGTCGGTTGAAAACAACGACCTATTTATTGAACTTATCACGTTTCATACAATCCCAACATTCTTTGAACGAATTAATGTCTTTCAAGAGGGCTTCAGGCTTCAATTTTGAAGCCGAAAATGAAAACGTCAGGCTTTTTATTCGTAATAAAGGAAATAAGGCATTTGTTAAAGGAACGCCATGGATGTATTATGAATAGCATTTCCGCTTCCCGTTTTTTAAGTTTAAAATTCGAATTAAGGACTTTTTTGTTTTGTTTTGTTTTGTATTATACTGCCTCATTAGTCTACTGGTACTAAGCGCGACTACTACGCTAGAGGTCTTGAATTCAATTCCTGCGTTGAGCAAAAGTGTTATTGGGTGTTTCTATGAAATTCTAATTTGCAGCTTGGAATTAATGGCGATAAGCTCGCTCCCTATTACATGGGACCTAAACATACCAGCAAAATGTGAGTGAACATTAAGTTCACCTGCCTAACCTTTCGTGGAATACAGGCGTGATGATATAATATTATTTGCCTCATCCAATCTTCTCGACTCTACGCGACAGTGAGGCCGTTTCATCTGCATTAGTGAAGTCCGACAGAGGCCTGAAGGCACTTAATAGATTTCCGGACTCAGTTTGTAATGCTAAGGGTACGGAAACCTTTTTGAAGTCGAGTCTGTTTGGTATAACGTAGGCTTACTGTACCAAGGAAGGTAGAATTGATGCGGTTGAAATACAAATAGAGACTTAACATGATAAGACTTAAGATTTAAATTAACGTGTTGGTTGGTTAGGCTTATAGCTAAGAGTTTTCAAGGTTAGTTGTCAAAGCGGCTATCATTGTTGTGCCCTTGTCTAAAATACAAACAATCAGCCACGTCTGGCTAAACTATGAAATAATAAATCTTAGATATATTTGTAAAAATGATTGTCTCATTAGTCTAGTGGTCCTAAGCATGTCTGCTACGCCACAGGTTGCGGGTTTGATCCCCAGATCGAGCAAGTGTAATAACACTTGCTCGATCTCGATCAGGTTTTTCCATTAAATTCTCAGTAGCAGCTCGGAGTCTGGCTTTGTGCTGGATTGTGAAGAAGCGAAATGCAGTGATAGCCTAGTGATATGGCTATACCTTTGGACTGCCAAGTCAAAGGTCTCGAGTTCGAATGCAAGACGCACCTCTAACTTTTCGAATAATTAATTAACACGCGCTTAAACGGTGAAGGAAAACGTGAGGAAACCTGCGTGCCTGAGAGATTTTCTTGACGGCATGTGAAGTCTGCCAACCCGCAGTAGGCTAGCGTGGTGGACTATAGCCTAATCCCTCTCGTACTGAAAGGAGACCCGTGCCCAGCAGTGGGACAATGTAATGGGTTGATGATGATGATGGAAGAGTTATGCAAGAGTCGTCGCAAGTGGTGGTCTATAGTTTCTGCTTACCCTTGTTTGAAAAAGGCGTGAGTGTAATGCATGTATGTACTATTCTTTATTCAATAGACAGATCTCTACTTCGTCTTCAAATCTCTCATAAACATCTGCCCATCCTCAAGGTCACGCATATGTAGTCAGCATTAAGATAAGCCGCTTCATTGAGGAGACTATCGTCAATATTAAGCTTTGTATTCACTAGGCGACAAATGTCTCGCAACATGTGTCAGAGATGGCAAGTGAAGTACAGTGATGTCGGTGATTTTGTTGGTCAAGTCTGCCAAAAACTAGTTCATGATTATTTTTAAGGCTTAATGAAAAGTTGCCAAAACTTGGTTGATAATCCTGGACTAAGTTAGGTGAGGCCTTTGCCCAGTAGTGGGATACAAAAGAGGCTACATACAAAAATATGAAAGTGTAATGTAAATAAAGCCGATCAAGAAAAACTTAATTGAAATAAGCTCAAAAATAAAGATTAGAATATGGAGTGTGGAAGAAATGAAAGAGGTATAGGAACAAGAGTCGTCGTAGCAAGTGCGGGTCTATAGTTTCAGCCTATCCTCATGTGGAAAAGGCGTGAGTGTATGTATGTATGGATATCTATAGAGAACATACTACAGCGAGATTTGACGTCAAATATTAATGCATAAAAGCCATACAATTTATTAACTCCTTTCAATTGCCACTAAAAATTTAAACGCTTTTCGAAATATATTATTAGGATATGAATTTTATTAAATTGTTACCGCATCTTGTCAGCATGTTGTCAGTTAAAAGGAGTTTTAGGAATGTAAATGAACTAAAACAATCGATATAACAAAAAAGTTAAACCGCCTTCAAATGAAGTCGGTTGAAAATAATAAAATAATTTTGTCTAAAACAGTTTGGGAAGTCGGTGACTTCTATTTGAGTGGGTATTTTATTTTCGCCACCGACTTCCCAAACTGTTTTAGACAAAATTATTTTATTATTTTCAACCTACTTCATTTGAAGGCGGTTTAACTTTTTTTGTTAAAAGTAATTTTATTTTGTAATTTTTAGTGGAAAGTTTTGTTTAGAAGTACTTGTTAGCCAACTAAACGCACTGCTCCAATAAGACAGCGATGTTTCGGAGTAAACGATTAATATCATCGATGTAAACAAATTTTAGATTTTTGTTGATATTTTCAAAACTGCTCAACCGATTCCGATAAAATTTGAACGGGACCACCTCTGAAGTATGACCTACCAAACAAAAAAACAATCATCAAAATCGCTCCACAACTGGCGGAGATATCGTGTAACAAACATACAAAAAAAAAAAAAAAAACATACAGACGAATTGAGAACCTCCTCCTTTTTGAAGTCGGTTGAAAAGGTCGTGAGACAATATATCTCGTGACGTCACCCAACTTCGCCCGACATTTCTAATGGCACGTGTCGTGAGACATTTATCCTCGAGTGAGTACAAGGCTTTACTCAACACTATCTCTGTCCCCGATTGCCCTGTTCCCCCACATTCCCCGATTCCTCGGGTTTACTCGCGTGTGCCAAATTGCGCTTGTAAAAGTGGTACTATTTTGGCTGTATAAGAATGCTTTTGTTTATTAAATTCTTTTTTCGAATGAAGATTGCCAAGTTTTTAGTTTGTAGGCAACTGATTTTTTTTTTCCACAAGTAATCAAATGATAATTCAGTCATTATCATCATCATTTTTTTATGGATTAACTCGGCAAACTAGCTGGCGAGCACCTGATGGTAAGTAGTCATCGCCACCCATGGACATCTGCAATACCAAAGGAGTTGCATTGCCGAGCCTATTTAAGGAAAAGGGAGGGGAAGGAGAAGGAAGGGGACTGAAGGAGGAATTGGGCATCCGGCGCTCCACACTCACCGTACGAAACACAACATTATGCATACCGTTACGTGACGTCGATATTCTGTGGGAGGGTAGTACTTCCCCGGTCGTGCCGACCCATTCATGCTAGCATGTAGACATGCCTTCGAGACACTCCTACTATAGACGTATTCAATACCAGATTTCTACCACTTCAAAAAGGTTTTTATTTAACACGACGACGACACTACTGCTACAAATCTTATCTAAGTGGCTGAAGCGTCCAGTGTAATTAACCGGAGGGTTGCAGGTTCGACGACACCTGAGATCGTATTTTTCTTTCCAAAAAAAATCTTTATCAGCAAAAAGTATGATTGCGTAAACATTAAAAAAAGTCTTTAAATGAGAATGCTCTAAAAGCCGTAGAAATATATTTCAAGAACTTTTTTCAATTTTATTTTATTTTGACAGCAGATTAACCGAAGCTAAAGCCTTTTTACGCACGGATAGGTGTAGAAATAACAACTAGAAATTGCAAACTACATCACAAATTGTTTTGTGGTTGTTTATTTGTTGATGAACTTGTTTTGAAGTTGAAATATTGTTTCAATATGATATTGAAAATGTTTTTGGTTGCGCCGAGTAGGCAAATCGTATTGATTCTTGTGTGAAAGCTATTCGATTATTAATTATTATGTTCAAACTGTTTCATTAGCGTGATTACGCTACGCCGTGCTACGTTGTGCTATGCTACGCTGCGCTACGCTATGCTACGCTGCGCTACGCTATGCTACGCTGCGCTACGCTATGCTTCGAGCTGCTCGCTACGCTATGCTTCGAGCTGCTCGCTACGCTATGCTTCGAGCTGCTCGCTACGCTATGCTTCGAGCTGCTCGCTACGCTATGCTTCGAGCTGCTCGCTACGCTATGCTTCGAGCTGCTCGCTACGCTATGCTTCGAGCTGCTCGCTACGCTATGCTTCGAGCTGCTCGCTACGCTACGCTATGGTGCGCTACGCTAAGCCAGAGGTCCCGACTTCGATTTCTAAGTCAGTTTTATTCGGTTTTTCTATGAGATTCTCAGCAGCTGCTCAGTTTGGATTTGTGAGTTTTGTTACCTAGGGCGTCGGACTTGCGATCACATGGTGGCTGATTCGAAACGCATAAACTAATAAGATAAATAAGAAACGGCGGTAACCTAATTTATTTATTTATTTATTTATTTTATTTTACAGAAAGCTTACAGACTAATAATAAATATGGATACAGAATATGTTCAATGGCAATTGCCATTGAACATATTCTGTATCCATAACATAACATAACATTGAACATATTCTGTGGAAGCTTGTCATTAGCAATTGCTAATGACAAGCTTCCACATTTATAACAAGCTTCCACATTTATAACCTAATGGCTAGGCATCGGACTTGCGATCACGTGGTTGCCGGTTCGAAACCCACCCATTGCACTACCGACGTGGACCCACTCGTAATACAAGCATTTAGCTTAGTACGAGGGGTTAACGAGGATACTAGTAATGTGCGACCCACATTGATAGTAAACTTTTTCTTTAAAAAAAAAACAAAATTTGGAAAAGGTTAAGAGCTATAAATTTATATCTTTTTCTATTACTATTTCATGTTTACCGGTAACTGTGTTCACATAATTTCCTTCAACTTTAATTTCAAAAGGCTTCGTATAATACCCAGCCACATTGTAACTAAACTTAACAAGCTAATCTCCTAGCATCTCGGTATCTTTTGACTAACAAAGTAACTCACTTTAACCGTACTTACATTTTACAACCTCGTAAAAATTACCGTAAAACGGAACGACACTTTTTATTTATGATTCTTCATAAACGAAACAAAATGGCGTCGTTAATAATTATCACGATTTTTGATACTGGCAATTTGCATTCTTGGAGTCTAGTTATTACTTTTGAGGTGAAATGTCTTGCTGATCTGGTATCGCCGTGCGACTGGTCGTTGAGCTCCCTAAAAGTAGTTGAGCTACACGATGACTGATGTATGCATGCCGTCAGTTAGGACAGGTCAACTCTAAGCTGCTATGGCTCTTTCTTCAAAAGGCTTGTTCAGATTTTGCCCTACATTGTAAAACTCGCATATCTAATAATATAACTATTGTCTGGACTTTAAAAGGGACCATGATTGTCAGTAGCAGTACGCATACATTAGTCATCTTCATGCTCAATTATTTTATAAGGAGTTCCACGTAGGTACTATGATAAAAGTAGTTTTTTTCTAATTTAACATACCCTGTATTCTCCATGGTCTCAAAGTCTCAGTGTCTCAAAAGATCTATTTACAGAAATAAATATCATTTCATTTCATTTCCACGAAGGGCTAGACAGAGGTGTACTTAATGTACACCCACATTTCGCCGGTATGTTTAGGTCCTATGTAATAGGGAGCAAGCCTATTTCCATTAACCGGGCACGATCCAGACTCTGAGCAGCTATTGAGAATTTCCTAGAAAAACCCAATAACACTTTGCTCGACCTGGGGATCGAACCCAGGACCTCTAGCGTAGCAGTCGCGCTTAGGACCACTAGACTAATGAGGCAGTATAATATAAGTAGTTTATTCGAATTTAATTCATTTAAAAACAAATCAAAGTCACGAGCCAATTTTTTATTAAGCTTACCATCGTCAAACCACGCTTATTTCATAAGAATGTTAATCACAAACCATGTAACTGTTTGTTGTATTTTGTTACCAAAGGGTGAGGTTTCTGTAAATTGGACGAAATAGGAGGGTTTAGTTATAAATCATGTTGCGGGGGAGGGCCGAAGTCGCAGGAGGGAAGCGAGAGGAAAATCGTTACCTCCTATATAGATAAAATGTAGTATTTTCATCCATTGCCTTCGTTAAGATTAGGGGATGTGCAGCTAAATGGTGTGTTGGCAATTTGTTCCTCTCGGGACAAATTGCCAACTCAAGCTAAAATTGTTTTTTATTTTATTTAGGGTGGTACTTCCCCTGTCAAGCCGCCCAATTCATGCTGGCATGTAGACATGCCATCGAGGCACTACTACTACTAAAAATGGTACCACTTCATCGCAAAATATTCAACCGTTTGCGTTGCCAAAAGCTAAAAGGAGGAGAATGGGGACTGAGGGAGGAATTGGGCTTCCAACGCTCCACACTCACCGTACGAAACGCAACAGTGTGTATGCTGGCTACTTGAAGTCGATATTCTGTGGGAGGATAGTACTTCCCCAGACATGCCGACACATTCATGCTGGCATGCAGACATGCCAGCGAGGCACTGCTACTACTAAAAATGGTACCACTTCATCGCCAAATATTCAACCGCTTGCGTTGCCAAAAGCTAAAAGGAGGAGAATGGGGACTGAGGGAGGAATTGGCCTTCCAACGCTCCACACTCACCGTACGAAACGCATCAGTATGCGCACTGCTGCTTGACGTCGATATTCTGTGGTAGGATAGTACTTCCCCGGACAAGCCGAGACATTCATGCTGGCATGTAGACATGCCAGCGAGGCACTGCTACTACTAAAAATTCTTCTTCTTCTTCATTGCCAAATATTCGAGCGCTAAGCATTATTAAGCACTAAGCAAATATTCGAGTGCTTATATTATAGTGTTCCGATCTGAGTGAAATTACTGAGCATAATTATGAGCTTGATAACCACTTTCTAGTGTTATTACTGATGATCCAGAGGTTGTAATTGCCGTTTACAATCAGTCAGACCGTATATTTATTATCTTTGAACAATAATTAAAATGAGAAAATACCTATAAACAAGAAAATACCCATTCCAGTAAATGCTTGTTACAATAAAAAGCGATAAGCCATTTCGACCTTTATGTATAAGATATAAAGGTCAAAATTGCTGATAAAATCAATGGCATAAGCCACTTATCATGCTCCTATGGGTGTAAAAGAAAATGGATTTCTTAATGGCGTACATGTGTAAGGGGCCCATAATTTTCCGCCATACGCGCATCCCGGTCGAAAGAGCTTCCACATTTATAGCGAGTAATTTATTGAAATAAATAGTATGCTTTTTTCTTAACATGATTTGTAATTTCTCGCTGAGCTTATAAGCTAACTGCTTATAAGCATAAGTGCTGCGACTGCTTTATTAGTCTAGTGGTCCTAAGCGCGACTGCTACGCTAGAGGTCCTGGGTTCGATCCCCGGGTCGACCAAAGTGCTATTGGGTTTTTCTATGAAATTCCCAGTAGCAGCTCGGAGTCTGGATTTGTGCCCGGTTAATGGCAATAGGTTCGCCCCTTATTATATGCGACCTAAACATACCGGCGAAATGTGGGTGTACATTAGTACACCTCTGCCTTACCCTTCGGGGAATACATGCGTGATGATATGATGGTGGTATGCTTATAAGCTAAGCTATTATCGATAAATTCTCGACTCGACTCCTCATCATCATCAACCCATTACATTGTCCCACTGCTGGGCACGGGTCTCCTCTCAGAATGACAGGGATTAGGCTATAGTCCGCCACGCTAGCCTACTGCGTGTTGGCAGACTTCACAAGTCATCAAGAAAATCTCTCAGGCATGCAGGTTTCCTCACGATGTTTTCCTTCACCGTTTAAGCGCGTGATAATTACATAGTTAATAATACGCACATTACTTAGAAAAATCAGAGGTGCGTGCCTTAGATTGGAACTCGAAACATTTTAGTTGGCAGTCCAATGGTCATATCACTATGCCATCATAGCTTTGTTCACAACTAATTTAAAAACAGTCATTTATCATTGAACTTCAATAAAATTCTCTTAGCTGTGATCAATTTCCCTTAATCCCTAATAACCCTTCAATGTTAACCATGTTTGAATTAGGAGGGTCTAACTTAATTTTATAATGAGTTTGGATCGGGTTAATTCAGGTCAAAAGTACAAACATATAACCTATCCGGTCAACTATGTTTAATTCAGATATTTATAGGCCTCGTTACAATAGAGGCAAAAATATTATAAGTTTCTTATTCCTCTTATATATAAAAATCAATTTATTGCTTGTTCGTTCCCTGTACTGCTAAAACTCTGGAACAGTTAGACACAATTGGCTTTCTTTGAAGCGGCGGTAGCCTATTGGCTAGAGCAGGGGTCTCCAAAATACGGCCCGCGGGCCAAATACGGCCCACTAGTTCTATCAATCCGGCCCGCGACAGCTTAAGTCGCGCACTCTGCGACTAGTATAGAAGAAAGTTAAGGGCAGAAAATTTAAAAAAATTTGGCCCCTGGAACATATTGAAGTAATCATTATGGCCCGAAGGCTTCAAAGTTTGGAGACCCCTGGGCTAGAGCGTCGGACTTGCGATCATGTGGTTGACGGTTCGAAATCCACCAATTGCACTACCGACGTGAACCCACTCGTAATACAAGCATTTAGCTTAGAACGAGGGGTTAACAAGAATACTAGTGATGTGCGACCCGCATTGCTAGCAAGGTTTTTGAAAAAAAAAAAATTATGCATAAACTAAATTAAAAATTTAAAAAACCCCCGACAATCGCATTATATCTTGACCGATTTTCATCAAACATAGCTTGGAACACTACCGATTAATTCACCTTTCATACAAAAAAAACCTAATCAAAATCGGTTCACCCGTTCGGGAGCTACGATGCCACAGACAGACACACAGACACGTCAAACTTATAACACCCCGTCGGTTTTGCGTCGGGGGTTAAAAATACAAAAAGACTATTGAATATGTTTAGAAAACATTTTTTTATTCATCTAAAATCGCTTTCTTTTACGCCATATACCACCGAAGAAACCTTGGGAATAGAAAGAGGAGACAAGTAGACGACTCTGGAGGCCTCCTTACCACAAAGGGTTTAAATTTACAAATGTTTGTAAAGAGTTACAATGTGTGTTAATAGAGCCATTTGAGGGTTAAGAAAATAGTCACAAATACTCACGCTTCTATTCGCCGAAGGGTTAGACAGAGGTGTATTGACCACTAATGTCGACCCACGATGTCTCAGTGACTGCCTCAGTAGTCTAGTGGTCACAAGCGCGACTGCTACGTTAGAGGTCCTGGGTTCGATTCCCAGGTTGAGCAGTGTTAGTAGGTTTTTCTAGTAAATTCGCAGTAGCAGCTCGGAGTCTAGATTTATGCCCGGTTAATGGCAATAGGCTCGCCCTCTATTACATGATTCCTAAACATATCGGCGAAGTATGGGTGCAAATTAGTACACCTCTGCCAAACCCTTCGGGGAATACAGGCGTGATGGTATGTCCATCACGCCCACAGTTCGCTAGTATATTTAGGTCTCTTGTAATTGGGGGTGAGCCTATCCCCAACCAGATACAAATCCAGAGTCCGAACTGCTACTCAGAATTGAATAGAAAAACCTGGAACCTGGTAATCGAGCCCACCACCTTTTGCGTAGCAGTCACGCTTAAGACCATTAGACTTATGATTATATTTTTTTCCAGTGAAGTATTTTGGTGAAAATTGCTTCGAAGGAACCTAGACAAACAGTATCCGAATCATAAAAAATAAAACAATTTAGTAAAAGTATGTTAGAAATCCTATTAATTTTGGTATTAAGTTTGTATCAACCATTCGGACTACGCCTTAAAGTACCAACTATTGTATTTTATTAGCTGACGTAACAAAATAAAATAGAAAATAACTAATACTTAATAACAAGTGAAAAGCAACCCTTAAACCTCGTTGAAACACTTCAGTTTTTACTTTCGACGCGAGGAAATATTTTTTGGCGCTAAAAACCGTCCGATAGCTGCTAAAAGTTTTAATTGCTGCTCAAATTAATGCTTGGCGGTGAACTAAGTTGATTGCATACGGGGGGTTATTTCATACGGACGCGTCTCTTGACCAATAACCGTTGTTTTTTTTATCACAGATAGGCTTACGCTTGACCACAACTTGCCTGATGTTAACCATCGAAGTGGTACGATGGAGCGCATTTGCCTAGAAGATACCTATTCACTCTCGTCTTGAAGACACCCAAATTGTAGGTCTCAAGGAACAAAGATTCCGGTAGCGAGTTCCACAATAGAGCAGAACGCACTATAAATGTAGACGCAAAACGTTTCATGCAAGATTTAGGCACTTCCACCACGTAGCGGTGGCACCTTGCCGTAGCTCTTCTCGTCCGATAGTGGAATGAGGATGGTGGATCAAAAGAGTTCTCGAGTGGATACCGCGTCTAGACAAACGTAGTGTAGGACGCCCGCTGACCAGGTGGAGTGACGATTCGCGGAAGACGGCTGGCAGCAATTGGATGAAAAAAGCTGAAGATCAGGCTCTGTGGCGTTCACCTAAAGAGGCCTACGTCTAGCAGTGGGTGAATACGGGCTAATGATGATAACGCAATAATAATGGATGACGTTTATTGAGGTATGGCGACGGCTGCTTTATATATGACTTTTTTTTATGGCATAACTCGGCAAACGAGCTGGCGAGCTACCTGATGGGAAGTAGTCATCGCCGCCCATGGACATTTGCAAATCCAAAGGAGTTGCAGATGCGTTACCGAGCCTATTTAAGGAAAAGGGAGGGGAAGGAGAAAAGGAGAAGGAAGGGGACTGAGGGAGAAATTGGGCCTCCGGCGCTCCACACTCACCGTACGAAACGCAACAGTATGCATACTGGCACTTGACGGCGATGTTCTCTGGGAGGGTAGTACTTCCCCGGTCGTGCGACCCATTCATGCTGACTAGACTTCAAAAAGGTTCTCATATACCATCACGCCTGTATTCCCCGAAGGGTTAGGCAGAGGTGCACTTTATGTACACCCACAGTTCGCCGGTATGTTTGGGTCCCATGTAATAGGGGGCGAGCCTATTGCCATTCACCGGGCACAAATCCAGACTCCGAGCTGCTACTGAGAATTTCATAGAAAAACTCAATAACACTTTGCTCGACCTGGGGATCGAACCCAAGACCTCTAGCGTAGCAGTCGCGATTGGGACCACTAGACCAACGAGGCAGTCTCAAGTCAGTAAAAGGTTCTCAATCCGACTGTATCCAATATTGTGTATTTATTACGCAATATATTTGCCGACTGAGAACCGATCTGAACATAACCTGCCTAAGTGCCTGTATTCCCCAAAGGGCTAGGCAAAGGTGTGCTTATGTACACCCACATTTCACCGGTATGTTTAGGTCCCATGTAATAGGGGGCGAGCCTATTGCTATTAACCGGGCACAAATCCAGACTACAGACTATAATTAGTACCTATTCACTCTTTTCAATCTACAGCATGATAATGATATAAATTATTTTGATTTTTTTTTTTTTCTTAATAACTTTCCAGGGTCAAATTTCTCCCCCTACATTTTCATTTAACAGATTTCGGCCCATCGTAACTATACAGTTGACATTTTATTTATAGGGACGCTCGGTTAAGCCGGACTTTTTCAGATGATGGTCATAATTTTCGGCAACCCTAGCCCCAGGATAAATACAGTGGTTTCCTGTTTTAAGTTTGGCAAAACTCTAGTTTAGTGTTATTAATATGATTATGTATGTATGCTTGTTTGTAAACTGTTGCATGGGTTTTATTTATACTTAAGCGTTTTTAAATACTATCACGCCTTTATTTACCGAAGGGTTTGGCAGAGGTGTACAGTACACCCACACTTCGCCGGTATGTTTAGGTCCTATGAAAATAGCGGGCGAGCTTATTGCCATTAACCGGGCAGAAATCCAGACTCCGAGCTGCTAATGAGAATTTCATAGATTACCCCAATAACACTTTGCTCGACTTGGGAATTGAACCCAGGACGTCTAGCCTAGCAGTCGCGTTTGGGACCACTAGACTAATGAGGCAGTTAAGCGTTTTAATTGTATCAATATTACTATATACCATCACGTCTGTATTTCTTTAAAGGGTGAGGCAGAGGTGTGCTTAATGCCCCACAGTTCACCGGGATGTTTAGGTCCCATGTAATAGGGGGCGGGCCTATTTGTCATTCACATTCATTCATTCATTGTAGCTATAAATATCATCACTTAAATTCCCCGTCTTGTGTTTGTTTGGACTTATCTTAGAAAGGACTGTACGGATATTTATATGGTAGCAAAAAATAATAGAAAAGGATTACACGTATTAGTTCAGACATTAGTAAAAAACTATATTATAAGCTATATTATTTTTGAATATACATTCTCTTGCAAAATCGGGCAAAAAATGGGGCAAAAATTCTAGCAGTAATACATATCATAAAGATTTTCTATAATTTAATCTGTAAATTACCTCCACCTCTACCAAACTCTTCTGGAAAAAAAGCTTGATATTTTAAGTTACGATATAAAAACTGAATTAAATTTATAACTTAATTCTCACCACAGAAAACAAACATAATAACTACAGCATGCACAAAAAATTAAAAACAAAAGTTAACCCGTAAAACCTGGGTGCGGGCACAAAAACCACGAGCTCGCGAACTGTACACAGTTAATTTAAGCAAAAAGTTAATTCAAAAAGTTAATAACATAATGTCCGTTGTTTTGAACGTAAACGGATACGGGTAATGAAGCGTGCACGTGAGCTGTTAAGGGTTAGTCTATAAGGTAGGGCTAAATAAACGCGAGTTGTATTTAAGGCGTCTAATTCCGAATTTAAGGGTTATATCTCCGATATTTTTATTGAATTACTTATAATTTTATTTAATTTTTTGGTTTTGACTTTTTTTGTTAAGTTTTGGGTCTTTTATGTGTCTGGGTTAATCAGTTTTTATTATAAGTATGTATGTATTTATTTTATCATTCCCAACAGAACATTACATAAACCTTTCTCAAGTTACAATTACAAAAAAAGAAACCAATTTTAATAATTGCACTAAAATGCGTTTCTTAAAAAAATATTAAATATCCCAAAACCATTTCATTTACGGTCTTCACAAACTCCAATCGTTCTATTTGAACGGTCCTACACTTTGCTTCGTTGGGTTTACATTTGTTCTATTTAGAAACCTGAAGGATGCACTCTTGGTGTGAAAAGGATTTAATTGCACTCGTTTTCTACTGCACTTGTAAAAGTAATTTCTCAAGTCATATAAGAATAAAGCTTACGTGTTTCGTGTTTAGAAAGTAAGAAGTAACAATATTTATGAAAGTTTATACTGAAAAATTGAGATTTTCACGTTGATAGTTTTGTTAACGATAATGCATTTGTAAATAATTTAGCTAGTACGAAACAAAATGTACACTCAATGCCTAACCCCTATGATTCTGAAAGGAGTCCCGAGGCCAGCTCAGTGGTAAAGCTAAAAATTATTTTATCTCTATATTTAAGTCATCATCATCAGCCCATTACATTGTCCCACTGCTGGGCACGGGTCTCCTCTCAGTACGAGAGGGATTAGGCTATAGTCCACCACGCTAGCCTACTGCGGGTTAGCAGACTTCACATGCCGTCAAGAAAATCTCTCAGGCATGCAGGTTTCCTTACGATGCTTTTCCTTCACCGTTTAAGCGCGTGATAATTAATTATTAATACGCACATGACTTCAAAAAGATCGAAAAGGTCTTGAGTTCGAATCCAGGGCACGCACAGAGGTGCTTTGACTGGGCAGTCTAATGGTCATGTCACAAGGCTATCACTGCACTTCATATTCAAGTATATTATTCAAGTATATACATATGCACTTCATATTTAAGTAAAAAAAAAATTTTTTTTTTATAAAATACAGATTATTTTGTTGTTTGGTATTTTGTATTTTGTTTGAATGTCATGATAAACTTTCTTTCTAATGCCAACAGAAAGAAACAATTTATAGTGTGAAAGCAAGAAAGAGTGTGCCAATATCAAAGTTACATTAAACGAGCGTTTACAAAGCCACCTTCAATTATAAATGATGACAGATTAATAATTGTTTACAAAGCTTCTTACAATATTTGTATAAGCTTCAAAAATTTACAAAAACCAGCATGAAAAATCATATCAATCCGGAAAAACGTCGATTGCAGCACAATAAATAATCCACACCCAATTAAACCTCCCATAACACCTCACTTCGCTCAAAATTACAATTCAATACCGAAATTTCGGCACGTAGAACTAATTTATCTGGACAATTTATGAGTGTCAGATAAAAAGTAAAGTAATTAGCCATTACTGGGAGACTCTAGACAGAGTACACCCATCGGAGTTATCTGGGCTTGCGATATTATGGTGATTTATTTTTAATCTCATTGGTCTTTTGGACCACTAGTGCGTGGCATGGGGTTAAGTTTTAGGAAGTAGATAAATATACTTACCTATCTATTAAATGTTTATTAACTTTGTCGTAGTAGTGTCTCGCTGCCATATGTACGTGCCAGCATGAATGGGTCAATATGACCGGGGAAGTACCACAGAATATCGACGTGAAGCGGCAGTATGCATACTGTTGCGTTTCTTACGGTGAGTGTGGAGCGCCGGAGGCCCAATTCCTCCCTCAGTCTCCTTCCTTCTCCTATTCTCCATCCCCTTCCTTAATAGGCTCGGCAACACATCTGCAACTCCTTTGGTATTGCAGATGTCGGGGGCGGTGATGACTACTTACCATCAGGTAGATCACCTGCCCGTTTGCCAAGTTGTCCCATATAAAAAGATAGCATAGCCTACATTCACGCCCGTATTACCCAAATGGTCGAGCAGCGGGGTACTTTTTACAATCAGTTCGCCTGAATGGTTTCCCCCATGAGGGGTAGACCCTATTCCCATTTATCGGCTCTAACCAAAAACTCAGACTTCGCACGAAACAGTGTCACCATTTGTAAATCTTAAAGTCAATATTTTTAACGTCTACGGCAGGTTTATATAGTTTTCAATAGTTTCTGTTCAAATAACGGAACGGGAAAATGTAACATTAACGTCTGGAATATTTTAATATTCCAACTTTGAAAAGCACTTTCCCTTAATTATTATTATGTGAGCAAAACTCTCATTTTGCAGCCGACGTGCTCACACTGTTATGATGGATGAATGGTTACGTAACTCATTAGGCAATTCGTAGATTTAAGAGATTATCGATTCCCGTTTTGTATTTAATCTCAAAAAGGGGTGAGCAGAAATATTATTACAATTAATTTAATATGGAAAATTCATTTTAAAAAAAATTTGGTGTAATTAGAACCGATAGTTAGACAATAACTAAATCTATATGAAAACAATTAGCTTCTTTCTAATTGTTTTCATATAGATTTAGTTAGTGTATTTTTTTTAAAAAAAAAGCTTTCTAGCAATGTGGGTCGCACATTGCCTACTAGTATTCTTGTTAACCCCCTGTACTAAGCTAAATGCTTGTACTACGAGTGGGTTCACGTCGGTAGGGCAATGGGTGGGGTTCAAACCGGCAACCACATGATCGCAAGTCCCACGACCTAGCTATTAGGCTACAACCGCTTCTCAAAAAATATAATAGCTATTAAAAACGGCGAAGTAAACGCGTTACACATGAAAAATGGAGAACCTCCATTATTTTTTGAAAAATATAAAAATATAACATATCATCAGATGGATGATTTAAAGATGCAGATGAGGAAATCATGGCCTAGCAGTAGGAACATATATTATTATAGGTTAGGAAACATAAAGATACATACACACTCAAGCCTTTTTCCACAGGGGTAGGCAGAAACTATAGATCACTACCGGATAAGACAAAAACATATTTTTCAAAAATGTTATTTAAGATGATTAGAATAATTTTGAGATTACGTTCAGTAGTTTTTTTAAACTCATACACCAGTTCCGTTGATTGTTATAGATCGATCATCATCAACATTCATATTAATCAAAAAAAGGTTCACAGCTGAACGAAGTTCTCATAATAGACTTCCACAACGCCTGATTATATGCTGCCTGGGTCTAAAAATTCCCAGCGATCTTTACCAGGTCGTCTGTCCATCTTGTTGGAGGTCGTCCCACACTGCGTTTTCCGGTGCGTGGCCGAGAATCTTTTTGCTCCAGCGGCCATCAGTTCTACGAGCTATATTCACTCATTGCCACTTAAGCTTGTTGCTTGGTTTATACAGATGTCCACATTGTAAGTTGCAATAAAACCTCACCTTATTCCGTGGAAATAAAAAAATAAGAATTTCTTTTCAACCCTTGCTTATTATCAGTATCTTGGAAGATTAATCCCCATTTTGCGGGTGGAAACAAAGTCGATGTAATGTAAACGATACGGTGTGACAGGTTGGGTACTATCATATTAGTGTTGGGACAGTATCGATAAAAGAGAGTGTTTGCAGTATCGATAAAAGAGAGTGTTTACTGATGTCCACCCGTGACTATGGATACTGTAAAGGATCCGAAACGTTGGGAATTAAATAATATCAATATTATGTACTGCGATAAAATCTGTAAAAAGTATTTTATTTTATTAATTTGTCTTTTATTTAATTTATGAGCGAATAAGTAGTATTTCTCATTACAATAGACTTCCTCATTTGTCCTAAGCCCGACTGCTACGCTAGAGGTTATGGGTTCGATCCCCGGGTCGAGCAAAGTGTTATTGGGTTTTTCTATGAAATTCCCAGTAGCAGCTCGGAGTCTGGATTTGTGCCCGGTTAATGGCAATAGGCTCGCCCCCTATTACATGGGACCTAAACATACCGGCGAAATGTGGGTGTACACATACTTCGGGACTACAGGCGTGATGGTATGTTATGTTAAGTAGTGTTTCGCTTTCAAATATTGTGGTGTTCCGTTAATATGCTAATAAATTATAGTAACCTTACTAGATAATACCTCAACCTTTCTTTTAATGAAAACTCTATAAAAATCCACATAGTAGTGTCTGAGATAAACACAAACTCAGTGCGCCGGTGATCTTAATTTATAATTTGTAGCAATAGAATACTTTAATAGCGCCTGTTGCTATTACCTGAAGAACTAGGTTAAACTCCTGATGAGTAATTTTGGTATTTAACCGTTAATAATTTATAATGCCACTTTAGTAACAATGTGCCTATCATTAATATTTTAAAAAATACGACGGTTGATAATAATTGTAATATTTGTCTTCTTGACAATAATTGTCTTCTAAATTACCAATCCACGTCGTGAAAAATTTAATATTTTGTAGTTAAATCTCAAATTGAACTACCGAAAAATCAAATACTGTCATTTACGACTTTGTGATTATATTAGTAGTAAATTTCAAAATTTTGTTAGTTCCAGAACTACCCTTCTGGTGAAGGTAATATTATTATGTCAATATATCTTCCAACGTGAAATTTTTATCGACCAATTAGGTATCGAATTTTCCCAGCCCATCGTCCCAAAATACTTAAGTATACGGGCACATCTGTTACATGTCAAGAATAAAGTATGTTGATAAGATTTTTTTCGTCTTTTTACACGGCTGTATTTTCACGACTTTTAGCTTTGGGGCTCAGGAGAGATCCACACGTCTTTCCTCGTTATATTTCTCAATAAGAAAAGGAGAGCTGTAAGGAATGTTTAACATTTAACATCTTCTGCAGATTAATGTTATCGGTACATTCCGTGCTGCCATTTTAGCGCTCCGGCGCAAGATTTAGCGGAATTTTAGGGTAATCAACTCCCATTATAAGCAGTTGACACCTAGCGGATTTTATTTTTAGTTTTATTGTATAACTTGGCAAACGAGCAGGCGAGCTACCTGATGGTAAGTAGTCATCGCCGCCCATGGACATCTGCAAAACCAAAGGAGTTGCAGATGCGTTGCCGAGCCTATTTAGGGAAAGGGAGGGGAAGGAGAAAAGGAGAAGGAAGGGGATTGGGGGAGGAATTGGGCCTCCGGCCCTCTCGCTCACCGAACGAAGCGCAGTAACTAAACGCTACTACTCGGACGTCGGTCTTCTGCGAGAGTGTGGTACTTCCCCGGTCAAGACGGCCCATTCATGCTGCGAACAGCGTGGCCCTGCCACAATAAAAAAATCTAGCGGTTTTCCGAAATGGTTATTGAATTATAAAATATGTACTTATAATTATTTTATTCTTAGTCATTCGAACAATAAGGTTGATTGGGACGCATCTATTTAACTCCTTATTTAAAAATAGCATCATAATACTGCGCTTTTTTTTCTATCACACTTGTTTATTGGAATCTAGCGCTTTTCTTGAACTGATCTAGCACCCAACACTAAAAGGGGACTTGGCAGCACTAGCTTCATTAATCATTAATGAACTTCCTCATTAGTCTAGTGGTCAAAAGCAAGACTGCTATACTAGAGGTCTTGGGTTCGATTCCCAGGTCGAGTAAAGTGTTATTGAGTGTTTCTTTGTAATTCTCAGTAGCAGCTCGGAGTTTCGTTATTGTGCCCGGCGAATGGCAATAGGCTCGCCCCCTATTACATGGGACGTAACATCCTGTCAAACTGTGGGTGAACATTAGCACATCTCTGCCTAATCCTATGGAAAATTCAGGAGCATATTTAGAACTCGTAGTTTTTTTTTTGAAAATCTTACTAATTATGAAGGTCGCACATTACTAGTATTCTTGTTAGCCCCTCGTGCTAAGCTAAATGCTTGTATTACGAGTGGGTTCACGTTAGTAGTGCAATGGGTGGGGTTCGAACCGGCAACAATATGATCGTACGTCCGACGCCCTAGCCATTAGGCTACCGCCGCTTCAAAATTTTGATTTCTACTTACCATACGGGGAATACAGGCATGATGATAATGTTATGTTATGTTGCTTGATGTATTGATGTATTACATATTGTTGTTAATAACGCACGACTCAAATCGGATTTGACACTGAGTCAGCATCGATTTTACTGAACTGATTTGGCACAACTCCAAAATGTATCAAACGTATGAGCATCAATATTGAGAGACTTTGTTGATCTAGGTTTATAGACCGAAGCAGAAAGTCCGATAAAATTTTACGCCTCTATTCCTCGAATAGTTACGAAAGTGTTGTGTTAGTAGTTGTGTCTCGCTGGCATGTCTTTAACCCAGCATGAATGGGACGGCACTACCGGGGAAGTACTACCCTCCCACAGAATACCTACGTCAAGTAGCAGTATGCATACTGTTTTGTACGGTTTTTTATGGGATAACTTGGCTAACGAGCAGCCGAGCCATCGGATAAATAAATTGTAAATATTAATTGCCGCCAATTGACATGTGCAATACCGATAGATTTGCAGATGCGTTGCCAAGCCTATTTAAGGAAAAGGGAGGGGAAGGAGAAAAGGAGACCGAAGGGGACTGAGGGAGGAATTGGGCCTCCGGCGCTCCACACTCACCATACGAAACGCAACAGTACCTAAATGCATACTGCTACTTGACGTTGATATTCTGTGGAAGGGTAGTACTTCCCCGGTCGTGCGGACCCATTCATGCTGGCATATAGACACGCCCTGGATACACTACTACTACTATTATAGACGTATTCAATACCAGATTTCTACCACTTCAAAAAGGTTTTTATTTAACGGAAACAACGTTTTATTATTCGTTGAACTGCCCCTAAATTCGGCAGCAACGTAATTAAGCTCATCGGGTGTCGCAAATAAATCTGTCACGGAACGATCGACGGGACACTTTTCAATGGAAATAAAATTGCTAATGATCGGATAGGCCCGCATCCATTGAGAGGGAATAATTGGTTCTGTTGGACATTTGTAGATTGCGTTCCTGGCTAGCAGTAATTATTGAACTTAATTATAAAATACAATGAGTTTTCAGGTAAGGGAAGGTGTACTTATTTACCTTTCGGAAAATATAGGCGTGATTGTATTGTATATTTATTTACATTTTTGAAATATTTTTCTAAAAGTAAAAAAAAAAATATCGAAAATAGTTTTGAAGTTTTGGCTACTATTGCTCTCATATAGACTCAAAAATATTTCTTTCTTAAATATATCCTATGTACAGACATCGGCCAGTATCAATTTTATTAGTATGTATAAATATGAAATAAATAATATAAAAGTTTAAAAACTATAACCCGACTACGACAAACATCAATTGAAAAGTATAAATCAAGAAATTTTCCTACGTATTTATAATAAGCTAGCGGCCCGTCCCGGCTTCGCACGGGTGGACATTTGTAACATTATTGTAGTTTTAGTAGGGAATCTTATTTTTTTTTGCAATTAAAATAGCCTTTATTAATCTGTGTTATTGTAGCATTCAAATGGTGAAAGAATTTTTAAAATAGGTCCAGTACTTTTTGAGCCAATTCGTTACAAACATACTTACATACAAATCTATCCTCTTTATAATATTAGTACAGATTAAAGATTAAATCCTTAAAATGATACATCCTACATAATTTAATTCTACATGAATAGCAAAAGTCATAAATGCGTACACTGGATTTGGGCTCAACCACCATTCAAATGACCTCTCAATCTATCAACGGTTACCATAGCAACCGCAGCAAAATTGATGGCGGCTATGAATCTACATAATTGATATGCGTCGGTACCAATCTAAGATTAATATTTACTTGGGTTTACTTGATTTGCTAACTAATAGTTGGTTATCAAACCTTGTTGTTTGGGGAAAAAATTTCGATAGCTGATTGGATGGAGCCAGAAAATCAGCGGATTGGTAAAGTTTTTTGTTTACATATATAACATACTATCACGCCTGTTTTCCCCGAAGCGTTAAGCAGAGGTGTACACCCATATTTCGCTATGTTTTAGGTCGAATAGAGGTCGAGCCTATCGCCGTTAACCGGGCACAAATCCAGACTCCGAGCTAACTAACCAACTACTGAGAATTTCATAGAAAAACTCAATAGCACTTTGTTTGACCTGGAAATCCAACCCATGACTTCTAGCGTAGCAGTTGCGCTTGGGACCACTTGGGACCACCGAGGAGATCTGTGTCCCAGCATTGGGAACATTATAGTCTGATTATGCTTACTAGATTTGAACTAAATATACAAATATATAAAAAATATATAAAATACAAGCTTGTAAATACCTATGGCTTCAAATCCTTGCAACGAAATCTAATAACACCAAATTGATATTAAGTCCATTAGGAGGTTAATTGAAGTTCATGAACACGTATAATTCGTATTAGCATTGTGACATAATGACCTTAATTATTATTAGGTCACATTATTGTTGTCAAGTGCCATAATTAATTTTATTGTAACGCAGTGGACGCATTGGAATTGGATTATAATTATAATGAATAGCAAAATCCTCTTGATAAATACACAGAATTTAATTAGATACATTACTAGTAGCCTGTATAAAAAAAATATGATTCTTCTTTCTATGGATGCAAGGGAGAAGTCTCTATCTGAAGGTCGTTCTATTTTACTTTTCTTCTCAGCGTTGCTCAGGGTAAGATTGACTGTCCTGATCTCCTTTCTAAAATTAAGTTAAGAATACCTGTAAGAAATTTACGTTAAAATCTTTTGTTATATAGACCTCCATGTCACACCAATTTTAGAATGAATAGTTTTCTGCCTAGAGTATTTAATGAGTTTAACAAATTAAATGTTGATAATCGTATTGATCTTTTTACCACGAGTAAACATTCCGCCAGATCATATCTCACTAAATATTTTGTTGATAATGTGTAATTCTTAGATGTTTATTTGTTTCTTACCATTGGCTCAATCTTATCAACTATTTGTTATTAGGTACAATTTTAGTACCTATTTGTTTTTGAAAATTTTGTTGTTATTCGTGCTTAAGCTGTGGAATTAATCAATATTTTGTTGACCAACTGTGGAAGCTTGTTATTGGCATTTATTTATCTAATTTGTTATTTATTAGTAAGTAGCTGTAAGCTCCCCAAAGAAAATAAAATAAAAAATAAAAAAAATATTGTTGAGATAAGATATACCGCAGTTTTTAAGTTCGAACAGTGAAAACAATATTGAAATATGTTTAGTGGTTGTTGTCCTAACAAACCAAAAAGAAATCAAGAGCTTGAAACTCTATCCCACTATTTTACTTTTAAATCCTTTCAATGTACAGAAACATATATTTACAATTTTATAATTGTAACGAAGATTAAAACACATAACGTACATTTTTGGACACTGTAGACGGGTTAAAGAACTCTCTCTCCCGCCAACTTCCTCTCTTCGTGGCCCCAAAAAATTGAGGGTCAGTTTAATTAAATCGTCCAAACGAACCGCTTTGCAGAGGTCTAAATAAATCATGGCAGGCTTTATCGGCGGTTCAGTTGTGGTTGTATTAATGAGCCCTCCCGGTGGAGGATTTTAACGCCTTCAGACATCTTGAGAACCGGCCTAATCCCCTGTAACGAATGTTACCTTTTTTACTTTTGTTTTGCATAAAAATCTTAAGAGATTAACTAATATTTTGATATCGTTATCATCATTAGTCGAGTGGTCTAAAGAGCGACTACTGCGCTAGAGGTTTTAGGCTCAGATTAAATAAAAGGTAAAGATGGAACTTTGCGAACAAAGAAGTGAGGCCTGCTAAAAGTACGCCTTGCCGTGTACAACACACAATTACACGCACACATGTATTAGTTAACTACGCCTTATCTTGTCAGTCGAGCTTTCGATAGCTCGATAGCTCGACTGACAAGGTAAGGCGTAGTTTCGGTATATGTGTGTGAGTGTAATTGTGTGTTGTACACGGCACTGTACTTTTAGCAGGCCTCACTTCTTTGTTCGTAAAGTTCCATCTTAACTTTTTATTTGATCTGAGGTTTTGGATAAGATTCCCAGGAACAGTGTTGTTGGTTTTTTTTCTCAAATTTATAGTAGCAGGAGTTTGGAAAGCCCGAAAGCCAAAAGCCGAATGCCGAGAGCCGAAAGCCGAAAAAAAAAGGCAAAGCCGAAGGCTGAAAGCCGAAAACCGAAGGCCAGGGACGGTTGCCGAAGGCCGAAGACCGAATGCCGAAAACGCCGTCCGAGTGAGCAAATGCCAAGTATCAGGTGTCAAGTTTCCAACGGCCGAGAGTGGTTGCCGAATGCCGAGCATGGTTGTTGAAGGCCGAAAACCAAAAGCAGAAAACTGAATGGCGAAGACCGAATTCTACAGGCCGAAAGCCGAAGACCGAAAGCCAAAAGCTGAAGCTGAAAGCCGGAAGCCGAAAGCAGAAGGCCGAAAGCCGAAGGCCGAAAGCCGAAAGCCGAAAGCCGAAAGCCGAAGGCCGAAAGCCGAAGGCTGAAAGCCTTAGGCCGAAAGCCTTAGGCTGAAAGCCGAAGGCCAAAAGCCGAAAGCTGAAAGCCGAAGGCCGAAAGCCGAAGGCCGAAAGCCGAAAAACAAAGAAGGAAAGCCGAAGGCCGAAAGCTGAAAGCCGAAGGCAGAAAGGCGAAAGCCGAAGGCCGAAAGCCGAAGGCCAAAAAACAAAGAAGGAAAGCCGAAGGCCGAAAACCAAAAAACAAAGAAGGAAAGCCGAAGGCCGAAAACCAAAAAACAAAGAAGGAAAGCCGAAGGCCGAAAGCTGAAAGCCGAAAACCGAAGGCAGAAAGCCGAAAGCCGAAGGCCGAAAGCCGAAGGCCGCAAGCCGAAGGCCGAAAGCCGAAGGCCGAAAGCCGAAGGCCGAAAGCCGAAGGCCGAAAGCCGAAGGCCGAAAGCCGAAGGCCGAAAGCCGAAGGCCGAAAGCCGAAGGCCGAAAGCCGAAGGCCGAAAGCCGAAGGCCGAAACCCGAAAGCCAAAGGCCGAAAGCCGAAGGCCGAAAGCCGAAGCCCAAAAGCCAAAGCCCGAAAGCTGAAGGCCGAAATCCGAAAGTTGAAGGCCGAAAGTCGAAAGCCGAAAACCGAAAGCCGAAAACCGAAGGCAGAAAGCCAAAAGACGAAGGCTGAAGGCCGAAAGCAGAAGGCCGAAAGACGAAGGCTGAAGGCCGAAAGTAGAAGGCCGAAAGCCGAAAGCAGAAAGCCGAAAGCCGAAAGACGAAGGCTGAAGGCTGAAAGCAGAAGGCCGAAAGCCGAAAGCAGAAGGCTGAAAGACGAAGGCCGAAAGCCGAAGGCCGAAAACCGAAAGCAGTAGGCCGAAGGCAGAAAGCAGAAGGCCGAAAGTTGAAGGCCGAAGGCCGAAAGCCGAAAGCCGAAAACCGAAGGCATAAAGCTGAAAGACGAAGGCTGAAGGCTGAAAGCCGAAGGCCGGAATCAGAAGGCCGAAAAATCCGATCAATAGACCGACAATTCCTGAGTGCGATCGAACAAACAAACTCTTCAGCTTTATTATATTAAAGTATAGATAGATATTTATTCAAGCGGCGGTAGCCTAATGGCTAGAGCATCGGACTTGCGATCATATGGTTAGAAACCTACCCATTGCACTACCAACGTTGACCCACTCATACAAGTACAAGCATTTAGTTTAGTAAGAGGGGTAACAAGAATTCGACTAAAGTGCGTCCCATTTTTTAATAAAATAAAATAAATATTATAGAAATATACTTACGAACCTTCTTTTTTAAAGTAAAAAATGAGACACAATAAACTTAATTTAAAAATAAAATAATAAATTAAGTAGGTACCTATGGTACAAGAATTGCGATGCAAAACTCTTGAGGCCACAACAAACAACAAAAAACTAGTTCGCAAAGATTGCAATTAGAAGTTAGTACTTACAGACAAGTTGCTAACGAGACCAGGATGGTACTTAGCCTGATGTTTCTACTTCGCTAAACATAGCAGTTAACGGTTTCTTGGAATTTTTAATATAATTTGTATAAAACCTGTTTCTGGGGCCGTATTACCACGTATTAATGCCATCATTTTTAGGTTGTGAGAGAGGGATGCCGCTCTACAGGTTAAATAGTGGCGTCCCTCTTCCACAACGTAAAAATGATGGCATTAATACGTGGTAATACGGCCCCTGTAAATTGAATATATTTAAAAATGGTACCAAAAGTCCCCGAGCCCAAAAATTTTATTTATGAAATTCATGTCTGCTTGTAGGCGAAAAAACTAATGGACACTTATTTTATTTTGTTCCACTTAAATAAAATAATAAGCTGCTATTAAAAATTACACAGAAAAACCCAATAACAGTTCACTCGATCTAAGAGCACGAAGAGTAACCCAAAATACCAAGTGTATCACTCTTTTTACAGTATATTATTACACAACACCCATTTAATAAGCTTTTAATTATCGATATTTACAGGTCGCAATATTTTCCCGTTAATTCAAAAAACTTGACCCAAATTCCAATAGGCATTAATTCGCGAAATACGAATCTCGTAAAATAAACCGTTGCCAGTCAAGGAAGTGATTAAATGGGGGACATAAATCAGCCTGGGAAGGGAGGGGGGAGTTCCCAAAAATAGACTAACATCCATTTAGATTTGTTACTGTCATCCAATTTGCGGAAGACTTGTGGCTAAATGGATCGATTGATCGACCGAAATTCGATGGGGACCGTTGTCATTACAAAGCATTTTTAAGCGGCAGGTATACCCGCTCGTTGACAAAGCGCAGCAAACACGTAAAATAGTAATTCAATCGCGGCAAAAATAATTATTTACTTTGTGAGCTAATGTTGTGTACAATCGCAGTTTCCTTGCAACATTGTTTTGGTCCCATGTAATAGGAGACTTCTCGATGTAGGCATCCCAATTATTGTCCCAATACAGTGCAGATTGGGAAACTTTATAGAGTTCCTTTAGAATATTTGCGGCATCTTCACATTTATCTCAACTTCGAAGATACAAGGGAAGCCCCCTGTATCTTCGAAGTTGAGATAAATCTAAATGCGCCAGGCAATTAGTAAAAAATTCAACCGCGACAAACTTTTTAATTATTTGTCGAGCTGGTCAAATTTTTCGCAGTCATACTATATTAATTTATTTTATGACTTGAATACGTTTTCGCCAAAATATCAGCAAACCCGAAAAAAAAATTGTCGTTGAAGGATAAATATATTTTTCTGTGCTATTGTCGACGCATCGCAGAGGCCAATTACGGCACAGCCGCTGTGCCAATCGCACTCAGGCGCTGTCATCATCTCGCAGTCGTTTACAAACAAAAAATAAACCAAATATTTCACGTAAGTGTTGAACAATTTCAGTCCTAACTCACGGAACTCGTTCACAAGCATGACGTATGTATCTGCGTCGTTTGACTCAATCATATTATAGGGCAGTGATGGCGAATTAATGGCACGCGTGCCATCTTTGGCACGTGAAAAAAAAAGCATTGGGCATGTGACCTAGGAATTGTCAGTTGAACCCAACAGATTGCGCAAATAAAATACAATAAAGTTGTAATTGTTTATTTCTAAACTGGAGATTTTTCGACATGAATTTGGAAAAATGGCACATATATAAAAACAGGTTCGCCATCCCTGTTGTAAGAATTAAAAAAAATATATTTAAAAAGCCCCCGACAATTGCTTTATGTCTCGACCGATTTTCATCAAACATACTATTTTTTTTTTATGGTATAACTCGGCAAACGAGCAGGCGAGCTACCTGATGGTAAGTAGTCATCGCCGCCCATGGACATCTGCAAAACCAAAGGAGTTGCAGATGCGTTGCCGAGCCTATTTAGGGAAAGGGAGGGGAAGGAGAAAAGGAGAAGGAAGGGGATTGGGGGAGGAATTGGGCCTCCGGCCCTCTCACTCACCGAACGAAGCGCGGTAACTAAACGCTACTACTCGGACGTCGGTCTTCTGCGAGAGTGTGGTACTTCCCCGGTCAAGCCGGCCCATTCATGCTGCGAACAGCGTGGCCCTACCACAACAAAAACATACTAAGAAAACTCCGGCTAATTCACCTTTCAAACAAAAAAATACTAAATCCAAATCGGTCTTTCCATTCGGGAGCTACGGTGCCACAGAGAGACACGTCAAACTTATAACGACCCGTCGTTTTTACGGCGGGGGTTAAAAACAACCCAATCCCCCGCTCTATAATCCTTTGAAATCTTCAATTATATAACTCTAATTAACTGTTATCTAACTTAAGTTAGTAACTTCGATTTTAATTTAGAAATGTGTCAGTTTCAATTGGATTGCTACCCTACGGACCTTCAGTTGCCATAAACTTACAATTCGATTAAAATAGCCTTAGATTTTAGCTCTAAGTTATTAGTGTCCAAAAAGTTTAGATGGTTCAAATTGCACAGAGAGATTTGGCTTCTACGATGCGTGTAGTAGGGTCTAGATTAGGATAACTTACCATCAACCCTGTGTTTCAAAAGAGCAAAGTCATAAAGTTATTAACATACTAGCTTTACCCCCCGGCTTCGCAATTTTTTGAAAATGTAGTACAGCCTATGTCACTCAGTGAAAATGCAGCAGTAGTTTTCGTGGGAAAACATTACAAAACATACATACAAAAACACAAATGTTTCCTTATTTTTTATTAGTTTTAAGCATTAAATATTGCGAAATGTTCACAAAGATATGAATTTTCTTATTAAAGAAAATCATACATACATACATCATATCTTTGTGAACATTTCGCAATACATATTTAATGCTAAAAACTAATAAAAAATAAGCATAATACGGTTAAGCAAGATCGTTGGACATTGAACTACCTGTAAAGGCAGTCGTGTTGGTTGAAAGACATAGTAATGTCTTGAATTGATAGTGCTGACGTCGCCTGAAGACGTAAAATGTGGAAGAGAAATTCGACATCACAGGCAGTGGTATCGGTAGCTTAGTTGGCAAAGCGTCTGGTGTACTTAAAGAGAGACGCAGGTTCAAACCCCGCCTGAGATCGGAATTTTTCTTTCACTAAGAAATTTTCTTTAATTAGAAAATTCATATCTTTGTGAACAAATGTTTCCTCTTTATAATATTAGTTTAGTTAGACAATTTGTTATATTATATGGTATAAGTCGACAAACGAGCGGACGAGCTACCTGATGGTAAATAGTCGCCGCCCATGGACAGTTGCAACATCAAAGAAAATACAGATGCGTTGACGAGCCTCCAACCGCGGTAAAGACGGCAACCGCTACACATAGACTGGCTGTGTTATATTATGTAATGTTAATATGGGTTGACAAACTTCATATGCCATCGAGAAAATCTTTCAGGCATACTGGTTTCCTCACAATGTTTTCCATCATTTTGTATTTTCTCCAACGATAAAAACGGTGTTATAATAAAAACTAAGCATCCAAATTTAATGAATTTTTGTGTAGATATAAATTCAAATTAAATTCAATTGCACCCCAAAATATATATTGTGATTTTTTTTATCACTATATATTTTGGGGTGAAATCGCAGGCAACACTAGAATAATAATAATTGATCTCCATGTCCTAAAATTTTACATCAAACCTATGATGAAAAGAAAAATAATTTACCCTTAACTTAGAATAACAAATAACATACCATCATACCATCACGCCTGTATTCCCCGAAGGGTTAGGCAGAGGTGTACTAATGTACACCCACATTTCACCGGTATGTTTAGGTCCCATGTTATAGGGGACGAGCCTATTGCCATTAACCGGGAACAAATCCAGACTCCGAGCTGCTACTGAGAATTTCATAGAAAAACCCAATAACACTTTGCTTGACCTGGGGATCGAACCCAGGACCTCTAGCGTAGCAGTCGCGCTTAGGACCATTAGACTAATGAGGCAGTAAGATTAACAAATATTAGAAAATAAGGATGAATTAATTAGGATTTAATGTGTGTATGTTTTGAGAACCTATCCTAGACCTCCGCTGCTTACAGAAAACTTGCTTTGATGTAATAAATATTTCATACATTACCTTCCTATGTAATTAACTTACTCACGAGTCAATAACGAAGCTATATGATGGTTCCAATTGAAATAGTGAACGTCAAAGAACCTACAATTTTGAAGTATAAAGTTGAAGATCTCACGGAATTAAAGATGGCGTCTATATGTAATTAATGTCTCCAATTCATTAGTTGAGACAGTCAACCTTTAATTTATTAGATTCAATCGATTTACCTTCCTTTCAAAGCCTTTGTTTCGTAGTTCAAAGAGTAATAGTGGTTTCGTCTTTAAAATTTGAGTCGGAGACTTAGTGTAGTTTCTCAAAATGGATATTGGTTGAGCTACACAACACACGCGTTCGTGCCGTCAGTTGGAGCTTGTCAATTCAGAGCCGCTAATATACCCAATAATTATTTGCTCAACCTAGGAAGCGAATCAGCACCTGAAGCGTAGCATTTGCACTTAAGACCGCTAATAAGAGTTTTACTAACAAATTTAGGCAGAGGTGTACTCATGTACAACCACAAATCGGCGTAATAAATATTGTTTTATGTTTAATAATTTTGTAATAGGGGGCGAGTCTATTGCCATTAACCGGGCACAAATTCAAACCCCGAACTGCTATTAATAATTTCATAGAAATACCCAATTAAACTTTGACTTGGCTCCGAGCGTAGCAGTCAAGCTTAATTAGAATTAATTTCAATAAAAAATCTTTAGACTTAAGTCGGCTCCATGACACTGCGTTTGAGTCTGTCGTTTCAATAATTACTGCAGCGGCTCTACGCGCCGTTAAGACCTAGAATCTAGACATAGCTAGGGAGTGATGCTTAAGTACTGAACATTACGACTGTCCGGTATCGAGAGGATATCAAAACCTTCATTTTTAATGGCGGTGGTAGAACCAACCTGTAGAATACCTATCTTTTTTTTTTGTATTTTTTAGGCCTTTTCCATGTAAAGATTATTAAGTTATTTTTAGTGAAGGAAAAATATGATCGCGGGTAGGATTCGAATAACTTAGACACTATGACCGCTAAGCCACCGCGAGACGCGAAGACGCAGGGTCGAATCCTGCCCGCGGTTGTATTTTTTCTTCACTAAAAATGACTTAAAAGGGGTTGACTTACATTTTTAATAGATTCTGAAGAAAACTAGGTTTTAAATAGAAAATTTAAAAAACCCCCGACATTTCACACGCACACACCACACCTACTTACTCACACAACCAACATAAATACAATCGACAACTCACCCCTTCACTCACACAACACACGCATACTCACACGTTCCATATAAATAAAATAAACTACGAATAAATACGAGTATTATAAATTAAAAATAAATAAATAAATAGAAATGTTAATTTTAATTAATAATTAATATTTATGGAATGTTAGAATTATGAATGAAATGAAACGTGTGGTTGAAACCGAATGAAAGGAGTGAGTGAAAGAGACAGGTGAACGAATGACAGATTGATTGAAAGGATGAAGGATTAGAATTTAGACGGAAGACTGTGCCGGTGTATTTTTATTTAATATTTTTAAAAAAAGTATGTTATCTTCTCCAACAAATAAAATACAGTGTCTGTCCACATTGCTCTAGTTTCTTTTCACATCACGATCCCACAAACTTGGGGGCTCGTCCGGGATCGCTGTGAAAAAAGCGGAGTCAAGGGACGCCCACGACGCACGAAGCTTTTACAATAATTATCAATTACGACGACGACGAATTTCCCCGCTGCAACTTACGAATTACGAGGACTACGACGAATTTACGAGGAAATATTACGACGTTCAAAATGTCTGACGACGAAGTTCAAAGTCACGACGGTAACGGAACGACGCCGGCACATGGCGGCATGCTGCACCTAACTGAAAAATTAATAAAGAAGTTCAGTGCGCAAGATGAAACGTATACTGTATCCAGGTGGATACGGGATATCGAAGAAAATGGTGAAATATTTAACTGGAGTCCGACCCAGCTATTGTTGGTGGCACGACGCTCATTAGTAGGCACGGCAGCCCTATGGCTACGCGCTGAAAAAAACTACAGGACATGGGACGACTTGAAGGGCGCTATCAGTAAAGAGTTCCCTGATACAATTGACATTAAGAAAATACACGAAATGATGAGTTCACGACGTAAGAAGAAAGATGAGTCGTGTATTGACTATATGTTAGTTATGAAAGAATTGGGAAAACGAGGACGAATGCCCGACTATGTCGCCATAAAATATATAGTGGATGGAATTGTGGATGACGAAATAAACAAAATTATGTTATATGGTGTCACGACCTATGCGGACCTGAAAGAAAAACTAAAGTTATATGAACAGTTTAAGAAGAACTCGGCTAAAGACAATCGCCGTAGTAAGCTGCCTACCCATACCTATACACAGAATAGTGATAATAGGAAGAATACGGCTGTAGTGACGCGATGTTTTAGCTGTGGTGAAAGAAGTCATATATCGGAAGAAAATGCTTCCAGTGTAACGATTTCGGACACATTTCCTCGAATTGTCTAAGAAAATTAACGACGACATCGAATTCGAGTGAAGTTCGGCAAACTTCGGGAACAGTCGGAAGGCAGAAACAATATCACGAAGGTGGCAGCGAACTACGAAGACCGGCCAATCAGAAGCAAGCATGCTTCAACTCGTCACAAGAAGCTAACGTCAGCAGCGTGAACGAAGTTCAAGGCGATGTTCTTATAGCGACGACCGGTGTGAACACAAGCACAAGTGATTTTTGTTATGAGATTGGCAATAGACAACAGAGCAGCAAGACAGCGATTGGCTACTCAGACAAGATGGCGTATTCACTTCGTGATGGTGGTAATGACATTGACGTATTGAATGTAAACAAACATACCGGTGAACTTGTACGACGAGTGAAACCTCTTAAAACAGTGTTAATGTGCGATAAAACGGCAATTGCATTAATAGATTCGGGTTGTGATGTAAATTTGATGTCTAAAAACCTCTATGATGACCTTGGTAAGCCACAATGTAATAATAACTCTAACATTATTTTGACAGGGTTAGGTTATTCACAAGTACAATCCTATGGTGTTATAACATTAAATATAAACATTGATAATTGTTTATACAGTGACGTAATGTTCTATATATTGCCTGATAACGCTGTACCATTTCAAATTATCCTTGGTAATGATTTTCTACGAAATGTTATGTTGTTTATGAAAGATGCTACTGTGTGGTTTTTGCCAAAAGATGATTGGATGAACCCTAACTGTGAATGGTTGCGAAGTGTTGCATGTTTTTCTAGTTCTGTTGATTGTTTAGGTCATGTCAGTAATCCAGCTGTAAAAGAAGAGGTTATAAAGTTAGTGACTAATTATGTACCACATAAAACTAAGGAGGCTCCATTAGAATTAAAAATAGTGTTGAAAGATGACTTACCTGTGTCTCAGCGGCCACGACGTATCTCGTACAAGGAACAGGATGATGTTAATCAACAAATACAGGAATGGCTCGATGATGGAATTATAAGAGTGAGTTATTCAGAGTATTCAAGTCCTTTAGTATTAGTGAAGAAAAAAAATGGTGAATTGAGAATATGTGTAGATTACAGAAAAATTAACAGCAAAATGGTAAAAGATGAGTATCCACTCCCGATTATAGACGATCATATCGACAAGCTGTCATCAGCCAGAGTATTCAGTGCCTTAGACTTAAGAAATGGATATTTTCATTTAAAAGTACACGAAGATTCTATTAAGTACACTTCTTTTGTCACAATGACTGGGCAGTATGAATTTGTACGTGCACCTTTCGGTCTAGCAACATGCCCTAAAGTTTTTACCAGATTTATAACAATAATATTTAGAGAGCTGATTGCACGAGGAGTAGTAATTGTGTTTATTGATGATATTTTAATTCCAGCTGAGGATGAGTACCAGGCATTGGAACGCTTGAAGGAAGTTTTAAATACTGCATCGGAATATGGCCTGTGCATAAACTGGAAAAAATCTCAACTGTTAACGAGGAAGGTGGAATACCTAGGCCATGTGATTGAAGGTGGCGCAGTGATGCCATCGCCAGGGAAGACAGATGCTGTCACTAAATTCCCTGAGCCTCAGAACTTGAAGCAGCTGCATAGCTTTCTGGGACTCTGTTCCTACTTTAGAAAGTTCATACCACAATATGCCATGATAGCACGACCACTCACGGATATGCTCAAAAAAGATAGCAAGTTTGAGTTTAATGAAGACCATAGAGCTATTTTTAATGAGTTGAAGATGAAATTAGCTTCTAAACCAGTATTGAAGATTTATGATCAAAGAGCAGAGACTGAGCTACATACTGACGCATCACATATTGCTTATTCAGCTATTTTAATGCAAAGAGGCGATGATGGAAATTTACACCCAGTTCATTATATGAGTCGGAGAACAACAGATGCACAAGCAAAATATACAAGCTATGAGCTTGAAGCACTAGCCATAGTAGAAGGTGTAAAGAAGTACAGACACTATTTGTATGGAAAATTCTTCAAGATAGTCACAGATTGTAAAGCTTTCCAAATGACACTTAACAAAAAAGATTTAGCCTTATCGACGAGAGTTTCCCGGTGGATTTTACTTCTACAAGACTATGATTTTACAGTAGTACACCGTGAAGGTACTGAAATGAGACATGTCGACGCTCTTAGTCGTAACCCGTACGTAGCAGTAATAACATCTAGCTTACACCAGGATATAAAACGCGCTCAGGATAGTGACGAGGGCCTTAGTGCAATAATAAAGATTTTGGAAGAGGGAAACACATACAAAGATTATAATTTAAATCAAGGATTACTCTACAAAGGATTTGAACAACAGCTTGTTATACCTAGTACAATGGAAAACGAAATTATAAAGAGGGCACATAATAATGGTCATTTTGGGAAGAAGAAAACGTTAGATTTAATCAGCAAGGACTATTTTATTGAAAAGATAGGAAAAAAGGTTGAAGATTATATTGCCTCATGCATACCATGTCTATTAACAAACAGGAAGGAAGGAAAACAAGAGGGTTATCTTAACCCAATTGAGAAAGGCGATACTCCACTGCATACACTACACTTAGACCATGTTGGACCGCTAACAGATACTCATAAGCAGTATAATCATATTCTTACTGTTGTTGATGGATTTACAAAGTTTGTGTGGTTGTTTCCATGTAAAAGTACATCAACGAGGGAGGTATTGAACAAATTAGAAATTCTACAGCAGACATTCGGAAATCCTGAAAGAGTCATCACAGATCGAGGAACAGCTTTTACCAGTCATGAGTTCCAACAATACTGCGTGAAGGAGGGCATAGAATGTTGTCACATTACAACAGGAGTGCCAAGAGGGAATGGTCAGGTAGAGAGGATTCATAGGATAATTATACCGGTACTCACCAAACTATGTATCGAAAAACCAGGATTATGGTATCGTCATGTAGGAAGAGTGCAGATGGCATTGAATAGTACTTACCAGAGGAGCGTGAACACCACCCCATTCGAGATGCTAATAGGAAAGAAAATGAAGACACAAGAAGATATAGAAATATATGAATTACTCCAACAAGAGGTACGGGACAACTATATAGAAAATAGAGAAGATTTAAGAAGGAGAGCTAAACAGCAGATACTGGAGGTGCAACAGGAAAATAAAAAATACTATGATAAGCATAGGAAAGAAAGCAGAAAATATAAGGAAGGAGAGATGGTTGCTATAAAGCGAACCCAATTTGGGCCAGGAATGAAGCTTAAACCTAAGTATTTGGGACCATATAGAGTCACCAAAGTAAAAAGACTGGACAGGTATGAGGTGCAGAAGGTAGCTCTGCAAGCTGAAGGTCCAATCAAGACGACAACCTCTGCAGATAATATGAAAAAGTGGCCAGATGTTCAGGAAGGATAAGCCAAGTAAGTATGTGAAGTTATTGTGTAGGGTGGTATTAGGGTGTTATGTATGGTGAATGTATGATAGAGATAAATAGAAGATAAAATATTAATTTTGTATTAAGATTTATAAATATACAGTTTTGTAACAAGGTCATTCAGTTTACTTAAGTTATCAGATGTTAAGTTGTCAAATGTGACTTATATTTCTTTACATAGGGAAAGATATAATAAGGTGCTAGTTTAACCTAAGTCTTAAGTGTAACCTGTTTTGTTATGAGTAGATGTCATAATGATGTTTTATATTTCTTTGTTGTGCAAAGTTATAATAAGAGGTCAGATGTTTACTTCAAATAAAATAAATAAATAATATCACATGTTGTCAGTAAAGAATTTGTTAAAATTAGTGAATTGCTATGTATCTCGAGTTTAATATGCATAATTTATAATGTAATGTCCGTAACTTAGTCTAAGGTGTCACACAAATGTTGTAGAGCTTGTTATGTAATGTACTGATAATGAGATTATATTGATGAATGTGTGATGAAAGTTGGTGATGTTGAATGAATGTATGTCTGAGGGCAGACATTGTGTAGGATGACCGAGTATGGAATGTTAGAATTATGAATGAAATGAAACGTGTGGTTGAAACCGAATGAAAGGAGTGAGTGAAAGAGACAGGTGAACGAATGACAGATTGATTGAAAGGATGAAGGATTAGAATTTAGACGGAAGACTGTGCCGGTGTATTTTTATTTAATATTTTTAAAAAAAGTATGTTATCTTCTCCAACAAATAAAATACAGTGTCTGTCCACATTGCTCTAGTTTCTTTTCACATCACGATCCCACATATTTATAATATCTATAAGTATACTTACCACGAATTTACTATAATGAGGTTCTAACTCTCGGCTTACTAAATTAGAACCAATAATCTGGGGGAGGAGACCTGGTGACCTGAAATACAGGCTTCCGCCTAGCTTGGGCACCAGTCTCCCACAATATTATGTACGCATTAATATAAGCTCTTTTTCTGCCAATTGACTGTATCATTTGTGTATAATGTTGTGGAGAGAAAATAAATGATTATTCTATTCTATTATTCTTCATATCTCGACCGATTTTATTCAAACATAGCTAAGAACACTTCCAACTAATTCACCTTTCAAACAAAACAAAAACAACATCAAAATCGGTTCATCCATTCGGAAGCTATGATGCCACAGATAACACCCGTCGTTTTTGCGTCGGGGATTAAAAATACAATTGAGTAGACATTTACAGCAAATAAAATGTATTACTTTTGAAAAATCTTCTGTCTTTTTACCTAATATTATTAATCATAAAATTTACCTATCATTCTGAAACTCGTTCAAACTTTCTTTCAAGTTTGACATATACGTTTTTAAAGATATTTTTAACCCCCGACGAAAAAATAGAGATTTTTTAAAATGAGTAAAATAATTCAATCCAGGCGTCGTTGCGTCGGGGGACTCGGGGGTCAATATTTTTTTCCTTGTTAGAGGTTTTTTGTGACCGGGGACTTTTTTTGTATTCTATCGTGGATTTTAACTATAAGGCAATGGTAAGGCTAGAATTTATTAAAATAATTTCCAAAACCATCTTAATCTTCACTTACTGTGGACGTATTCTAGCATGCGAACCAATTTCACAGTCTCACCCTGGGCATTGTAAACCGATAGTGATTGGTTGATTGGTGTCAAGTTAGATAATTGAAGCAAGCTACGGGCTCTGTGCAATTCTCTGGATGTAACATCAATATTCTAGCTATTGTTGTGGTATAACGAAGTTGTGTGTAGTCTAGTGCTTGGGGGACTAAGAATAAGTGCTAAACTTCCTCTTTGCAAGCTGAAAATGCGTATTATAACATAACATACCTTCACGTCTGTATTCCCCGAGGGTTTAGGTTCTATGAAATACGGCAGAGCCTTTAACTGGGCACAAATCGAAACACCGAGCTCCTATTGAGAAATTCATAGAAAAAAAACACAATACTTAATACTTTGCCCGACCAGCCGTGCTTAGGACCACCAGACTAATGAGGCGGTTCTTATTTTAATCTCATCACTATTCACGTTCTTGTCTAGGGAATTTGCAATTATTTGCCAAAATCACTAAGAACAGAATTGAAAACTGGTTCTTGCCTCTTGAGTAGCCACATTTGCCGAAGGTGTGCAGGTGAACTTCGCCTCTAGTATATGCTGCCCTGTCATGGCACTAAAAGCCTATAATAATGAGAGTTCAAATTATACTGGTATTTTGTGATCCTATACCCACGGACATGAGATTCATAACATTTGCCTCGATTAGAATATTAGTCCCCCTGTAATATTTGGTATTTATACTTTGTTCTTCATACTTTATAATTTATACTTTGTTTGGTTGTTCTCTGAAATTTGTACAATGTTGTCTTTTGTATCTCAGAATTGCAAGACTCAGCCATATTAGATTGCTACCGCGAACTGAAGGAACAATCTGTATTTGTGTTTGTCATAATATTTCTACAGATTCTGCAGATATTTTTGAATTATGAATCCAAGAAAATACTTATGGATTTTCAAACTTTTACAAGATTGGTCGATCTTGGACTAAATTATTGGTTTACGGAAAACCTGTAATTGCATATAAAGTAGGTATATAATAGTCGTAAGTACCTACAATCCTTGTAACAAAAAATAACTTAAAAAATTCTTGTCTGTCTATCTTTGTTCTGGCTAATCTCTGAAACGGCTAGACTGATTTGACGAAATTTTACAGATAGCTGATGTTTTAAGGAGGTTACTTAGGTTACTTAACATCCCGTATGATCCTAAGGACCCAAGCGAAATAAAACAGCGAATGAAATTGTAGTACTATTACAAAGAATTGTCGAATAACTTTGTGTCAAACTAATCCAAAAGGATCACTTTATCTCTCCAACTTTCCACTTCAGCACAAAAAAAAACCAAAAAAATAAATAAGCCTTCGTAGCATTCTACTCCGAAGCTTTCCATTTTCATGTTTGCGCGCTGACGAAGTTGTTAGCGGGCGGCGCAGTGATCATTTCGTCTCCGGCTGCATCTCCATCCTTTTCTTTCCCTTTCTCTTTGGACCTTTTGTCTCTTTCTTCCATTTCCGTTGCTTCCCTTTTGTGCTTTCCTTGCCTAAACAATATTATAATTTTGCTGTGTAAGTGAGAATGAATGAAAAAATAATTTATTACAATATATTAACGTAGGGTGCGAATTGTGCCCCGCTTTGCAGAATGGAGCATAAAATTTAGCAGTATTTGAGTGATGTTTAAGGTTTTTTATGCTACAATCACCATCAACACATATATTATCCTACTGCTGGGCACGGGTCTCCTCTCAGAATGAGAGGGATTAGAATATAGTCCACCACGCTAGCCTACTGCGGGTTGGCAGACTTCACACGCCATCAAGAGAAAATCTCTCAGGCATGCAGGTTTGCTTACGATTTTTTCCTTTAAGTTTAAGCGCGTGATAATTAAGTATTAATACGCACATGACTTCGAAAAGGTTATATCACAAGGCTATCACTGCACATAATTATATGATATGCTACAGTGATGAAACGCAATGGTTAATAATATTAATATATTGTCTACTAGCTAGGTATACCCCGCTTTTACTTGCAAAGGGACTATTTTCTGACTTCTTTGTGACTGCCTCATTAGTCTAGTGGTTCTAAAGGAGTTTGCTATTCTAGACATCCTAGATTCGATTTCACAGGTCGAGCAAAGTGTTATTGGGTTTTTCTATGAAATTCTCAGTACCAGTTCGGAGTCTGGATTTGTGCCCAGTGAATGGCAATAGGCCCCTATTAGATAGGACCTAAACATACCGGCGATTTGGAACCTTTCGGGGAATGCGATATAATATAATATTTAATTATCTTTTTGTATTTTTAGGCATTTTCCATGCAAAGATTGTAAAGTTATTTTAGTGAAGAAAAATTAAAAATGTGAAGGCAATATTCGACCAGGCGGGTGGGACTCGCGGTGGCTTAGCGATCATAGCGTCTGGTGTACTTAACCAGAAGACGCAGGTTCGAATCCTGCACGCAGTCGCATTTTTCCTTCATTAAAATCTATACTTTTTTTATATTATATTGCTGAAGAGTTTGTTTGTTTGCTTGAACGCGCTAATCTCAGGAACTACGGGCCCGATTTGTAAAATTCTTTCAGTGTTAGATAGCCCATTTATTGAAGAAGATATATCATCACGCTAAGACCAATAGGAGCGGAGCATAAATTAAAAATGTTGCAAAAACGGGAACAATGTAAATGCAGAAAAGCCGAGAAACTATGCGGGCGAAGCCGTGGGCAGAAAGCTAGTAACTTTAAGTAATATGTAATGTTAATTTATCGAGGTCATTTCTTGCAATAGTTGCAACCTCAAAGGATCCCCAAATTGCAATAAAACGACAACCTCCTTTGCCTTCGCGTTATCAAATTTCGAAGCTCGACACGAAAATTTAATCAAAATTCATAGGATGCTATAAATCCAGCGGATGAGGCGACACCATAATGAAATTCCATAAACTGGACCTTTTTGAACCTTCCCGATGTATTATGTTGGAGATCAGAGGTATCAGTGTATTAGTGGACCTCTCTATTTAGGGATACTGATGAGATACTAACGATACTTAAGAAGAGTACTCGGTATTCGATTCTCGGTGTATCTATATATAAAAATTAATCACCGTTCGTTAGTCTCGCCTAAACACAAAACGGCTTGACCGATTAGAATAACCCCTTTTATGTTTTGTTTGTCATTATGACAAAGAATTATACACAGGATATATACCTACAGGATATATAGAGATATATATACAGGATATATATAGAGATATATGGAATATAAGATGGATATAAGAAAAAAAGTAATATGGGATATCTTGTTTTTTGTCTTTTTACGGGATAATATATAGCCTATTTCACTCAGGAATAATGTAGCTCTCTATTGGTGAAAGAATTTTTTAAATCGGTCGAGAACTTTCAAAGCCTATTCAATGCAAACAAACAAACAATAAAGTCTTTCCTCTTTATATTATTAGTTTGCATAACAAACAGCAGTATATTAACCATTGTATACATAACTGTAGTAACAAATGATCAAAAACATTAGTATCAAATACTCACAACATTATCCACGTATTACAAAACAAAAATGAGAGTATGTATATCTGTTAGAGATATACATACAAGACCTCTATCACAGTCATTAATTTTAAATAATGTTTTGTATGTATATTGTTGATGTACCTTATTAATAAATAAATAAAAATAAATAAAAAATGGCTAACTGTTCAAAAGGACGATCGAAATGTTACTAATTAATAATACCAATAATACCTTGTGTATGACAAGATGTATGAATGTGGACGAAGCAAAAGAAGTATGCAAGATTCGTAGCAGATGGCGTTCTGTAGTTTCTGCCAACACCTATGGGAAAAAGGCGTGAAAGTATACACGCACGAATTGTAAAAGTGTCTTTAAAAGTTTAATTTACAGAAATAAATATCTTTTATCATTTAATGCGGGCTTAGCTACTGTAAGAATCGTGTCAAGGAATATTATCCTTAACCTTGGCACGATTCTTATCGTGCCATCGTTTAAAATGAGAGCATGACGTAATTTTGCCACATCCTTCGGAGACTGCGTAAAGTTGATTCCAGTTTTCATATGAACACCTATGACTATGAAGCCAAAGATTGCCTGGAAGAAATCGCAGATCGCGATAAGGCCGCCCATTGTATGTATCTTATACAAAATCTGTACTTTTATTAATTATTTTTGGTGTAGGTACAATAAAGTAATATACAGGTTGTTTGGTGCATCGTTTGCCAAATGGAAATGGCCGATAGAAGAGGTCTTTCTTTAAGAGAGCTATCTTTTCAGGCCCAATAACTCATTCGTCTGGTGGTTTCAGGAGCGACTGCTACATAAAGGTCTGGGTTAAATTTTCAGGTCGAGCTAAGTGTTATTGGGTTTCTTGTAGAATTCTCAGTAGCAGCTTGAAGTCTGGATACGCGCCCGGTTAATAGCAATAGGCTCGCCCTTTATTACATGGGACCTAAACATACTGGCTGAGTGTGGGTGTACAAAGGTACAGCTCTGCCTAACCCTTCGGGGAATACAGGCGTGATGGTATGTATGATGATTATTGTTGCAACTTATAGATGCCACATCTTTCAAAAACTCATTTGAAAACTAAGAAAGCAAGCGTCATAATAGTTAATGTCTTCGTCGATCTAAAGACAGAATGCATTTAGCTCTCAGCCCTCAAGACGCGTAATGATGACAGCAAAGATGGCGTCTACAACAATGATAAAAATTCATCTATACTATTATAAATACTTGATTATTTTTCACAAAGAACTGAATTTCTAGTGAAAGAAAAATTCGATCTCAGGCAGGGTTTGAACCTGCGTCTCTCTGGTTAAGTACACCAGACGCTTTACCAACTAAGCTGCCGAGACGACTGCCTGAGATCGATTTTTTCTTTCACTGGAAATTTTCTTTCATTAATAAATTCATATCTTTGTGAACATTTCGCATTATTTAATGTTAAAATATAAAAAAAAACCGGCCAAGTGCGAGTCGGACTCGCGCACGGAGGGTTCCATACCATTACGATTTATGACGTATTAAAAAAAACTACTTACTAGGTCTCTTTCAAACCAATTTTCGTTGAATGTTTACATGGTAATCTAGGTACCTACATCATATATTTTTTTTTAGTTTTATCATTCTCTTATTTTAGAAGTTACAGAGGGGGGACACATTTTACCACTTTGGAAGTGTCCCTCGCGCAAACTATTCAGTTTAGAAAAAAAATTTATTAGAAACCTCAATATTATTTTTGAAGACCTATCCATAGATACCTTACACGGGTTTGATGAAAAAAAAAAGGTTGGAGTTTCAGTTTTAAGTATGGGGAACCCCCAAAATCTTTTGTTTTTTTTTTCTATTTTTGTGTAAAAATCTTAATGCGGTTCACAGAATACATCTACTTACCAAGTTTCAAAAGCATAGCTCTTATAGTTTCAGAGCAAAAATTCTGTGACATACGGACGGACAGACAGACTGACATGACGAATCTTATATGACGAATAAGGGTTCCGTTTTTTGCCATTCATTATTCACTAACACGAACTATCATTCATTATTTAACAACGAACTCTTTCATATTTCATATTATTGGTCTGTAACGGTTCTGAAAACAGTTTCAGCTACTATTGTGCCTTTGTTCGACTAATGATGAACACCGCGATGTGACGGGAACTAATTATGGGGAATCGCTGGGAAATATATTGCTTTGTACTTCCTTGTTTATTTAAGCTGATGTGCGAGATTGTGTTTTGTTTGGGAGGGTATTTATTTATGTTATTATGTTTATCTAAATCAACTGCCTTATTATTGGAGTGGTTGTTATCGCTACCGCTACACTGAAGATAGTTTTTAGGGTTCCGTACCTCGAAAGGACAAAACGGAACCCTTATAGGATCACTTTGTTGTCCATCCGTCCGTCTGTCAAGACCCTTTTTCTCAGGAACGCGTAGAGCTGCAATTTATATCAAATACTCAGTTCTACTGTCCCTTGGAGCTGTGAAAAAATCAAACTTCTAAGCCAACGCAATCAAAAGATACAAACGTTTATACTGAAAATTTCCGCAAATTTTCGACACTTGCAAGGGAATCAAAACTTACAAGGTACTTCTCGTGAACTCAGCATTTTGAAATTTGGTACGAAGCAACGCTTTATAGCACAGATAAGGTAAAAATTGCGAAAATTGTACATTTTTAGTTACATGAACTTTTACTTTTACAGGTATGTACGGAACCCTCGGTGCGCTAGTCCGACTCTCACTTGGCCGGTTCTTTTAATGTTTTCAGGGTTCTCAAAAGAAGCGGCGGTAGTCCGACGTCCTAGCCTAATAGGCTAGGACGTCGGACATGCGATCTCGTAGTTGCCGGTTCGAAACCCACCCATTGCACTACCGACGTAAACCCACTCGTAATACAAGCATTTAGCTTAGTACGAGGGGCTAGCAAGAATACTATTAGGTAATTGGCGACCTGCCGATCGCAAGTCCGACGCCCTCGCCATTAGGCAGCCGCTGCTTCCAATAATCTATGAAAGAAAAGAAAGAAAACTAAATTTATTCGTAAAAAAGACACCCGAGCACACACAAAAAAAAAAACATATGGATGGAGTGTCTATCTCAATCGACGCCAACTAGTTAAAAAAAAATGTAAAAAAAACGACATGTAAAAGTGTCTTAAAAGGTCTATTTACAGAAATAAAATATCATTTCATTTCATATCATTTTATCATTTCATTTCATTTCATTTCAATCTATTCTTATCTTTGACATCAAACTAACATTGTTATAACAAGCCTCTATAGAGTTTCTTGTCGGCTCTTCTCCGTAAGACCTATTCGGAACGGTGCAAATAAATACCGAAATTTCAATTTCAAAAGTACCCGAGTTATAATTATGGTATTATTGTTTTTTTTTTTATTTGACTTTGAAACCTTTATTACATATTTTAATAACCGACCCATCCCTCGTCACCACAAAGCGCATAAGTTAACACCAAATAACTAAAAATATTGCGCGTTCAAGGCATCATGTTGGTATATTAAATTAGAACGCAACTGTACCCTCCCTAGAGCGCAATTCAACCTCTCGGCTTACGTCAACGGAGAAGGATCTTAGTGTTGTGGTTATTTATCAATCCCGGGGTACGAATTGTCAAAAAATCAACCCGTAAATGATAAGTATTCTAGTAAGCAGCTAAATTATTTTATGTGGTAACAGACAAAGTTACTATAGCATTTATATTATTAGTATAGCTTCATTAAAAAGAAAATATGTAAAATATAGAAAATATGTGAGACCCATATTATTGTAAGCTAAAAAAAATAAAAGAAATGTGTCGTTAGTTTCATAGGCACTCTATCATCATCATCAATGCATCGTCCCACTGCTGGACACGGGTCTCCTCTCAGAATGAGAAGGATTAGGCTATAGTCCACCACGCTAGTCTAGTACAGGTTGGCACTGTACTAGACTAGCGTCAAGATCTATCAGACATGCAGGTATCCTTACGATGTTTTCCTTCACCGTTTAAGTGCGTGACAATTAATTATTAATACGCACATGACTTCGCAAAGTTGGAGCTGCGTACCTTGAGACCTTTGACTTGGCAGTCTAACGGTCACATCACTAGGCCACACTCTTTGTAAATTCGAATTTTAAATTTAGGGAATGAACACGTTTAGTGTGCATTAATGTCAATTACAATTCCTGCATTTCGTCGTGCGTAAAAAAGTCCCGGGATCGTTCGTCCTCAAATTCACATCACTAAACATTGGCCAGTTCGAACTTTGAACTTAATGGCGCGACCTCACTGCGTTTGACGGCTCACGGCGCACAGTAACACTGATTGCCGATAAATAGCAAGTTCATTGTAAGTTTGAATCCTACTGGGCTTAAACTTGAAACCCTTGTTGTACTTACTACATACTGGGATTGTTTAATATATATATCATGTACAGTTATGAGCACATATATGTATACACTTGGCAAAATTAACAGAAGCTATACCTTCGGGTCCGGCCACGAATTGGCAATTTTTTGTTCCTCTAATAAAGTTTGGATGGATGTGCTTGCGACTGTACCCTGTCCTGTAACAGATCTGTGTAATGCAGCGTGTTACATAGTATGTTTACCTGTTCGGTGCTCTTTCGTATTGGTTTGCCTTATCTTACCTTTTAATATTTTTGTGCAATGCTGATACTGTCAATCTAGTCCCGCAACATAGCTTATTATGTTAAGGCCAAAGCGGGTTTGCCGCGAAATTCATTTTTTTCTTGGGTTTTCGCCATTGTTTCGGCTATAACACATTATAGGTCATTGGTCATTACAGGTCATCAACAATAACTTATTCATAATTTAGTTAACAACTTTTCCTTAAAAATTGCTATCGTATGAGATTTAGGTGTAAATTGTCATTTATAGCCGAATCCACTATTTTAAACAAAAATCTTCGATGATAACGATTTTTAAGCGAAAGTTTTAATACTCTATTATGAATGAGTTATTCTTGATTTCGCAATTTCTACTGCCATGTACCTGAAATGTGATAAAGCCGAAAGATTTGCCAAAAACTGCTTTAACCTTAAAGAGAGCATGTTACGCCTAATTTCACAGGTGATGTTGCGTAACAAGTTCGTTGTAACGTTACATTACACGTTGCAAACGGTCAATCCCTTTTGTAGTAACTCGGGTACGACGCGTAGCATTTCTTAGTCAAACTATTAAGCATCCTTCATACCTATGCGTAATATTTAAGGTAAAACCCTTAGTATATTAAGCAGGATTAAACTGTCAAGGGATTCTGTAACCCTCTATTCACCTTGAGACATTCTTACTGTAGATTCAGAGGGGTTAAGTTGGGCGAGCATTTGAATTTAATTTCGAGTTTCATTTATTTTGCACTTTCGTGGCTTACAAATGATGTTGTTGATACATAAAATTGGGTTTATAGAATACAGTGTATTTATTTTTAGATATATAGGTGTTTAATATATTACCACCTCATTAGTCTAGTGTTCCTAACCGCAACTGGTACGCTAGAGGTCTTGGATTCGATCTCCTGGGTCGAGCAAAATGTTATTGGGTTTTTCTATGTCTCAGTTGCAGCTTGGAGTCTGGATTTGTGCCCGGTTAATGGCAATCGGCTCGCCCCCTGTTACATGGGACCTAAACATACCGGTAAAGTGTGGGTGTACATTAGAACACTCTGCCTAACCCTTCGGGAAATACAGGCGTGAAGGTATGTCATATATTTTTTCAATCACAATTATTATTGTAGTATTCTACATACATACATACACTCACGCCTTTTTCCCATAGGGGTTTGCAGAAACTACAGAACGCCATTTGCTACGATTCTTGCATACTTCTTTTGCTTCGTCCACATTCATACATCTTGTCATACACACGCGCCGGTTGCGAGTACTGCGCACCTGACATCGCTGATCTCACCAAAAAGGTCTGTGTCTTTCTAGGGCGTCTCGCGGCGGCTATTTTATTCTATTTTACCATTATTTTGCTATCCGATTTTCAGGCCTGTGTGTTTCACAACAAGGTTTCGTTTCTCCGTAAAGCTAGGTACAATTTTAGTGTGTATTAATTAACAGCAGACTGTAAAGTACATTAAAATAATACAGCTCTCGCACAGGGTACCTTAATAATTATAGTTTCAATTTTGCTTTTATACAGTAAGCCCATAAAAACGAAGGATCGGCTTAAAATAGTTTCACCTATTTTAATAAAGCATAACATTATTGTTCAGTTAACTGCTTCATTAATCTAGTAGTCTCAAGTGCGACTTCTACACTAGAGTTCCTGGGTTCGAGCAATGTTATTAAGTTTTTCAATTAAATTCTCAGTAGCAGCGCAGAGTTTTTATTGCTATATAAGTGATTACATATTTTTTTTAAAAAAAAGCTTATTAGCAATGTGGGTCACACATTACTAGTATTCTTGTTAACCCCTCGTGCTAAGCTAAAATGCTTGTGTTACGAGTGGGTTCACGTCGGTAGTGCAATGGGTGGGGTTCGAACCGGCAACCGTGTGATCGCAAGTCTGTCGCCCTAGCCATTAGGCTACCGCCGCTTTTTTTATATTACTGCCTCATTAGTCTAGTGGTCCTAAGTGCGACTGCTATGCTAGAGGTCCTGGGTTCGATCCCCAGGTCGAGAAAAATATTATTGGTTTTTCCTATGAAATACTCAGTAGCAGCTCGGTGTTTGGATAATATATGTGCCCGGTTAATGGCAATTGCGAACCGTGGGTGTACATTTTACACTTCTGCTCTACCGTTCGGGGGAAAACCGACGTGATGGTATGTTTTGTTAATATCTATACTAATATTATAATCTATACTACGAGTATTTAATATTATAAAACTGAAGAGTTTGTTTGGTTGTTTGTTTACTTGACCGCGCTAATCTCAGGAACTACGGGTCCGATTTGAAAAATTCTTTCAGTGTTAAATAGCCCATTTATCGAGGAAGGCTATAGGCTATATATTATCACGCTAAGAGCGGAGCATAAATGAAAAATGTTGCAAAAACGGGAAAAATTTAAATGAAAAAACCACGCGGGCGAAGCCGTGGGCGGAAAGCTAGAATATTTTTGGAGCGCCGGAGGCCTAATTCCACCCTTAGTCCCCTTCGTTCTATTTTTCTCCTTTACCTCTCTCTTCTTTAAACATCGCATCGCATCTGCAACTCGTTTGGTATTGCAGATGTCCATGGGCGGTGATGACTACTTACAATCAAATGGCTCGAGTGCTCGTTTGCCAAATTATCTCATAAAAAAACAAACAAGAGCTAAATAATAATAATTCTAAACTGAGCTTAACAATAAATAATACCAAATGTTACGTTGAAAAACGTAACAAAAAATATCGTAAATCTTACAATAATATTTGATATTCCGTTGCCACTGTAGCTAAACGTCTTCAAAAGGACAACTCGCACGTGATGCGGTTAAGAAACGTGAACTATGCTTTAGTAACGTTATTATAACCTTTTATATATAGGACTGATTCCCGCGGTTTCATTTGCGTCCCAAAAGTGTTTTTTTTTCTTAGAGCAAAACCACAATTCATTTTTACAAATAAAAAGCCTAAGTTATTCCTTATAACATCATCCGTGAAAATCGGTCCAGCTGTTTCGAAGATTAGCCGAAATAAACAGGCAGTAAAATGTTTGTATAAGTAGCTAGTACTGTATTTAGTTATTTGGTTTTCCTATGAAATTCTTAATAGCAGCTCGGAATCAGGATTTGTGCTCGGTTAGTGACAATAGGCTCACCCCCTATTACATGGGATCTAAACATCCCGGCGAAGTGTGGATGCACATTAAGTACACCTCTGCCTTACCCTTCGCGGAATACAGGCGTGGTGGTATGTTATGTTTTAGTGAAAGCTGTTATTTTAGAATAGTTTGGTTAGAATATATTTTTGTTACCGAACATCACACCTGTATACTCCGAAGGGTTAGGTAGAGGTGTAAATTTGACCAACCATTATTCACTGGTATGTCTTTCAAGGTAGTATGTTTTTGGTGTCATCTAGTCCAATATATACCAGACTAAAATAATAAATGCACTAAAGTGAAGCCATGAGTACCGATAACTTAGTACTACATACCTATTTATCTATGTAGGTTTTGACATCTGTCATTCACAAAATTAAAAATACCTTAAATACCGCTATAATAGACAAGAATAACTATTCTAGCTATTTCTTCTAAAATAAATCAAGAAAGTTACAAAAAATAAAGAAAAATATCAATTCTTTAAGATTTAAGTACGCGGATAAATAACAGTAAAACCCGGATATACATATATCCGTCCACGCATCACCGATTCATAATACACGGAAATACCTGGCCGGATAGGATTTCCAATTACTTAAACCCGAAACCGTTTCAAATACGATTCTACCGGAAAATAATATTCGATATTACCCGCAATCCGGATGTATTTAACCGGGTGGCGTAGTGAGTAGCCTTTACGTGATTTTAATATGATATTTCTTTTAGACTTACATTTGCAACTTGGTATTGGTAATTTGATATTGAAAGTGTTGGGAATACGACGCATATTAGGTAAATATATTTTAAGGAGATTGTATCCGCGTTTTTAAAACTAGAATCAAGATAACATAGTATGACAAGTTATATATTTTTTTTAAATATAGGTGTAAAATCAGTTGGAAACGGTTATAAAAAAAGTTTCAACATGTTTTTCCTAGAAAAGGGAATTATAATTAAAAGTACAACTCTCATTAATTTAAGTTACATTAATAAAAAAGGTGGCTTTTAATCCTCACTAAGGGTATCGAAGATATCGATAAGAATATTGGCATTTGTAATAGACAACTGGTCAGAGTTCTGTCTGCCGTGTATTAAAATTCCTATTTATGGAAAAGGGAGGGGAAGGAGAAATGGAGAAGGAAGGGAACTGAGGGAGGAAATCATCAGGCGCGTAGACGGGCTGTATGTGTATTGTGTCAAGAAAAATATGTCCGAGCAGTTACACCATACAAAAGCAGTGTGCGTATAGTATCATAGCTCTCATCTTCAGATGCGGCTCTTGACTAAGAGATAAATCCTTCTTGGATTTAATTTCATCATAACTTTTTTCATATCAACTCTTAAAAAGCTCTACTAAATAAGTAGTAGGTATACTTAGATAATAATGTCTAGGTATTACAAAAGTAACTTCTACAAAAACTCATGAAACAGTTTTTGTATCGTGTTAGACTCACAAAAAAATACTCTCACATTTCTGCGCGAACTAAAATGAAATTCATCATTATTCCAGCCCTCCGGCTCAGCAAGTGAGCGAAAAATACAGAATACAAAATACAAAAATGCCAAAACGCCAACACAGTCATGTTTTGTATTGTCAGTGTAAATCAAAATAACGAGGAGGCCTAACAAACAAACATACGTAAAGGTCGTTGAACACTGGAGGAGCCGGATAAAAATGACAGTTACCCGGGTTGTTGAAACGTTCTTTAGTTATATTGTTGAGAGATCTCATAATTGCTACGCTACCATAAAGTTAGGTACGTTATTTTGAAACGGTTAATGAACGTTCAGGATATTATACATTATTTTTCAAGTTTCAATGTTTTGCTTGCATATATTTAAGTAAATTGTGGTTTACTTTTATGATCACAAATACGTCGAATATATTAAGTATTTTGTTTTGTGAATGTTGTTAATAAAATAAAATAAAATAAAAAAATAAAATAAAAAAGCCTTTACTTCCTTATCCTTATTTTACATTTCAAAAGTGGTATTTATTTTTTAGTGTTGGTTAGTTATTTGCTTTTTGTCTAATTGTTAGTACGTTGGTTAGTGAATGTTGTTACAGATCTTAAATTGTCACCCGTATATTAAAACAACAAAAACTGTATATAAAAAAAACTATAGCGATCAGATTCCACAGCTCATTCCCACATAGAACAAATATTTTTATGCTTAAAGCTGTATGTTTGCTCCAAGAGGTGTTTTGTGGCACAACAGATAAAAAAAACGTTTCACATGTATTACTAGGAAAAGTCCCAATGGAACATTGAATTCCCAGTTTCTCCCAGAATCTCAAAACATAAATTCAACAGCCTTGAATATTCACACGGGTCTTATTGAATTCTTATCATGACATCGGTCTAGTGGTCGATCGGCATAAAGGTAAATTTTGCCCGACTTTTCAGCTTATCTCAAGGTTGAAGTTCACACGTTTGTTTTGCTTTTACATTTTTGGATTTCGTTTTCGTTCCAATGATTGTGGGTTAGACAACTTTATAGTTCTGTATCGTAGTGATTTGGATACTATCTAGATTGTATTATATTTTTTCCATTGCATCGTTTTTGTAGTGTTTTTAAAGACTGACATCCCATTGTAAACGTTTTGAACACAATTCAAGTCCAGCCTATACTGGTTTTTTATAGCTTGTCGTGTAGCCTTGTGTACGTAATTAAGAAAATGAGTTAAAAAAGAAGTACTTACTATTACGAATATTGTTGTCTTTACAAACACTACAAACACGATGTAATGGACAAAATAATATACTACAATCTAGATGAATTTGAAAAATAGGTATTTGAAGAAACTATTGCCGTCGCGCTGCACCTCCAGTCTCTCCCCGTAAAGTGCGAAAAGGACAACTGCAGCTTAGGATGATTTTACCTACAAAAACCTTGACCAAAAGACGTTACGTATTCTGCTGTTTTCTTCTTCAAAAGTGGATTGATCTAAACAACTTATATATCAAAATTTAGAGGAAAAGCATGTCTATGCTTCTGTTATTTTATTTTTTGTTAAAAACTTTTCAATTTTTTCTGATAGTCGCCTGAACATAACGGTAAAAACGGGCTTTTTTTTCGAGTTTTTGAATTGACATATTTTCCTGGGATTTTTTTTTTTGGAAAAAATGAAATAATAGGGGCCTGTATGAATTAGATCTAGATTTTTTGGAAAAATGTCATTGCTCTAGAGTCATTATCTACGGAGAAAACAGCAGAATGCGTTTGTATGGAGAAAGGCTCACTAGAGCACCCTCTTAAGGCGCTATTAAAGTTTTCCCTGAGAGTTTTCGCTAGCAAGTCCAGTAAAAAGATAGATACTGACTTACCTACTTTATACTAAAAACCATGCCTCATTATATGCCTCGCCTTATTATGAGACTGCCTCATTAGTCTACTGGTACGCTACAGGTCATGAGTTCGATTCCCAGGTCGAGCAAAGTGTTATTATGTTTTTCTATGAAATTCTCAGTTTCAAGTCAATTCCAAGTTTAGTGTTTTTAGTTAAAGTTCGTTAAATTCCAAAAAGGTTATTAAATAAAGGGCTTACAAACTTTTTAACAACACATCTTCCGCTTATCATCCCTTGAGTAAAAGTAAAACTTATTCACAGTTGGGTAATACGGAGCTGCGGCGTTTTATCGCAGTGAGAGCGTTTATCGTACATCGCTATTAGGCGCCAGGCCGCGGCCTCGAAGGCGGCGGTGAGGCCATAAACTGTAAAACACTTACCTTTACCTTCTTGTTAAAGAAAACAATTTCGTGGGTGTTACAAAACTTACCATGCCATCAGTTTACTATTTATGTAAACTGATGGCATGGTATGTTTCGGATTTAGTGTTATAATTTAGAGACATTTTGTCTAAGCCTATGTAAAAAAAAATAGAGTAAGTACGTTAGACATAACTATGATGATCATCCAAAGTGTTTTACGTGGAATTCCGATGATCTTGTGCTCTAAATGTCTTGCAATGTCTGCAGTTTTTTTTTGTAAACTAGAAGCTATGCAACAATCAGTTCTTTTTGATAATAATATCTGGTTTTTACCCGACTGTGCAACGTATAAGTGGGTTATCAGTCGAATAATATCCCTTTAGCATCCACTGCTTCATAAAAGTATTTTCCAGTGTCAACCTGTCATATATTAACATTATTTTAGCAACAATAAATATTTTTAGGCCTCGTCAGTTTCGAGGCCACGGCCTGTACCGACCATTTTATTTGCCACCCGCGGAACGCTTAAATGTAAACACTATTAAGAGTTATTTAGGCCACCAATAAGATGAAAGACGTAGTGGCAGTTTACGACTCTGTTACGTACATCCATTATGTGTTAATTTGTTAGAGATTTTATGGGTATACTTATGTTACAAGGCGGTAAAATGGTTAAGGGGTAAATAAATTTAACTTTGGTTATTCACTACAATGGTTTGTACACACGGCTGTAAAAAACCAGTCTACGTTGGCCTCTTATTGTATGGGAAGCCTATACAATGCGAGATTTGCTTAAACTGGTTTTGTATAGGTTGACCTGCTGTGTGTACACACAGCTACACGTCAAGCTATACCAATCCAGTTAAGACTGACCTCCCATTGTAAACGCTTTCCGTACAATTCAAAGCCAGCCTAAACTGGATTTGTATAGGTTAATGTGTAGCCGTTCGTACCTACCCTTAGTAGTGTAGTACACACGGCTACACATCAAGCTATACAAATCCAGTATAGGCTGGCCTCGCATTGTGCGAAAAGTGTTTACTATGCCAGTGGCGTAGCATGGGTCACTAGCACCCGGTGCGGATCCCGAATTTGCCGCCGTTTCATTTTTTAAATGAATAACAAAAAATTTAGGGCATGATAAAACTAAACTGAAAAGTAAACAAATGTTCTCACATAAAAAAATAAAGTAAAATTCATTGTTGACATTGTATTCTATTCCACAACTAAACCAACATAAGAAACTTGGTAGCAATGGTAGCATACCTACCATTCAAAAGAACTACAGAGGAAACTAGACGAAAAAAACATTTTTTTAATATATTTTTGGCCCCCGCCAAAGTGCCGCCCGGTGCGGACCGCACCCACCGCCCCCCCCACGCTACGCCACTGTACTATGCGAAATCTGTCGATACTGGATTTGTATAGCTTTAAGTATAGCCGTGTGTACCTACACAGTAAACAGTTATTACAGTACTAGATGAAAAGAGTCAATGGTGATTGTGATAATGCCTAGTGATCACAATAAGTACTGCTGCTGCTTCCCGGTCGAGCCTTGCGGGTTTTTCTGTAAAACTTAAAGTTTAGGTATGTAGCAGCTAGGAGTATGGATTTGTGCCTGGTTATTGGCAGACTGGTCCTCTCTTTAATGAGACCTAAACATACCCCTGAACTATTGATACTTACATCAATACCTATTTATTTCTGCCCAACCATCCGTCCGGTCCGGTGTGATGGCAATATTAGTAAAGCAATTTCTAAAAATATATTTTGTTATTTTTTCTCTTCTTTTTTTAATCTTTAACTATTATTGATTTACTTATATATACCTATATTTTCAGTTATCTAAGTAATAATACTAATCAATGACGTATACAATCTATAATTTCTGACCATTATTGAAACGAAACGTAAAATATTTTTTGTCTGTGGCAGAAATGATTGCGATTTCAACTTGTCAAAGTTGTCAAACAAACAGAATGTCAAAAGTGCCAAAACAAAACAAAATACGCACAAATAATCCGAATTTTCTTTTAAAACTGTGTTATATAATGGATGACTACGAGAATATGTATAAAACTATATGCCGCCTATGTTTATCACGATGTAGTGCTGACGAAATGGTCAGTTTAATTGATAATTCCAACGAAGATGGACTTAGTTGTTTTGGCAAAGCGATCACAATAGTCTCCAATATTTTGATAGGAAAAGACGATAATCTACCGACAATGATGTGCCAGAAGTGTATAATTTTACTAAAACAAACTATTTACTTCAAACTCAAGTGTGAATCAACTGAAAAACAGTTAAAAAGATTAGTAAATAAGGACGTAAACAGTGCATCTTCAGACCGTAATATTAAAGAAATTGTGTGTGAATATGTTATGTTTAACCAATACTTTCCCGAAGAACTTAATGTACAACCTACTAGAAGAAATACTAAACACAAAAAGCGTGTAAAAGAAGTGGATTTCATACAAAAAAATAAACAAAAATCATCTTTAGAAAAAAATGAAACTGTCGTCGATTTAGCCGAAAAAACTTACGACTTCGATGATTTTAGAGACATTGACGATAATTCCAACAATCCAAACGATCAAGAAGATAAAAATTCAAGTGAGATCGACAATATTTTAGATACAATACAAGAGCTTATAAATTCAGGTACAAACATTGCTGATAATCAACGCACAAATCGTAAAATTAAACGAGAACGAAGATACAGTACTGTACCAGTCAAAGAACGCAATTTAATATGCCAGATATGCCACAAAGTATTAGCTAACCGTCTAACGTACAACCATCACATGCAACGCCATAACTACTGCAGATATATTTGTGATCAGTGCGGCAAGGGTTCCCCTACTCTTACAGAAATGCAAATGCATCAAATAGCCCGTCATGGAATTGGCCCATACCTACAATGTGATCACTGTCCATACAAAGCACCTAGAAAAATCAACTTAATTGAACATTTGCGGCTTCACACCGGTGAACGACCATTTACCTGCGATAAGTGTGGTTTAACATTCCGCAGAAAAGCTATATGGAGGAATCATCTTGTCTGTCATATGGAGAAGCGATTTCAATGTACGTATTGTCCTAGAAAGTTCTATCGTCGAGGTTCAATGCTTGCTCACTGTAATAATGTTCATGAGAGAGTATACATGTATATGTGTAGTGTTTGCAGTGTGACTTATACTAAAACGGAGACAGTGAAACGTCATATGCTCATAAAGCATGGTATACCGAGGGAGAAACAGGGAAGAATTTTAAGAATTATGAGCGGTAGTAGCGAATTCCCTGGAAAAGTTATTTGAAAGTATATGTATAATTTAAAGTATTATTTGCTATTTTCTTGTGTCTGTCATTATTGTAAATTTGTTAGTAACTTTAATGTCTTTTTTTATCAACGAGTGCCCTAAGCAGGTTCTTGTTAAATAATCTCATAATATTTTAATCTATTATTCATATTATAACCTAAATGATAAATTATATTTATTTCTAACGTAACATAAACATTAACATACCATCACGCCTGTATTCCCCGAAGGGTTAGGCAGAGGTGTACTTAATGTACACCCACAGTTCGCCGGTATGTTTGGGTCCCATGTAATAGGGGGCGAGCCTATCGCCATTCACCAGGCACAAATCCATTTATAATATATAATATTTATTTCTGTAAATAGATATTTTAAAGACACTTTAATAACTAAATGATTTAAATATTTGAGGTACTAGATGGTGCTGGCATTTCCTAGCTGAAAATCAATCTTTTCAAAGTCCAGACAAAATAGTATTTATCTAAAATTTGAGTGTCACAATGCAAGACAACATTTGAAATGAGATTTTGGAAATTATTTGTTAAAATTACTTATTGTGAAAATTCTCAGATGTCGTAGCCACATATATTTATGTAGCAGTGTAAATACAAGGCTATGCTAAATAATAATAAGTATTATTTTCTGTTGTTTTTATTACTTAAGTATGTACTAAGTACAATTTTATTCATTTAGTTTTGAATACTCAATTTTAGTTTATTAAAAGGCGTCAAGAAAGCTCCCGCATGTAATAGTGGTTTATTATTTTATTGAAACTGACAATAAATATAGAAAAGTAGAAAAATAATATTAGTTTTTAATTTCATTATCAACTTTCATTATTCAATCAGCACTAAACTAGCATAGTGGAACCTATTACTCATCTCATCAGAGGTGTACTAATGTACACCCACATTTCGCCGGTAAGTTTAGGTCACATGTAATAGGGGGCGAGCCTATTGCCATTATCGGGCACAAATCCAGACTCCTAGCTGCTACTGAGAATTTCATAGAAAAACCCAATAACACTGCTCGACCTGGGGATCGAACCCAGGACCTGTAGCGTAGCAGTCGCGCTTAGGACCACTAGAATATTGAGACAGTCGGTCAATAAATATCAAATATATTTTCCCCGAAACTAATCTAAAGTAGATTTTCGAATTGCTTAGCAAACACAAACAATATTCTTATTTGTTTTAAATACTCGTAAACAATATTGTTTACTATGGGTAGATCTAATAACAAACAAAACAATATATAACAGGGTACACATATTTAAAGTTTAGATTGTTTGAAATCAATGTAGACTTAACAGGTTTGCAAGACAATTATAAAATATAAGATTGTTTATTTTAATAAACATACCATCACACCTGTTTTCCCCGAAGACTTAGGCAGAGGTACATACATACCCACAGTCCCACAGTTCGCCGGTATGATTAGATCTCATAATGTAATAAGTGAGGACACAAATCCGAACTCCAAGCTGTTATCTACCATACCATCACGCCTGTATTCCCCGAAGGGTTAGGCAGAGGTGTACTGATGTACACCCACATCTCGCCGGTATGTTTAGATCCCATGTAATAGGAGGCGAGCCTTGTGCCGTTCATCATCATCATCAACCCATTACATTGTCCCACTGCTGGGTACGGGTCTCCTCTCAGTACGAGAGGGATTAGGCTATACCTAGCCTAGCCTAGCCTACTGCGGGTTGGCAGACTTCACACGCCGTCAAGAAAATCTCTCAGGCATGCAGGTTTCCTCACGATGTTTTCCTTCACCGTTTAAGCGCGTGATAATTAATTATTAATACGCACATAACTTCGAAAAGTCAGAGGTGCGTGCCTTGGATTCGAACTCGAGACCTATGACTTGGCAGTCCAATGGTCATATCACTAGGCTATCACTACACTACCACAAATACATAACTTTACAAAATTAATATAATATGAATAGATATAATTACTATGTTATACGCTTTGGTTACATATACCCTTAGGCTGTTGATACGGCATTGATTTTGGTCCGTTGGGCACAATTTCTATATTTACTTAGGCAATATTTGTCCAATAAATGAGGCCAATTACATTATTTTGTTGTGAAAGGACCAAAAGCTATACAGGTCGAAACGCCTCAGGATAGCGGTGTTTAGGGGGGAATGTACCGTTTCCTGATAAACAATTATATAGAGGTACTTGAACAATTTGGATCGGTCTCAAATAAAAATATCTGAATAATTTTCTAAAGCTATATAATTTTCTTTTAATATGATCAAGTCTGACAATTCAATAACAAAACAACATCATACGTCATTGATTATAAGTGGCCTGTATGTATGAAATAAAAACTCTTTGGACATACCGCCCACCAAGGACATCAGTAAAATGTCCTTAACAACATTAACCGCCCACCATGAGGTCAAGGGCATAATAATGACATACAACAAGTATTTAAATTTCCATCACAAATGCGATAAATAACAACTACTTTAACTACAACAAATTCTTCAAGTGCACAGTGGTATACTATAACAAAGAAACAATAATAATAGTGGACTGTAAAATATATTAACAAAAAATTTATACCATTAACAATAATAATTAAGACTAATTTGTAATCGGCAAAATACACAACTTAGATGTTGGGCGTTTAATCAAGGAACCGTTACATTTGAGAGTTACTACTCGTGTGACTGTGTCCAAACCAGGGTTCTTATGAACTATTCTACCCAAAAGCCAACGAGCAGGAGGTAGGTTGTCTTCCTTTACTAAAACCACGTCTCCAATGTTCGGTTCAGGTACATGCTTAGTCCATATGTAACGCTGTAATAAATTACTTAAGTACTCATTAGACCATCGCCTCCAAAAGTCCTGCAACATGCGTTGAGTAACCTGCCAACGTCTCAGGTTGCTGATGTTAGAACTCTCATAATTTCGATCAGGCACTGCCATCAGAGGCTCACCGACCAGGAAATGACCCGGTGTCAAAGGGGTGGGATCCGTTGGATTGTCAGGCAACATTGATAGCGGTCTGGAATTGAGGCACGCTTCTACCTGGCACAAAAGTGTAGACATTTCTTCGTATGTGAGTGTGGAATTATCCACAACGCGTTTTAGGTGGAACTTGGTCGATTTCACCCCAGCCTCCCACAAACCACCGAAATTCGGGGAATGAGGCGGAATGAAATGCCAAGTAGTGCTGTTGTTACCTAACCACTCTCTGATCTCTACAGCCACGGAAGACTTTTCCGCAGCGACTAAGTGCTGAAGCTCTTTGGAAGCGCCAACAAAATTGGTTCCATTGTCGCTCCAAATATCGCTGACAAAACCTCGCCGAGCCACAAATCTTTTAAACCCAGCAATAAAACCTTGTGAGGTTAAATCACTGATGGCTTCTAAATGAATAGCCTTGGTCACCATACATACAAAGACACAAATGTAACCCTTGTATGATTGGTGGCCTCGACCTTTTGACGTTCGGATATTGATGGGACCAGCAAAATCCACGCCACTACGTAGAAATGATCTTGCTGGGGTGACCCGACTAGGTGGTAACTGACCCATAAATGGGGATTGAGTAGATGCTGAGTACCGCCTGCACTTGACACACTTGTGTACGTGAGCCTTAATCCGAGTTTTTGCGGACAGGATCCAATACTTTGTACGCAAATGGCCCAACATTAGTGTTGGCCCTCCATGTAACGTCCTCTTATGGGCTTCATCAATCACTAGATTGGTGAAGTGACTATTAGGTGGTAAAATGATCGGATGTTTGACAGCTTCTTCTAAACTAGCGTTTTGAACGCGTCCACTGACCCGGAGAATGCCTTCATCATCGATCACTGGACAGAGACATCTTAGTTTGCTTCTCGCCTTTACGCTTCCTGTCTTTCTTATATCTTTTATTTCTTCAAAAAACTCTTGTTTCTGGGCATGTCTTATACATACTTTTGTTGCCTCTTGTATTTCTTCATTGGTTAAATAATTTTCATATCTCTTCTCATCCTGTGCGTGGTTCTTCCAACGCAAAACTCTTCTGCAGTACGCTACAACTCGAACTAATCTTTGTAATGTAGAATACTTTGTCCAGAAAAGATCTTCTTGAGCAGGTTCAGTCACTACGTGAACCTTGATTGATCTCTGCTCCGTGTTGGTGTTAATTGATTTTGGTCTTGTGTATTCTATTAATTCATTATGAAGCCATGACGGTCCTTGACTCCACAATGAGTTGCAAGTTCTTGTGGTGTTAAGCCTCTGGATGCAAGGTCTGCAGGGTTATGTGCTGATTGGACATGAGCCCAATGTGAATTATCGAAGTGAGAGAGAATAGTAGACACTCTGTTCCCCACGAAAGTTGTCCAATAACTAGGATGCTTACAGAGCCATGCCAACACCACCGTCGAGTCGGTCCAAGCGTGTATTTGTGGGGGTGAGATTTTCATTACTTTGGCAACTTCAGTAATGAGTTCGGAAAGTAAGACTGCTCCCATCAGCTCTAAACGCGGAATTGACTGCTGCTTGACCGGCGCCACTTTAGTTCGAGAGGTGACTAAACTCACATGAATATCTTTGTGGGAATCCATGACTCTCACGTACACTGTAGCTGCATAAGCGGCGATCGACGCGTCGCAAAACCCATGTAATTCTACTAATAGATCGTCGGTTCTTGTGTTGACCCATCTGGGGATACTGAATTTGTTCGTCTCTACAAGACTTGTACGGTAAGTTTCCCATTCTGTTAGAAGTTCCGGAGTTAATTCTTCATCCCATTCCAGACCAGCAAGCCATAGTTTCTGAATGAAGATTTTGGAGGTAACAATGCAAGGTGCTACCCAGCCAAGCGGATCGAACAGACGGGAGATGTCGGAGATTACCTTTCTCTTGGTAATTGGACTCTGCTGTGGTGGAAGCTGCACTGAATACTTAAATTCATCACTCTCGCGATCCCACGAAATTCCTAAAATTTTCATAACTGAATCTAACTTAATATCCTTTCCCTGTTCCTCTTTCCTTTCTTCCTTCTGTTTCAATTTTGTTTTAGTGTTTTCTTGAATTCTTTGGTTTAACTCATCGCAACTGCTAACCCATTTCTGTAATTGAAATTGACCCTTGGTAAGTATATCTGTTAATTTTTTATGTATGTCTAATCCTTCTTCAACTGTCTGACACCCTGTCATTAAATCATCTACATAAAACTCTTTTTTTATGATTTCAGATACTTCAGGATATCTTCCGGCTTCATCGAGTGCCACCTGCTGCAAGGACTTCACCGCAAGGTAAGGAGCTGCTGCTGTACCAAAGGTAACTCTTACTACCTTATATTCATTTATTACAGATTCTGGATCATCGCGCCACAACACTCGCTGAAACTCTGCATGTTCAGGAGGAACCTTCACCTGTCTGTACATCTTTATAATGTCAGCACAGAGACTTATGGGGTGCATTCTCCACCTCATCATGATGTGACGTAACGGCGGCTGCAACGTGGGACCAATCATGAGATCGTCGTTTAGAGACACTCCATTTAACCCCTTCATTGAAGCGTCGAATACTATGCGAACCTTGGTTGTGGTCTTGTCTTCGCGAACCACAGCGTGATGCGGCAGATAAACAGCTGTCCACTTATTACGCTCATCATCGTGGACAGGCTCCATGTGACCAAGGTCGATGTATTCTTTGAACGCTTCGGAATACCGAGCTTTGACACTTGCATTCTTCTTGAATCTATTTTCTAGAAGATGAAATCTTTTCATTGCGAGGTCTCTAGAACTTCCATATTGACACTGCGGATCTTGATCGCGAAAAGGAAGATGAACGACATACCGACCTTCTTCATCACGGTAAGTAGTTTGATCATAAATATCTTCGCATCGTTTTTCCTCATCAGAAAGGATCTTCTTATCAGGGATAGTAGACTCTATTTCCCAGAACTGTCGCAAAAGTGCGTTGTCATCAGCCTGATCTGAGCTGCTGTGAATGACGTGATGACAATGAATAGAGTCACGGCTTGACGAGATCTGTCCGGAAAGGATCCAACCCAGGGCAGTATTCTGAGCTACCGGTAGGTTTGGTGGACCTTGAATTAAACCATCTCTAAGAACTTGGCCATATATTTCAGCACCAAGTAAGATGTCTATCTTGCTTGGCGTGTGAAATTCTGGATCAGCTAAACATATTGCATTTAGCTCGGGCCAATTAAACTTCTCTAATTTTTCTGAGGGTAAAAGCGAAGTAATGGTACCTAATACAAAAGTATGCACCTGGACACAATAACTTGGATCAGCGCGTGAGTGAATAGTCACCGTGACTGTAAACCTAGAGGCAAACGCACTCTTCTCACCGCCTATTCCAGATATCACCGACTTGACCGGCTTCTTCTTTAGTCCAAGTAGCTGCACTGCTGATTCTGCTATGAATGATGCCTGAGATCCCTGATCCAATAGCACTCTCAGCAGTTGTGTAGAGCCACTGCTTGTCTGTGCTTCGACAATAGCAGTAGCCAACAAAACTCGAGTAGGTACTGACCCCGTAGAGAAATGTGAAACTATATTTGAAGTTGATGGTTCGCCTGCTGATAACGATGCCTTAATGCTAGACACGGCTGATTTAACTTCAGCCGCTGTATCAGAACTTTCATTAACGATGGCTGCGTTTGAGACCGAATTGGGATGTAATAGTGAGTGATGTCTCCGGTTACATATACGACACGATGCATTATGTCGACAATACTTAATGGAGTGACTAGCGTTTAAACAATTAAAACATAGGCGCCTGGTTTGTACAAAGTTGTGACGAGATTCGTAACTCTCTTGGGCAAACTTCTTACAATTATAAATTTTGTGGCTTTCTTTACAGAATGGACAAGTAATGGTTTGATCGACTTTATTGTCGGTACTGATGACATGGTGAATTTTTGGTTTATTAACTAAGCTGAAATTAGGTTTAGGTTTACTTGACTTAGTGTCTAAAAACTCGAGTGCACGAAATCTGGCTTCCAAGAAATCTTTGAATTCTGAAAGCACGGGTAATTCGTCTTTGGAACTAATTTTTGTCTCCCATTGTTTTCGGGATTCAGAATCAAGTTTGGAACTAATGATATGAATTATTATGATGTCCCATGTGCTAACATCAATTCCGAGATTTTTGAGACCATTAAGGCATTCCATTGTGGTATCCAGCAAAGCCTTTAGGCTGCTTGAGCATTCTGTTACATTAACCTGACTCAATAAGCGCTTTAATAAACAGTTCGATAAAAATCTCTTATTATTATATCTGCTGTGTAGCATCGACCAACATTCTTTATAATTATCAGAGGTAACAGCAATATGCCTGACAAGTTGATCTGCTTCTCCCGACAACAAACTTTTTAAATAATGCATCTTCTGCACATCCTCTAAACTATCATTATTATGTATCAAAGAGGTAAATAAGTCTTTGAATGTTGTCCACTCCGCATAGTTGCCAGAAAACTTTGGAATGCTTATTTTTGGTAATTTTACACTATTTGACATTGTGTGGTCGACATTTGTCCTTGGTTTCTGTTCTGAGTTATAATTGCTAAATTTACTTAATACTTCTTTTAACTGAGCTTTATGAAAAATGTAAACTTCTTCAGTGACATCATAAACATCATCCAGAAAATAATTATCAGATTTTAGGTGAGCATCAGTAGCATTTTGTATTATATGGTTATGAGTTGATGAGAATTCCTTCCACAGAGCTTCCAGAGATTCTAACCTAGTCTCAATGTATATTTTAGTAATTCTGTCTTTGGACGCCTTTTTAAAGTTAATCTGAGCCTTTTCAATTAGTAGTTTTTTGTTATTTTGCAATTTATCGGGTGGCGATTAGGTTATCACATTAAATTAAACAGCGGTCATTCCAAGTTATCATTAGTCTGTTTGAGTAATAAAATAAACAATTTTACTAAAAATAAAAAACTAAATTTTTCAAACAAAATAAATACCGTAAATATTGGCTCGAAATAAATCACCCTCAATAATATCAGTATACTGACCTGTAAAAGCGGCAACGTCGCCGCCGCCGCCGCGGCGAGTAAGTACCTACATACTTGCAAGTAGGCATAGGATAGGACGCTCGGAGCGATGATATCAACAATTCAACACAAACTTTATGGTATTCTTGCACAATAATAATAATTCAATTTAATAAACCTACACTTGTCCAAATGTTCAATTGATTAATTAAAATTTACGTTATGGCCGCCATGCAACTGAATGCATATGAGCACCGTCATAGGTAGGTACGATATACCTCTGTCGGTATGTTCGTAACACCAGCAGCGCTGTTTTGGTTGCATTCAATCAACCATGTCGGTGTACTCTGATGATAACGTATGCTCACCCACTTTCACTAATTTCACTAACTAATAAAATGTCTTATCACAAACAAAAAATGAGAAAAGCGTCCGATCTCGCAGGAACTGTCACAACACTTAACTAATCTACAACTAATAATAACGTATCCAACAAACAAAACAAGAAATTTACGAAAATGTTCACAAAACAATTACAATAAAAATACGAAGGGCGCGTGTGCGAATAAGCAACACACGAACTATCCTTAAGGACCCCGGAAGCGTACTGAGTCCATCGCACCGCACGCGCCGCCGCTTCCGTTTCTTTACTTTGTAGTCGCACGCCGCCGCCGCCGGCGCCGACAAAGGACGAATTCTGACGACACCTACCCCCGTATCGCGCATAGAGATTTATGCCTTAAACTAATATTTTTAAGAACGTTTTTTATTTATCTTTCGCTGTGGTCCCTTATCTTTTAATTTTGCGCATAGACAAGGCCTAATAGTGTTAGTTATAAGGTCATTTTTAGCTTAACTAGTTTAAGTTTCTAATAATTGTTAGTAATACGGAACGGTAACGTTTGAATTTTCTCGGGTCTTTGAACTACTAGTTTAGGTCAGGTGATTATCGTTATTCAATACATGATGTTGTTAAATACTAAAATGGAAAAAACGATCCCAGGCCTAAAATGCTTATTGTACTTATTTTTTTCAGTTGTGTATGGTCAAAATACGTTATGTAGAATATGTGTTTGCAATTAATGTGATAACCTAATCTCCACGCGGTATACAAAGGCTCCATTTTTATAGATAATATATTTATTTACGATGCAATAAGTTACGAATGTTATTTAATTTAAAAATTTCTATCAATAAAAACTACCAAGGAAAATGATCACCACGTTCACAAAATTTTGAAAATATTAATCTTTACTGTTTTTTGTATAAATTACTATTAGCTTTTATAAAATAAGCAATGTAATATAACTTGTTTATTTAAATGCTAATACGACTGAAATAAATTTACTATTAACCAAATTGTCAAATCATAAATAACTAATGACATACACTAATTACTGATGAAGAAACCATGCTAAAGTTCAATAAAATTAGATTTAAAGATGAATTTCTTCTATCTTGAGAAAACCTGACGCCAATAAAATAAAATGTGCTCACAATTTTGCCTTCAACAAACCGCACGCACTTCACTAGCACTGACTCCGTTCTTACTCCGCTGAAGAATGCGTCGTTGCCCAGTGTTGACCAACTCTGCTGTCGCACTGGCGAACTTAGCAGTTCCGCCCTGCGCCACTACTCCGCTGGCGCCACCTCTCTGCTGGTGGTGCCAATCCACCCTGCGCCACTTCCTGCTGGTGCTGGAACTCGCCACTCCTCATGTGCAGCACACCGCTCACTTTTCACTTCACTGTGCACACCAGCTTGGGTGTGCGGCGCTTCAGGGCGATCCACCCTGGTTTCCACGCCAAGTTTCACAAAAACACTGTCGGTCGGCTGCTATTCACTCACTATCTCTTATATCCGACTCGATAAGGACCATGAACAATTTGGATCGGTCTCAAATAAAAATATCTGAATAATTTTCTAAAGCTATATAATTTTCTTTTAATATGATCAAGTCTGACAATTCAATAACAAAACAACATCATACGTCATTGATTATAAGTGGCCTGTATGTATGAAATAAAAACTCTTTGGACAGTACTAGTGTTCGCCCGGTGGTCTTAATTCGACCACAATATTATTTTAAAAGAGTGTCCATGGAGTTTCTTGCCCGCTTCTTCTCCATAGGATCAACTTTTTGGAACCGTGCAACAAGAGTTGATAACGTTTCATAAACGCTTGTAAAAGCTTATTTGAAATAAAGACATTTCATTTGATTTGATATCTGCACTCTTCCTCATGAACTTTAATTATGGCAAAACTCATTCCTACGTGGCCGCAATGCACTTGAAAACGTGTACAAAGTTTTTTCTTCTTGTATTAATAGAATAGGGGAGGGCCTTTTGATAATTATGATCAGTATTTTTAAGGGACAGCTCTGCAATCATGCAGGCGAGTTACCTGATGGTAAGTAGTCATTGCCGCCCATGGGAGTTGCAAAGTAGTTGCCGAGCCTATTTAAGGGGATGGAGAAGGGAGAAGACTGAAGGAGGAATTGAGCTTCAGTTCCTCCACACTCACCGTACGAAACGCAACAGTTTGCATACTGCCATTTCACGTAGATATTCTGTGGGAGGGTAGTACTTCCCCGGTCGTGTCGACCCATTCATATTGGCATGTAGACATGCCAGCGAGACACTATCTACATACAGTTTCTTCGAAATAATAAAGCAGTCTGAAGTTGTCCGCAAGTGGTAACTTTTATAGATAGAGTCGGTGTAAAGACATTTGGGATCATAATATATTTCACATTTCTAATTATTTTCTTTACTAATCGATGTTTTTGTATATCAAATAAAATCAAATGTTTTTATTTCAAATAAGCTTTCACAAGCGTTTATGAAACGTTATTGACTCTAGTTGCACGGTTCCAAAAAGTTGATCCTATGGAGAAGAATCCGGCAAGAAACTCCATGGACACTCTTTTAAAATATATTGTTTTTACATAATTTGCTGGTACATTATGCCGATAACAGGATGTGAGGACATTGGAGGTTTATGTTATAATTAGCCTTAAATAGAATAATAATAATTATGTCTTATTTATAAAACACTTAGTGCGGCAATTCGGAACGGCTAACTTCAGAGAAGCTTAGTTATTTTGAACAAACTGTACATGGAGGATCAAAGTCTAAGGTGATAAAATTATATCGTCTAGTTATCGTAATTGTTTAGGAGCTTAAACGCAATCGGTGTTGATTGGCGATCGAAGGGTCGCGGATCGGAATTGAACTTTATCCGACCCTGTCGAACTATTGTGGTTAACCTACCCCTATTGAGTTTAATTGGAGAGGTTTAATGTCTTAATATTATAGGATAGTTTCATATATTGCGGTACGATAATGTGAAGATGTTTTAATCTACTGTGTCGGGAGTGTTTGAGTTAAATTACACCAAATCTTATGTACCTTTTTTAATGTTTATATATTATTTTATTGTTTGAGAAGTGACTATATTATATTAAGCAATCTATTTTATACATAATATTAAAAAAATGTAACGATATATAAATTGAAGAGGTAACAACTAATATTGGGGCTCTTTATGAGAGAAATAGAAGCCAAAACATTTATTTTATTTTAGTTTGTATGTCTGTACACGCATCACACAAAAACTATTAGGTATATGGAATTGGTTCTGGCTTTCATAGTTGTATTGTTGGAGGTCTATCTAAAAATTTGGTGCATGTTTCAACTTGATAAGCTGGTTTGTCGCGACTTATGAGGGTAAGAGTGTAATTTCAATATTAATTGAGGCATAAAAACACTTCCTACGCGGTATTTTGGAGTGGCTAATTACAAACACGCTACAAACACGCAAAGTAATTTCGAACGAAGTCTAATAGGAACTTGCTTTTATTTGCAAAAAAGAAACAAAAGGTACCTATGTGACACTTAGTCATGTAGCTTTTATATTTTAAATTGAATTTGAAATATCTAGGTACCTATAGACAATAAAATTGGAAACAATGGAAATATCACAAAAAATACGGTGTAATTCACCAAAGGAGAAAATACCTTGATTAATATTTCTCTGACAAACGTTTGATACATCATTTTCCGATAAACCCTAGGTCTTTCAAACGAAATTGGAGACTCAATAGCACCCTTATCAACTTCGACATTTTATTTTAATAAAAATCGTCGGAGATATCGTTTTTATTCCATTTCAGGGGTGGCAAAGGCTAAGGAAAATTATGTCTGGTTTTTTCTTTATCAAAACATTTGTATATAATTCCATAACAAACATTATTATGAACAGATCGATTAACTTTTTGTTGTCGACGTAATATTTCACTTTCATTGACCCTTTGAACGGTAAATTCTTATTTGTTTTTGGTTTGGCATACTATAGGTATATCTATAATACATTCTAGGTACATGGCAGTAGAAATTGGGACATCAACTACATTGTATTCCCAATTGAGTATTAAAACTTTTTCTTAAAAATCGTTATTACCTATAGCATCATCATCATCAACCCATTACATTGTCTCACTGCTGGGCACGGGTCTCCTCTCAGTACGAGAGGGATTAGGCTATAGAATATAGCATATAGTAGCGTAAAATAGAGTATTCTGTCAAAGTATACAGTTACAAAACGAATTCTCTGAGTTTCAATCTCTGCGAGATGTAGGTATGTATCCCTTGCTCCGACCGCATCAAATGGAGCTTGACCTTGCATAATTATGACTTGGTTTAAAGAGAATATAACCCTCTTTCGTCCCATAACTGCAGAGTCAACCCTCTTAATTCCGAGAAAAACACTCGTAAAAGTTTACCTTTGAAATGTAATACGCCTAATTACAAAACGAAACAGAAAAACATTCTGCTCGTTTAGATGTCAAAGGTGATACGGTTAACCGTATTTCACCCGGGTAAAAGTAACATGGGGTCCAAATGACCAGGGAGTTGCAGGTAAACGACACGTCGCCCGCGGGACCTAGTATACCGCTACTGTTCAAAGTTTATTGGTGGATTAAGTTGTCGGAGGGAGCGATTTGAAAAGTACCTTACTGTCTTTTTTTTAAGGGATTAGTCGGCAAACGAGCAGGCGAGCTACTATTGGTAAGTAGTCATCGCCGCCCATGGACATCTGCGATACCAAAGGAGTTGCAGATGCGTTGTCGAGCCTATTTGAGGAGAAGGAAGAGGACTGAGGGAGGAATTGGGCCTCTGGCGCTCCACACTCAGTCACTCACTACGAAACGCAGCAGTATACATATTACTACTTGACGTCGATATTCTGTGGGAGGGCAGTACTTTCCCGGTCGTGCCGACTCATTCATGCTGGCATGCAAATTTATGTCGTACATGTTTTCTCCGAAGAGTAAGGTAGAGACGTACTAATGTACACCCACACCGATGTTTAGGTCCCATGTTATAGGGGACAAGCCTATTGCCATTAACCCGGCCCAAATCCAGACTCCAAACTACTATTGAGCATTCCATACAAATACTCAAGAGTTAGGTAGAGGTGTATTAATAACCCACAGTTCACCCGTATGTATGATGTAGATACATGCCATTATAAATTCAAACTTCGAACTTCATAAAATAAAAATAAAAATAAAATAAAATCTTTATTTAAATTCTTTTACAAATAGGTGTACATGTATGTGTCTTAGGAATTAAAATTGAAAGTATGGAATGGTATATAAATAATTCGTATCTTAACTAAAACTAAAGTACATAGGTATTTAGGTATACAAAAAATTTGCAGATACAATAATCAAATTAGAGGTACATAGCGACCTACCTGATCTAGGTTGATAAAAAAACTTATTAGGTTGATAAAAAACTTGTTAGGTTCATAAAAAAACCATTTGCTGGACCAGGGAATCTTATCCAGGATCTCAAGCTTCGCGCTCACAATAGACTTATGAGTCAATTGGAATTTATATTTTGAGTTAATACAGCTAACTAATTTTAATCGTCGTCAGCTTATGTCTTGTACCAATCGTATAAAGTTCGAATTCAAGAGAAATATATTCAGAAGTACCTACCTACCAACAGTGAGACAGATTTTTTTGTTTCGCTGTAAAACGTGACAACCGATCGTAATTCCTACAGGGAATAGAATAAATTCGCTAGACACGAAATAATTAGGTCATTGAACTTTTGTTTCAGACGTTTACGAGTAGGACGGAATAAATTTAACCTGTTTCTTTTTTATCTTTTTGGACGGTCGTCAGCACATCAAATTATCACAAAATGACAAATTTTCTCAATCGATTCTGAATTTAATCATCAGCATTATAAGGTTCAGTCAAGACAAGACAAGTTTTTGTATAACCTGATGTGCTGACGACTGAATATCGACGTCAAGTAGCAGTATGGCTACTGTTGCGTTTCGTACGGTGAGTGTGGAGCGCCGGAGGCCCAGTTCCTCACTCAGTTCGTCTCCGTCCATCTCCTTTTCTCTTTTCCCCTTCCTTTTCCTTAAATAGGCTCGCCAACGCATCTGCAACCCTTTTGGTACTGCATATATCCATGGGCGGCGATGACTACTTACCATCACATAAAAAAATAAGATGATAAAGTTATTTTAATGATGACTTTTCGAAGTCATGTGCGTATTAATAATTAATTATCACGCGCTTAAACGGTGAAGGAAAACATCGTGAGGAAACCTGCATGCCTGAGAGATTTTCTTGACGGCGTGTGAAGTCTGCTAACCCGCTGTAGGCTAGCGTGGCGGACTATAGCCTAATCCCTCTCGTACTGAGAGGAGACCCATGCCCAGCAGTGAGACAATGTAATGGGTTGATGATGATGAAGCAACATACTGGCGAGCACATTAGTATCTACAAATCTGCCTAACCCTTCGGGGAATACAAGCGTAATGGTATGGGTCACACAAAACATGAAAAGTAACTAATAATTACATCACCCTCCTATAATTCTCCACACAGTCCGACGAACAGAAACACACTAACAAATAAGTTATCGCAGTGTTGCCAATCACAAAGTTTTGCTCATTAGCCGTTTATCTTTTTAGCGATAATTAGTTAAGTCAACAACTGGGCCTCACGCTCCACTTCCTGGTGTACTCGTGTGTACCTACTCCCAAGTTGTTTCAAAAACTAATTATACTTATCAGGCTTCTATGGATTTTGCCACGAGTCACAATTCGAAGGTTATAGTAAGGATACCTTCAAATATGATTGAGGGACAGCAAATATATAAAATTCTTTTTTTTATGTGTTGTGTAAAACTTTAAAACTCTACGCTTTTTGAGAAAAAGTATCTTAACAGACAGACATAAAGATAGAGACAGATAGAGATTTAAGTGTAGTAATGTCTCGCTGGCATGTCTTCGTGCCAGCATGAATGGGTCGACACGACCTCCCACAGAATATCGACGTCAAGTAGTAGTATGCATACTGTTGTGTTTGCGTGGAGTGCCGGAGGCCCAATTCCTCCCTCAGTCCCCTTCCTTCTCCTTTTCTCCGTCCCCTTCCTTCTTCTTTTCTCCGTCCCCTCCTTTTCCTATTTTCCGTCCCCTTACTGTATAGGCTCGGCAACGCATCTGTAACTCCTTTGGTATTACAGTTGTCGTTGGGCGGCGATGACTACCTACTACCATTAGGTAGCTCGCCTACTCGTTTGCAGAGATGTCCCATAAAAAAGACAACGAAGTTACTTTTTTTAACTTTTGAGGTACGGAGGAACCCCTAACAACTTTTGCAGATTCTTCCTCGGTAACATACGTAGAAAAAAGACACGACTACCTATAGCAGGTAGTGAAACATACTGACCCACAATAACCTTCGTTCATTTATTTAACTCACATCTCGAAAACGGATGTAATTAAAAATTTGCGCAACGGCACAGGCCTCGCTTTTTCAGCCAAGATTTCGTTTTTATACCGGTCAAAGGTTTTATAATTATATGATTGCAGTTTGAATTCACATGATATGTTATGTTTAATTTAAATTTATTAAACGTCATGTCAGTGGAAGTTATTATATTTATTGTAGGTACAGTCGCCAGCACATCAGGATAAACAAAACTGTCAAATTTCTCCAAATGATTTTAAAACTTAAAATGTTGATGATTAAGTTCAAAATCTACTGAGAAAACTTGTCATTTTGTGGTTACTTGATGTGCTGGCGATCATACTTTAACGTGTAGGTACTATCGCTGGCCATTAGGTATATTAATTAATGATAAGGCATTTAACAAATATAGTATTCATACATAGACTGCCTCATTAGTCTAGTAGTCCTAAGCGCGACTGCTACGCTAGATGTCTTGGGTTCGATCCCCAGGTCGAGCAAAGTGTTATTGAGTTTTTCTATGAAATTCTCAGTAGCAGCTCGGAGTCTGGATTTGTGCCCGGTGAATGGCAATAGGCTCGCCACCTATTACATGAGACCTAAACATACCGGCGAACTGTGGGTGTACATTAAGTACACCTCTGCCTAACCCTTCGGGGAATACAGGCGTGATGGTATGTTATGTAGTATTTATACATTGCTCTCACAATACTACGAACATACCAAATCAAATCATTTTTTTAATTTCAAACAAGCTTTCCGCTCTTTAAATAGAATAGACTAAAGCCGAGAAACCACGCGAGCGAAGCCGGAGCGGGCGGAAAGCCAGTATTGTAATACTTGTTTCTGGACATTGAAGTATACGACTATGGCGCCAACGGCATATAAATTGGATAGATGATGATGAGTTACATTTTATTTATAATAATGAAAAATTTTGTGCACCGTACGAATGCATGAACTGTGACCGTGCTATGACGCGTTAACTCGATCATTTTGCGATTGGTAGACAAAGATGCTGCTCTATACGTGAAATAGCATCATCCCTTTCTTACAACCTAAAAATGATCACCTTAACACGTTTTGTTACAGCCTTCGCATTGACAGGTAACTGTAAAACTTTATGTAATGCCCATATTCCACAAACTAACAGTTCAGTCAGTCATTCATTCATTCATTATTGCATTCGTTCATTCCTTCGCTCGTTCATTCCTTCCTTCATTCAAAAGTTCGAATAACCGATTTCCCAGTCTCCCTAACTGAGAGCATGCCGCGTCGCATAGCTCTGACGGACAGATATTACATACGGGTGCCATTTTATTATACCCAACTATTAATCAAACTCCCGAGTTTCCTGCTATTTTATTAGTACGCTTCGCTTCTGACGGTTTCGCATATCACATGACTAAGAGTAGAAAGTTGAATAGCAAAATGGATTTTGTATAAAGTTATGTGTAGATAATAATAATAGTTTATTTATAAAAATACATTTTATAAATAAACAATTATTATTTTATTTATTTTGACTGCCTCACTAGTCTAGTGGTCCTAAGCGTGACTGCTACGCTAGAGGAGACTGGTTTTGATCCCCAGGTCGAGCAAAGTGTTATCGGGTTTTTCTATGAAATTCTCAGTAGCAGCTCGGAGTTTGGATGTGCCCGATGATTTCAATAGACACGCCCCCTATTACATAAGACATACCGGTGAACAATAACTACATTAAGTAACCTCTGCCTAATCCTTCGGGGAATACAGGCGTGATGTAATGTTAAGGTGTTAGATAAAACAACAAAAAATTCACAAAGATATGAATTTTCAAATTAAAGAAAATTTCAAGTGAAAGAAGAATTCGATATCAGGCAGGGTTTGAACCTGCGTCTCTCTGGTTAAGTACCCCAGACGCTTTACTAACAACGCTACCGAGACCACTTGACTGTCTGTGATGTCAAATTTCTCTTCCACATTTTACGTCTTCAGGCGACGTCACTATTATTATAATGTTAGTTATTCTGAAGGTTTTTAGATTAACGAAAAACCTTTTTTTCATTAAGCCTTTTCTGTCTTCTCATGCGTTGGTTTCTGAAGATATTTAAATAATAATGTATCATTGACTACTTATCTATGTTAAAATAACGGAAAATGGAGACACTATTAAATATTTACTTAAGTCTGACTTTATATCCTATGTCTAAACTTGAAACCCAAAGTAGAATTCTTGCCTCTCCCTCGGGATTTCATCAAATACTACTAAAATAAGCTAAGGTAGTTAGATGAACTAATGTGGCCGAACATCAAAGGCCCTTTTAAGTTAATGAAAACTGAATTGAATTGGTACAATTCGTCGTTCTTTGGACCTCCTGAAATTAGTTTCTAGTCTGAAATAGTAGGCGAGTCGATTTTAGATGTTTTATTGAGCTTTTTACTGAGCAAAAATAGCAAGTTAACATATCTTTTGTAGTGAGCTAAAATGAATTTGCAACGTTCGTATCAAATGGAATTGTAATGAAATGTACCTAATTCTCTTTTTTGACTTAATGGTTGAATAGGTAATAGAATTGATGAAACTGGTTTTAGTGTTTTATTTGACATATAGGGGCAATGTCTTTGAAATTTTATAAATGTCTAAAACCGAAAAATCAGCAGCTGTTTTTTTGCACAATATTATTATTGCGGTAAAATACCGCAATTAGTACCCGTTAGTAATTGTTGTATTTTTTATACTTAGGTAATTATTGGTTTTAACATTATATTAATTATCACTAATCTTAATATATTTCTTCTTCCTTATGTTTGTATCTACAAAACACGTTTATTTCGGATCTTTTATTGCATCCAAAATCAAGAGGAGACTGGACCCTGTAAAGTACCCATCTAAATCGTCGATAATTATGTAACTCGATAGAAACTTAAAAAGAGGTTTTAGTTTAATGTTCTTCTTTTACAGCCTGCAGTCTTCAATCCTGCCTGCCTCATTAGTCTAGTGGTCCTAAGCGCGACTGCTACGCTAGAGGTCCTGTGTTCGATCCCCGGGTCGAGCAGTGTTATTGGGTTTTTCTATGAAATTCCCAGTAGCAGCTCGGAGTCTGGATTTGTGCCCGGTTGATGGCAATATGCTCGCCCCTATTACATGAGACCTAAACATACCGGCGAAATGTCGGTGTTCATTAGTACACCTCTGCCTAGCCCTTCGGGGAATATTGGCGTGATGGTATGTTATGTTGTGTTCTTCTTTTACAGCCTGCAGTCTTTTATCGTTTTGCTCGGTTGGACCTCTTTGGGTCTGACTGACCGGCGAACACCCTTAACTTTCCATTCACAGACACAGCTCAGCCGCTTTCAAGGGTAGTTTCCGTTATGCTGCGTCGAAATGTTGGAATAACATTCCACCGCCTATACGGAAAATACATAATTTTCACGGATTCAGGTTGAAGCTAAGACGGTTTTTGTGTGAACACCAACACACCGAGGAAACACTGAGACACGATACCAGTGCCTTATAAACTTTTCCGTTTTCGACATTGTTTTTCTCATTTATTTATTTTGCCACTGGTTGTGCCGGTGAGTTTAAAGCTGTTTGTCCACTATTTTCTCTAATTTTATTGTGATGTAATGAACTGTGCTTTAACGTTACGTATCGTATGCGATTATTATGTTTAATTATTTGAAGTAAATGTTTGTTTGTTTGGTTGGTCCATTTAATCGATGTCATAAATGTCATTTGTCAAAGCCGTCAAAGGTGTCAAAACTAGTGCGGTCAAATTAACTACTTTAGTCTGCCTTGTTGTTGTTATTTAGTCCTAATAAATAAAATAGTATGTTTTGTTATTCGGTTTAATGTATTTGAGTTCTTGTTTAACTTCATTATAACAATATGAACGTAGTTATAGTTTGTTTTTGTGTATACATAATATATTTTTTCCTTTTGTTTAAATTCTGTGCTGTGGCAACACCAAACCGGTCCATTCGGAAGACCAGCGTCGTTTTGCTTTTACTGGCAATTCGGCAATTTTGCTGAGATTGGACCGATTTGTAGTTCACTTGAATGCTTTTAGTTGTAGCTACTTAGATTTAATGTTAACTATTATTTTATGTAATTCAGGTGTCCTACAAATAAATTTTATTTTCTTTCTTTCTTTCTTTCTAACTCGGAGTTTGTTATATAACACCTTGGTATGTGTTTCAACCGTTGAGTATGAGAGCCAATTTTATCCTTTTGATCTGTGGTGGTGTGGACCTCTTTGGGTCTAAAAGGCTGGCAACCACCCTTACGTCGAAGTTTGTACGTGAGAGTCAGTTCCCCTTTTGTGCTGCTGCCGCTCTGACCGTCTGAGTCCGTGTGGCTTTTAAGGCTCAGAAATGCCCCAGCAACTCCTTTGGTGTTACAGATGTCCATGTGCGGCGATGACTATATACCATTAAGTGGTTCGTCTGGTAGTTTACCGACTCAGCTAATAAAAAAATAACCCTTTTATTTCTTAATGTAGCTAAAGTCATTATTCTTTGTACTGAATCTTTCAATTCTGTTTATAAAATAATTAGAATGGAAAATTCTCGTGGTACGTTCTGACATTGTCTAAATAAGGCTCATTTTTCTCCGTCTGACTGATAAATAAGGGATTATATTTCTCATTCGTTACTGAACTTATATGTAAATATATAAGACAGTGATAACGCAATATTGAGAGAACGTACGGCTACACATTAAGCTATAAAAAACCTGTATAAACTGGACATGACTTCTGCGGAAAACCTTTTCAATGGGAGGTCAGTCTACACTGGTTTTGTAAAGCTTAATGTGTGTTCTTTTTGCGTAATCATTGCTTTTAATCATACTTACTTCCAATAAATAAATAAATTTACGTAATACATACCATCACGCTTGTAGTCCCCGTAGAGTTGGACAGAGGAGTAATATTGTACTGTGTACACCAACACCGTTCACGGATAATTATGTTTCTAAACTAACAAGGGACAAACCTATTGCTATTAACTGGACATAAATCCAAACTCCGTGCTGAGAATTTCATAGAAAAACTTAGTAAAATTTTTATTTTGCCTGGGAATTGAACCCAAGATATCTAGCGTAGCAGTCACGCTTACGACCATTAGACTAAATGGACAGTTATTTTAGTAAAGGAACAATTCGACTGTGGGCAAGATTCGAACCTGCGTCTTCTGGTTAGGTGCACCAGAAGCTATGACCACAAAGCCAACGCGAGTCCCACCCGCCAGGTCGAAATTTGCCTTCAAATATTAAATTTACGTCTTCGAGGTGACGTAAATAAGGCAGTTGTGAATATATTCCTGCAAAATTTAAGTAAAGAATCTATTCTCACGTCGTTTAATTTATATAAAGAACGCCTTTGTTCACCCAAAGTAGCAATAACAGATATGAAAACCAATAAAACACACATAAAAATGAACAGTTACTTTTTTTATATCTATTATACGCGGCTCGACTTACGCTAATACATTATAATATTTACAATTTATTAACAGACATTTTATGAGCTTGTTTATCACATATACACTAAATTTATTTACAATTATTATAGAGTAGAACGTTAAAACAAAAACAAAACTATTGTTAAAAGTACTAGGTATTTATTTGACTTAAAAGCACTATTTATAACAGTGATTTTACTCATACCATAAATAGCAGTTCGAAATAACAGTTTATGGTTTGTTGAACATGATAACGTTTCAATGGTTTTGATGATTATTTTAAATCCTTGTTCGAATTCGAAAATATTTGCATTTTTTAAAATAATTATATTTCTCCGTCGCATTGAAAATTTTTAACCCTTTGTGTGGCATGATAATAATTATTTACTTGCTCGTATAAAATAAATAAATCAATGACAATTTTTTTTTTCTCTGATAGAAATATTTTTTTGTTCTGTATATGATTAAAGAGATTTTCACAGAAAAGATGAAACTTAAATTACCTATTATGAAACATGATAGCTTTTTTTAATAACTTGTTTTTAATAATGTCACTGTTTCTTTAAGTTAGTCCTCTCATTAATATCGTTCTGTTAATAAGAAAAATGTTCTTGTTAAGTTAAAAAGTATTTCAATAAAGGTTTTTAAAAAAATACAGTTCTTTAACAATGATGATATTGCTCTCTGAGCGTAAATTCTGGGCCAATGGTTCGAAAAGTTTTAGTTTACAGTTGAAAATTTTAAAACAGCTACTTATTAAAGCAATATTAATGTTTGTAAATACAAAATTTATTCAAATACTGGGACTCATATTAAGATTTGAAAATTTTACGTAATATTTGAAAATATCTGTAAAATACATGAAGTTATTATTCATAAACAACATAAATATTCGTGGATATCTTTTGTTTAGTTAGAAATTAATAAATACTGGATATAATTTTATGATTTTGATGCATTTCGTAAAGATGGATGGGAAGGATGAATTTCAATTTTTTTTTACAGAAAGTAGGTAATAATATGAATTCATAACAATACAAATGAAATATAAATTATCCGCAAAAAAAACAAAACGTATAAAAAATTAAAAATAAAATTTATCGAAAAACATTCAACATTATACTCACCTTTACATTGAGTGTGAAACGTGCAGTGATTTTGTTGCGGCCATTTTGAATTTCGTGCGGCCATTTTGGAAATTCGCTTTATTTTGTCGTCGAGGTGAGTTTGTAATTACATACTGCAATTAACTTTATATCATACATCAAGTGGTGCTTGCGTTTTCATTTTATTTTTATTGCACCGACGAATGAACGAGAAATTAGCGCCAGTATTAAACTGCATTATTTTGGGTAATTCAACCCTTTTCATGCCTGGGTCGTCTGTAAAGCCAATATAATATAAGTAAGATGTTTTAAAAGCTGATCACGTGCTTAAAACACCTGCGACTTGTTCAACTTGGCCTAATTTTTATATCTATGTTAATATTATTAAAATATTTTACTTTATATATAATGCACCCAAAACCATGGCATAGGGTATAAGAACTCAGACACACAAAGGGTTAAGTGGACTACGTATATACAATAAAAAACAAATGACTGCGCTGATAATTAAAACACAATGCAAAATATTCTTACTGTCAAGACAATAAAGTCGATTTTTATCTTCATTTCAAAAATCTTCTTTGCAATCAGACTTTGATAAAACAGCACAGCTCACAATAGACGTTTGATTACAAAATTTCCATTCATCATCAACCTCATCTTCATACATTTAATGTTAATTACAATATTATTAAAATCACTTTTTTACATTAAATGTTTTGCGTGGAGTGAAATTTTTAGTCGAAGTCAAATGTGTTTCAAGAAGTCAAATTTGACGTCAGGTAGGATTCGAACCCTTTAGTTCGGGTTGGTACACCAAATGGAGGTTAGAATAATTCTGCCTCGCAGCATCAAACACGTTTTCACAAAAAAATTAAAATTTAAAAAAAATTTGAAGCATGAGTTACTATCAAATATATTAAATAAAATACCATGTATAACTGCTTATTTTCCCTGAATAAAGACCACTACACCCAGACCCGTAACCTAAGACACCAAAATAGATTAGCCCTTCCAACAACAAGCCTATCATTATTCCACGCCACGTCCATACGTCATGGCCATTAACATTTATAATAAAATACCACAAAAAGTAAAAGATACCCTAAGCGACAGTATCTTTAAAAAAAAACTAAATAAATATCTATTACAAAAATCCTACTACATACTGAAAGAATTCTTAGAAGATAAAACTTAAAAAAATAAATAAAAAAAATAGGTAGTTATAAAAACTTTGTGCAATAAAATGTAACAAATTTAAAATTAAGCTAAATTGCATGAAATGGTAATTTTTAATTATTGTTAATCTTGATTTATATAGTTGTATTATTCACTTCTTGTTTATAATTTTATCTTTTTAAGTTAGTAACATCTTGTAATATTAAGTTTCTCTGCTGTGCCCTAACAGGGTTTCATGTTGCTACCCACCACATTTAAAGACCTATGTATTGTATTTACACATGAAGCAATAAAGAACTTTGACTTTGACTTTAACTATTTTTTTATTATATTTTAGCATTAAATAATGCGAAATGTTCACAAAGATATGAATTTTCTAATGAAAGAAAATTTCTAGGGAGACAAAAATTCGATCTCAGGCAGGATTTGAACCTGCGTCTCTCTGCCACGTCGCCTTAAGACGTAACATGTGGAAGTGAAATTCGACATCACAGGCAGACTGTGGTCTCGGTAGCTTAGTTGATAAAGCATCTGGTGTACTTGACCAGAGAGACGCAGGTTTAAACCCTGCCTGAGATCGAATTTTTCTTTCACTAGATATTTTCTTTCATTAGAAAATTCATATCTTTGTGTACCATGCATAATAACAAAAAAATATTATGGTTGCTTCAGCTCAAAAGGGAAGCAATGTATACATTGGTTAGTAGCAACCAAAGTCTATAGACGCCAGCAACACGTAATAGCCAAGTTATATTTCGAATCCAAGGCACACAACCTTGCCAAAAATAGATTTAACGCGCCAACCTTACTAAAAGTTAACCCTCCTCTTACAAGGTACGTCATAAGTTTCCATTAAAGGATGATATGGAGGGGTGGGGGGTTGGCGACACCTGTGTACTAAATAATAACAAACTGCTCATACCGCTTTGCCACAGTTTGGCGTTAATAGCCTGCATGTAAAGGAAGTTTTGAATTGAATTTCCTAACGCGATTTTGCAAAAAGAGTTGTTTTTTGTTTGTTAAAACTGCTTCATTGCTCTAGTGCAGCTATAGGTATATCCTATAGCAATGAAGCAGACTCATCCTGCGGCTCACTGGGATTTTGTGGTTGGTCCATCAGATGTTATCTATTTTTAATCGTTTAAACTATTGAACTTAAACTATTAAACCGTTTAACTTTTTCTGCGGACAGTGACACCACGATTAACACGTATTTAGGCCTATATAAAAAAATGTTGAGTACCGCTGCTTCAGTGATTCTAAGTGCTACTGCTACGCTAGGGTCTTGGGATTAATTCCCAACTCGAGCAATATGTAATTTCAATTTGTAGAAATCCTCCATATATACGAATTATAACATAACACATTTTAGCAAGTATAATACGAGTTTGTTGGTTACTAACAAATTAGATGTCTGCCTCCAAATCTAGCATAACTAGATTACCATGTAACACTGACAATTATATTACACTATAGCGAGAAACCCATTTGTGGAATGAATTTGTCTAGAAATGAATTCATATTTCCATTTCAGGTTTTACGTATGGAATAAATGGAACATAGTACAAAATGTTTTGTTTGAAAATAAGTGCAGAGCACTTATTTTCAAACAAAACATTTCGTACTTCCCAGGTCAAGCAAATTGTTATTGGATATTTCTATGAATGATCAGTAGCTCGGAGTTTGGATATGTGCCTGGTCAACGGTAAAAAAATCGCCCCCTGTTATATTGGACCTAAATATAATGGGTGTACATTAAGTACACCGACAGTTCTGCCAGCCCTATTGTATAGGTAATATGTTACCACCAATTCAATTCAAGTTTCAGTAAAGCGTATAGTAAAGTGGAGTATAGTGAAATACGTTCAGACGGCTACAAATTCAATTTGATTTGACAATTCCGAAACCTTTCACATTTCAAAAGAGCTATTTTCTATTCTTAGAAACTTTCAATCCATTTAATCGCTAAAATATCGAGTGAAGGGCATTCAAATAGGCAGAATATTTGCCCGAAAATCCCGTTGCCTCGCTTAAAAGTTGCCTATTTGAAATAATTGGGCAGTTATTGTTATAATTTATAATTTCGGTGGGAAATTACAGAAAGACGCCATTAAAATTACTTAGGCGGCAATAATAGGACGCAATGCAGGAAACGATATTAAAGCTTGATTATGTTATGAAAGAAAGAAAGAAAGAAAGAAAAAGTATTTATTTTTCGTCCGTCTGACGCACAACAAAAAATTAAAAACTAAATAAAATCATAAAAAAATAATGTGTGTACACACTGCTACAGGTCGACCCATACAAATCCAGTCCAAGCCGATCTCGCACTGCATTGCCAGCATAAACCGGCCCTGCACATCTCGATGTGTAGCCGTGCGTACAAAAAATTATATTAGTGGCAACACTGCCAACTTAAAATACCAACATAAACATAAAAAAAAAAAGTTATATTAATAATGTTACGTGAGGTTATGTGTTGGTAAACAACAAAGAGTGTAAACAATAGATAAAACAACCAGAATAAATTATGATTTACGCAACAAATGAAATAACTTACAAACTTTATACTTATTTCAAAAAGAACATTAATAAGTGGAACTAGCGAAAGAGGGTGTGCGCCGTCTCGGCACGAAAAATAGGTCAACGCTCAGCTTGATGCTGTGATGTCGCGGTAAACAACACCGACAGCGCTGGTTTTCGGCGATGACCTTAGTGATGTGTGGCGTCTGACTTCGTGTGTGTCTAATAAATGAGTGATTTATTGTTATAGGTGAGTACATAGTGTAATAAAATAAATATTAATATGATGTAAGTTTAAGTTCGGTGTCAATTAAAATACTAGATTTGTTGGTGTAAACGAGAGTTTCTGTGTAGTGCGAAGAGAAAAATTGTAATTGAGCAATAAAAATGTATAGGTAACAAGAAATATTATATAAAGTAGTGAGTGATACGAATTACATATAATAATAAACAATATTACAGAGCAGTGGGTCAGCAGGCAACTGGCGGAGCGGAGCCAGCGCCTCAGTTGCGCACTATGCACGCCGATCGATCAATATCGATCGAGAGTGTAGTGCACACGTGAAATGAGAACCCCTAAAAACAAAATGTCCGAGAGTCTAACCCGAGGTTGTGGAGATAGTAAAATTACAATCATAAACTGTTTCACACTTAAAATTAACGAATATATTAAAATAATTAAAATAAGGGATATGAAATGTATCTGACCCAGTTATCATCCGTAGGTAATTATGGTTTTATAATGATTTTATGATGATCTCGAATTCATGATAACCTAGACAGCTAAGGGTTTTGCTTAAAAGTTGTGTAATCACTTCCAGGCAATGACAGTGCATCTGAGCTGCAGTAACCCTTCCCAGAAATGCTGCTCACACCGCTGAATGCCCCCAACCATGGCTTGCAGGCTGAAACCACATTGGTGAGATAATTATAGTTGGAAAATTATAACTTGAGATGAATAGTGAAAATAGATTGTTTATTTTAGGAACATGTATGTAATAGTGTACTAAGGCTACTCTCTGACCAATTTCAGGCTTTACAATAGCAAGGCTAGGAGGGCAGTTGTGATGTGCGAAGCAGCAGTTTGTTTATGAAACAAAATACGGCCACGCCATATGGATTTCCACCACGAGTCAACTGGCTAGTAACCCAAGGTATCTTTAATGAATAACCCTTATACATCAAAACTATAGCTGTTGGGTTTGTGTTTTTAAATAAAGGCTTTTGAGATGTTTAATGAAGCCTTGTTTGGTTTTCAGGCTGCGGATTGGTGGTGGAATATTATTCCAACAGTGCGTGGCAGCATATTTGAAGCTCCCCCGGAAAGCAGTTGTACTGTGCTTCGGAACGGCCAGTGGGTTCACAACAGACCGTAAGCAGTGCTTTGATTGATGTTGTCTCCAATCCAATTTACTGTACAGATAGCTGGGTTTTTTTGTTTCCAAGACGCCAAACAGTAGACTAGCCATATGTAGTCTCCTCCTAGCAGCCATTTTGAGCAAGTCATGCTCATTTAAATATGGTGTGACATGACTTCTTCTGGGTATACTAAAACAGTAACGTGCACAAGCATTTTGAATACGCTGGATCAACTGCACTGTTCTGGACAGCAAGCAGGGGCCATATACAGTGTCACAGTAATTTAATCTTGACAGGACTAGACTATCTACCAGTTGCTTTCTTATTGGTATACTTAGGTATTCTCTTATATTGTACAGGATTTTGAGCCTGTAAAAGCAATTTCTTAGTGTTTTAGCTATGTGTGCCTCAAATCTCAGCTCAGGGTCCATGACCATTCCCAAATTACAGGCTGATTGGACTTGTAAAATTCTTTCACCCATGACAACTATCTTAGGGTTGGCAGCTAAGGTGGCACGTATTTGATTTTTACTTCCGAACACCATAAACTTGGACTTTGTTGGATTTAACACTAGGGAGTTTTGTTCAGACCAATTTACTACCCTCTGAAGGTCCTCGTTCATCCTCTGGACAGCTGTTAAGGTGTCATGGGGTTTAAAAGAAATAAACAACTGGATGTCGTCAGCATACATGTGATATTTACAATTTACGAATGACTTGACGACATCTGCACTGTACAAAATGTAGAGTAGTGGACCGAGAATGGATCCTTGAGGAACACCTCTCACCACGTCACGAGCAACAGATCTATCTATCTGACCATCATTTCTATATACCTCAACACATTGAGTCCTGTTTGACAGATAGCTGTTGAACCACTTAATAGCCTCAATTGAGAACCCATAGTAGGCAAGCTTGGAAAGTAGGAGTGTAGGATTTATTGCATCAAACGCACGAGAATAGTCCAGTAAAGTGAGAATTGTCCCCTCCCCCCGGTCACGAGCTTCAAGAATATTCCCCACAACATCGGCAAGGGCAGTAGCAGTACCCCGGCCCTTTCTGAAACCTGATTGAAGATCTGGCAGAATGTTATTTGTTTCAAGATATGTTACTATCTGTGCATAGACCACCCGCTCCAGAATCTTCGACAAACATGGCAGAATGCTGATTGGGCGTAGGTCCTTGAAAGTCACAGGGTTTGAGGTTTTTGGGATAGGGCGAACTATGCCACATCGCCATGAGTGAGGAAAAGTGCATGTGAGAATTGATAAATTAATGATATCGGTTATGCTTTGTAACGTGGCAGGTAATGTTAGGGACAACATCTCCAAGCTAATACCGTCAACACCCCGTGCGTTAGATTTGAAGGTCTTAATTATCTTTAAAACGGAGTCCTGCCCAACTGTCTCCAATGAAAACTTACCATCACCGTGTCTGTGATGTTCAAAGTATGAGAGTTGCTGAATGTTTGTTTTACATATACCTGGCACATCAAGAAAAGCCCTATTAATCGCATCTGAGTCATCGAAATGACTCGGCAGTTGTTTTTCTACATGGTCTGGGAGTACGTCTGATTTTAGGTTCTTCCATAGTACTTTAGGGTTTCGGATATTATTGTTGATGTGCTTAGTGAAGTATGCCTTTTTCTCTGATGTAAGCGCAAAGGTGGTCTGTCTCTTGAGGTCCAAGTAATATCTTTTGGATGACTCATTAGGGGCGCTAGCATGGTATTTACTCCTGGCCTCGTCACGCAGTCTAAACATCAGGCGCATGTTTTCTGTGATCCATGGCGTCGGGCGCGATTTGAAAATTTTGTTTTTTAGTGGGGCGTGAAGATCAAATAGCCACAGAATATGTGAACTGAAGGATTCAACCATATTATTAACATTGCCCATTTCAGTTATTTGTGGCCAAGGAATCGAATTCAGATCCAAAGCAAATAAATCTGGCAGTATGTCTTGTAATTGACGGTAGTAGACCAGTCTGGGTTTAGGTCTATCCTTCTTTATTACTGTGTCACATGTTATAAATGAATGGTGGCCAAGCTCAGTAATATGGTCTACCACCATGCCACGAACCCCAATGTCAGTACAAATGACGTCGATTAACGTGCTACTGTTACCCACTATGTGTGTGGGTGTACTGACTATTTGTTCAAGGCCAAAATAATTGATGAATTCATTCAACTTTTTTGTTTTGACATTGTCGATATCTAACATATTAACGTTAAAGTCACCCAGCAGCACAATGTTATCGTAAGGAGACAAAGCACTGATGCTGTCAGTTAGGCCCTCAAGAAAGCTTGTCAGGTCAGACCAAGGAGGACGATATGCTGTTCCTACTAATAACCTTTTGCCATTGTGGGTTAAAGACAGCCACATCTGCTCAATATTTGGCTGCTCTGGGGGGGCTCTAATTCGCGCACTAACTCCGGTCCTAATGTAGAACCCTACTCCTCCTCCTCTTCCTCCACGTATAGACTTTGGACGCGGGATGTGTTTTAATTTATAACCGGGCACGGTGGGTGCTCGCCCCTCCTCCCCCGGCCGCAGCCACGTCTCATTTATGGCCATTATGTCTACTGCATGGCGGTCCATGGCTAGCAAAAACTCATCAGTATTTGTTGCCAGAGAGCCAGCATTAAATAGACCAAATTTTAAGTGTTTAGTTCGTGTCATTGTTATTAATTAAATAAGTGATTGTGTTGTAAATATTTTTATGTAAATGGTAATTATTAGTGTATATGTAATGTTTTGATAATTTATTGTAAATATAATGTTCCTTATTACTGAAACTATTGTGTTTAGTGGCGTGTAAATATACCCTGCGTGTGTATAAAGTTATGAAATGATTATTATTCATCAAAACCCACCTGCCAGCCAAAATGATATACAATATATAATATGATAGCCAAATTGATGTAGCCAGAGTGTGATTCAAGAGACGCACAACCCTCCTCGCAAAGCAATAAAAATATAAAATAAACTTAACTAGGATAAAGTTAAAATAAATACACTTTAATAGTAGGCAACTAACTGGTTTCATTTGTAGGACCAATAATCGTTGCAATGTCTGTTTCAGAGCGGATCCTACGGGTTGGGTCACCAGGCTTGTTCCGAACCAATATGCGACCCCGCTTTGTCCAGGCATACTTCCAACCATGAAGACCGGCGGCACTGCGAGTTTTGCGAAACAACTGTCGGTTTGTTTTGGTCAGCCGCTCGTTAAGGAAGAACCTTCTTGCCTGGCCGGTCATGCCGAGGTCAGCAGTGGTGGCCCCGCGCCGTACTCGTGCGCTATGCAGCAGCTCGTCGCGCAGGTCGCGGCGCGCCAGGCGCACTACAATGGCGCGCGGCCGTTGTTCCACGGTCTCCCCAGGACTGGTGGCATTGATGTGGCGTCCGCCGACTCGTTCCGCGCTGACGATGTCCCTCTCCTCCAAAGTGACCCCCAGTTTTTGGCTAATCAGCTTCACAATGTGGACTGGGTTTTCTGCGGTAGTCTCAGGCATGTTTGATATCTCAATATCATTTGCGAGGAGATCCTGGTCCCTGTCATTGAGCTCTCTTCTAAGCTCCTCAACGATGCCATCCACGTTCGAAGACACCAATGAGCTTGGAGAGGCACGCTGTTCCAGTGCTTCCACCCTTCCCTCTAGGCTGTCCAGGCGGGCGATACAGCTACCCATAGCTACTTTGAGCTCGGCAAGCTCTGCCTGCAACTGATTCCTGAACAGCTGTATCTCTTCGCGAACGACTTTCAGCTCCCGTAAGACGATCTGCAGGTCGGTGCTTGTGTGCCGTGTCGGCTGGCGGGTGTCGTCGACGACTGCGCCAGGTGAGCGGCGCGTGTCCTCCGCAGCAATGCCACGGACCGGTGTGGTCACTCGTACGACGTCAGCCGCAGGACTAGTGCCAGACAGTAGTTCCTGAGAGTCCTTCGCCAAGGAGCTGTTGGTGGCACTGGTATCACCTTGGTCTGCAACTTCCATGTCCGCGTCCATACTGACACCAACCTGGCTACAAGCAGCTCGAACTGGCGTCTCTGTCTTATTGTCACGGGGTATTCTTTTTTTGCACTCCGGACAGCGCCAGTTTGGTGTTATACTGCCCTTAGTGGGAATCCCTACGCAAGCCCTGTGAAACTGCAGTGAACAATTTCCACATTTAGCGCCGTCTGTTGACGAAATAAAGCGTCCGCATCCACCACACTTTGCTAACGGCATGTTTAATTGTTTTTAATTGCGTTTATTCGATTCGAATTACTGACAGCTGATTTGCAATTTTGTATTGTTTAGCCGGTTCAAATTGAGGGTAGACTGTAATTACGATCACTCAATCTCAAAAGTTTATTGTCGATTTTTCGCACTTATAGACACTTTTTATTGTTTCCTTCACTTGCACCAATGTATTATGTCACTCAAAGTATCTTAGTAAATTACTTTCAACGATTCGGAGTTTTATTTAATTTATAATGAAAAAAGAATGGTCAATGACCCCACCGTGTCAGACGTCAATCGTCAACTTTATATTTCTTTTGTTTTATTCAATAAATAGAAAAAAAAGCAAGCCTTGAATACACTTAGTTATGTCCAATATCGGGATATGAATTTCTAAACACATGCCATCACGCTTGTATTCCCCGAAGGGTAAGGCAGAGGTGTAGCAATATTCCCACAGATCCTCGGTATGTTTTGGCTCCCTGAAGGTCTTGAGTTATTCCCAGGTCGAGCCGTGTTTTTTGGGTTATTCTATGAAATTTTCCAAAACATATTTGATTTGGATTAGTACCATTTAATTGCAATTTATTATATGAAACCTAAACACACCAATAAATTGTAGCTGTTTTATTCATAAAAATGGAAATCTTCTAAAAAAATCTTATAACTATAATATCTGTTCCTTGTTACAAAATATCACGAGTCAAAAAAAAAATTAATAATTTAAATACCCATGACACAAAAGCCTCTAAAAAGAGAACAATAATAATAATAATAGTGAAGTAAAAATTCAACTGCGGGAAGGATTCGAATCTGTGTCTTGACAAACTAAGCCATCGCGAGTCCTAAAAAAACGAGTAAAATTACTTAAACTACAAACAGATTATAACACCTCTTTTTTCCGTCAGGGTTATAAACAACACACACAGTTTTATATATTTGTCAATATGACGGTAGTCATAGCAATACAAACCTGCCTATCCCTTCGGAGAATACACGTGTGATAATACGTTATATAAAGCTTTAAAAAGCGTTGGAAACAGTGTAAGTAATTATAAAATCTTTAGAGGATTAATGAAGATTGGCATTTGCAGAGTTTAATATATTTCTAGAGGAGGCTTTACTAAGCACTTGACCTGGATTGATCAAGAAAGCTCATTGAATGTATTCACGATCCCCAGTAATGAGGTACAGGAAAGGGATTGAATTTTTATCTACAAAGTATTTTCTTTTATTTACTTATCTTGATTTAGTGATGTGTAAGAAGCATACTGTTGCTTCTTACACATTACTGTAAGTGGCATTTTATAGTTTCTGCCTACCCCGGAAGGAGAAAGGAGAAGGAAGGGACTGGGGGAGGATCTGAGCCCCCGGCACTCAACACTCACCGTACGAAACGCAACATCATGCAAAAATGCATACTGCTAATTGAAATCGATATTCTGTAGGAGGGTAAGAATGCATACTGCAACTTGATATCGATATTCTGTGGGAGGGTAGTACTTCCCCGGTCGTGCCAGCCTATTTATGCTAGCATATAAACATGCCATAGTCGAATAAAAATGATTGGATATGTAACTTCAATATTTAATGCTAAAAAAAATATAAAAAGTAAGCATAATACGGTAAGGCAACATCGTTCGACATTGAACTACCTGTAAAGGCAGTCGTGTTGGTTGAAAGACATAGTAATGTCTTCAATAGATGGTGCTGACGTCGCCTAAAGACGTAAAATGTGGAAGAGAAATTCGACATCACAGGCAGTGGTCTCGGTAGCTTAGTTGGTAAAGCGTCTGGTGTACTTAACCAGAAGGACGCAGGTTCAAACCCTGCCTGAGATCGAATTTATCTTTCACTAGAAATTTTCTTTAATTAGAAAATTCATATCTTTGTGAATGTAACTTCAATTAAAAACCTTGATTTCGATGGCTAATAATATATACAGTAAAAGGAGGCTGTGCCATACTTACAAACTCAAGTAATCAAATTACTTAACATTCCCCCGACATAGAACCAAATTTCACTCCACGCAATTATAAACCATTTGCTATTACATATAGGTTACATTTTGGTGTGAAGACTTAGTCAAATCGTCACCGTATCAGGTTGAAACTGACGAGGGTCGGTAATAAGATGCTGTGGAGGTCGATGAACCTTGGTGATGAGGACTGCATGGCTGCGGGGTTTTCACCTGTGAAAGAAAAAAGATATAAGAAAAACCATCGATGAAAATGGCGGACATTTTGACATACTATAACATCACGCCAATACAGGCCCCTTCGGGGAATACTCCACGCTATCTAGTGGTGAAAGCAGCACGAAAATCGGTGCAGTAGTTTTTAAGTTTATCGCGGACAGGCAGACAGATAGACAGACAGACGCGGTGGAGAACTTTGTTTTATAATATGTAGTGACAGTGAAGTCATAGTAAGAATTTAACATAACATAACATAACATAACATACCATCACGCCTGTATTCCCCGAAGCGTTAGGCAGAGGTGTAACAATGTACACCCACATTTCGCCGGTATGTTTAGGTCCCATGTAATAGGGGGCGAGCCTATTGCCATTAACCGGGCACAAATCCAGACTCCGAGCTGCTACTGGGAATTTCATAGAAAAACACTTTGCTCAACCCGGGGATCGAACCCAGGACCTGTAGCGTAGCAGTCGTTCTTAGGACCACTAGACTAATGAGGCAGTCTGTAAGAGCAGTAAGAATTTTGCTGAATAAATGATTTTTCTATCTTTCTTTCATATAGTTTGTCGGCAGTTTTTAAGTCAGTCAGCAACTCACTGACCCGGTTTATCCAGTAACATTTTCAGTTAAGTTAAAAGTTAAATCGAAATTCATTGTTATCATTTTATAAATAAATTATGCATTGCCTTAAGTGAATTGATGTCGTAAAATTCATTCGTGAAGAAAAATATCTTGATGGCAAATCGGAATACTAAAATATCATGATCGGTAACGCACTAGGTCGAAAAAACTTGACGTGTGATGAGAAATAATTTGCAGTTGTTGTTTGAAGTTTAGTTTCTCCATCAACACAACTAATCTTTCGTTAAAGAAATAATCGTTATTTGTCATAGTTTATCGCAAGATTTAAACCTGCGTCCCAGTTTTAAATCCTGCCTGAGATCTGGTTAAGTACAGCGGTCGTTTAAACCGACTATGCTACCGTGAACACTCCCTGTGGTATCATTAGTATTACATTCTCCGCCCTAAAACGATATCGCTGACTTCTATTGATAAATTTATCATACGTCCTTCAACCAAAATAACTCTTGTTGAAACCATTTCTTGATGAAGTGGTGAACGGCACTAACGGCACCGCAGAATGTCAACTGTCACAATTGCTGCGACAGTTGGAAGAGCGTTCGCGCCTTTTTCACACATACATAGAAGAAAAGAGAAAATTGCATCCATGGCCGTGCAGGCGTTACGTACTGATTTTATAGCCTTCCTTTATTATATCCTTAAATTCTATTAACATTGCATAAATTACACGCATCCGGCATTTTTAATTGATTTAGCCTATTTAGGAGCGCAATCTACAACCTATAATTTATTAAAAAAAAATGATTTATCTTATTATGGAAATAATAAGCTATTAAATAATCCGGATAGTAAAACGCAACTTTAATACCTCAGTGGGACGCGAATTTTAATGAAAATAAAACGCTTATAATTATTTTCAAAAGTCGCTGCGGTTTTCAAGCCTAGTGCGTAAACCCTACCCGATATTTAAAATATTCACACCTCAATGATCACCTGATTGACTCGATTTCTTTGGCCGCGTCTCGAATGGGCTCTTTTGGAAGCGCCTAACCGATTACCCGCGATATCAATTGAATAGTGAGTACTTTGATATAGGGCACGGGTTAGCGTTTATTTGGCACTCAGAATATTTTGATTAGGTTGGGCTTTTCATATCACGATGAAAAATATTTTTAGATAAAACATATACCTACACGTATAAATAGATCGTCTGAATAAAAATTGAACATGTGTGGTTAAATCTGATATCTTTGTAAAAAATCTATTCCATTTTTTATATAAAATGTCACAAACAAAAAAAATATTACCTACAAATTATATAGAAAACTATATTTCTGAGCTGAACTATATTTAGAAAGTATATTTTCTGAGATTTCAAGATGAATCACGATTCTCACAAGTTCTACGCCATGTAGTTATGACGTAGAAACTTGAAATTTGGCATAGTCAGATTTGGTACCCTATATGATATAGTATATGAGTTAACGACATAGTGCACCGGATTGGCAAGCTGAAGTGGCAGTGGGCTGGCCATATTTGTAGAATAACCGACAACCCTTGGGGTAGACGTGTTTTCGAGTGGAGACCGCGACTCGGCAAACTTAGTGTAGGACGCCCTCCGGCAAGATGGAGTGATGATTTGCGAAAGGTTGCTGGCAGAAGCTGAATGCGAAAAGCGGGGGACAGGGTGAAATGGCGCACGCTAGGGGAGGCCTACGTCCAGCTGCAGCAGTGGAATAGTATAGGCTGATGACGATGATTTTGATGAAGATATAGGCTAAGAAATAATTTTGGAAAAGGCCTACGAGGATGGCAAAAGCGAGATTAATACTGGTAGCGCTGTTACGCACAGCTAATATAAATATCAGTATTTTATATGACGTCATTACCCACCCAAGCCCCACAGTATAATGTTTCACACAAAATTTAATTGGCCCTTTTAATAGGCTAAAATATTTGTCATTTTTTTGGTGGTCGTCTACAGAATATTTTTCACATTTCTCTGTGTTACATTGTACCGTACCTTTTCAAATTAGGAAGGAAATTTATTAGAATTTATTCGTACTCCGGACTTATTTTTGTCGGTGGACGAACGGAAACGAGAAATTTTTCACTTTAATTTTTATTTCCTACAAGTTCATTTGTAGACTGCCATATAAGTCTAGTAGTAATAAGCGCGACTGCTACGCTAGAAGGTCCTGGATTCACTTCCAGGGCGAGCAAAGTGTTATTTATTTATTTAGTTAGAATACCAACAGCGATACATTAAATATTACAAAAGATGAATAGCAATATTGTTTGGCTAAAAATAAGTTTCACTGCATAACTAGGATGAGTATAACAATAAGGTAGTGAACGGACAATAAAGATCAAACTAGTTATAGCCGTAACCATAAATTATGTTAAATTTCTATTAAGTACTTATTATCATTTTTAATCTAAGAGTATTATACTAACTTATAAGTAACAGCAATAAAAGTAAGAGCTAAGTTGTTTGTTGTTTGCTTTCATTCAATATTCTCATAATTTAAGTTTTGAAGATAGCTTTCGTGCAGTTGAATACTATATAATGTGCTTTTCCTTTCTTCTACACCTTCTTATCTAAAAGAACGTTTCGAGTTCCTAGGCGATACTCACACGCTATGTCTAAGATCATCAGATAACCTCAAACTTAAGATGCCTATGCATTCCACAACGTTTTTTGATAAATCCTTCACAGTTCAGGCTGCTCGTTTGTGGAATGCATTGCCAGAACCGATCAGGCGTGCTCAATCACTCCCCGTGTTTAGAAGGCTTGTGAAGGAATACTACTTATCTTCATAACTGTGTCACTTCACTGTTGCAAATTTATACCCTTAGTTCTTGATGCTTATTCTTTAACTATCTCATATAACTTTATCTATAATTAATTTAATATAGTATAGTAGCTATATCAGTATGTATTGTTTTTTGTATTTACGTAATATTACAAATATATATGTATATATTTTTATCTATGTACCTATGTGTTTCTGCACCGTGAACAAACCCATTTTTATGTTCAGTTCCAGTTTGTCCATCCTAAGGTTGCCTGGAAGAAATCGCAGATAGCGATAAGGCCACCCATTGTATGTTTTAAACTTCATTTGTATTCTGTCTTTTGTATTTTGTTTTGGTGTACAATAAAGTATATAATAAATAAATAAATAATCGAATAAGTCAACTTGAGAGAAGTGCATGTTGTGAATTCGAGCAATACAACACAGTTTTTGGCGTAATTAGTTATTGAGTTTTTCTATGAAATTATCAGTAGCAGTACGGAGTATGGGTTTGTGCCCGGTTGATGGCAATAGGCTCGCCCCCTTCCCCGCCCGTTCCCATGTAATATGGGACCTAAATATACCGGCGAATTGTGAGTGTACATAAGTACATCTCAGCCTAACCCTTCGGGGAATACAGGCGTGATTGTATGATTAAGAAATGCCAGAAGACGTGGGTTTTGTTCATCATCATTAGCCCGATGCTGTCCACTGGACCAACCTAATAAAAACCTAATAAACGAATGGAAAATACAGGATATTTTCCATTCGTTTCTGTTCTGGGCTACTCCAGACTATTTCTTTCTCGCTGCCTTCACTATGTCGTCGCACCACCGACACTTGGATTTGTTAAATTTAATTATGATTTTTTTATGCACCGCTGGTACAAAGGCGGTCTTAATGAAATCAGGCATTTTCTGCCAGACAACCCTAGGGTGATGCAGAGATAAATACTGCAGTATGGTTTTAGAAAGAAGAAAGAAAGAAAGAAAAACCGTTTATTTGGAACGAAACACTCACATATACAGTACTAAAAACATCTATGACCTATGTATAAATATAAAATGAAAAAATAACTATATGAACTATTGTAAATGTGTGTGTCCAACCGCACCAAAAGGGTGTCCAGCTCAGCATGTGCCAGGATGTTGTATCCTGGCGCTGATATTCTGCTGGATCCCAAGGACCTACGGATGTCAAGCAAACCATCATCGATTTTGTATAGTGTGAATAATGTTTTGTTACTTACCATTAAATATATGGACGTATATACTAGCAGGAACGGCATTGTTCGGCACGCACGTGTAATTGCCGGCGTGTGACACGCTGGCCGCTGGGATCAGCAGGTCCGAGAGACGCTGCACAGGGTCAGTAGTCACATTGATGCCACGTTCCGCGTCATAGTTTATCATTCTACTGTTGTGATACCTGGGGACAAAGGATAAAAATTAATAACTATAAAAAAGCCAAGATTCATAGGCAGGCAGGGCTCAGGCAGGGTTCGAACTTGCATCCCTCCGGTTAATTTCACCGCACGCTTTACCAACTAAACTACCGCGATAACTGCCTGTCGAATTTCTTTTCCACATTTTAAGTTTTTAGGAGACGTCAATGAAATATCTAAGATTAACAAAGTACTTTACTAATACTAACAGTTTTATGACTTTCTCGATAGTCTAGTGGTCCCAAGCGCGACTGCTACGCTAGAGGTCCTGGGTTCAATTCTCAGGTCGAGCAAAGTGTTATTGAGATTTTCTATGAAATTCTCTGTAGCAGCTCGGAGTCTGGATTTGTACCTTGTTAATGGCAATAGGCTCGTCCCCTATTACATGGGACCTAAACATACCGGCGAAGCGTGGGTGTACATTATTACACCTCTGCCTAACTCTTTAGGGAATACAGGCGTGATGGTATGTTATGTTATGTTGACCAGTTATGTGGAGGATGCCTCTCTGGCGTAAGCCCCCCTGTCTCATTTAGTCCACATCTCTGCAAATGATATCATTCCAGCTTCTTAGATCACAGATCTGTGCGCAGCTCACAATAGCCTAAGTTATGCATTTTACCGATATAACGACAAAATAAAACTAAATACCTAATTAAACAACACAATCACAACACTTTTACGTTCAGCTGATCAAAGACCCTCCATTTTGTAGCGTTATCTACAAGGTGTTGGCGTACGCTACGAACCGGACGCTAGCGCTCGTATTTGTTTATCAAAAGTGCCACTTGGCTAGGATTTCTAAGGCGAATTATGTACTTATCTGGCGTTTTGTTTAAACGAATAGACTAAATGGACATTACATTACATGGCTACCAAATTTAAATTCTATTCGCTGGCTCAAATTACATGTCGTTAGCTAGTGTCACTCTCATACATTGAGAATTCTATTGGATTAGCGTTCATGCCACTTAACTAAGCCTTCTGTTGATAAGCACATTTATAACATATCCACGGGCCCCTCATTCTTATACAGTTACCGATCCACATAAACAAAACACATACGAATCCATCTCAACTTGTTTACTAAAACAAAAATATCTAAGAATGCTGATTAAGTACTTTGTTTTATATTGAAAGGGAACGTGGAATATTTGCCAATTTGCGTTGTCATCGTGTGTGACGTCTTCAGAAAGGCGGGGGTTGCCAAGAACCGTTGCCAAGGACTGCAAAGCAAATTAAATTGTCCCAGCCGTCTTTGAGCTGTCGATCGTGTAAAGGTTAAGTCCTTTTTTTACCAGACTACGAAAAAATGGGTAATGTGTTTAACAGTCTATGTATGTTTCTATGTTCCAATGACGCTCAAAAACGAATGATCAAATTGTGACAAATGAGATGAAAACTTTAAGAAAGGGAATTAATCAATTAATTTATTAAATAATAATTAAATTTACTCGACTGACTTGAGTTGACTGCCTCGTTAGTCTAGTGGCCCTAAGCGTTACTGCTACGCTAGAGGTCTTGGGTTCGGTCCCCAGGTCGAGCAAAGTGTTATTGGGTTTTTCTATGAAATTCTCAGTAGCAGCTCTGAGTCTGTATTTGTGCCCGGTAAAGGCAATAGGATCGCCCCCTATAACATGGGACCTAAACATACCGGCGAAATGTGGGTGTATATTAGTACACCTCTGCCTAACCCTTCGGGGAATACAGGCGTGATGGTATGTTTTTTTGTTAATAAACAAATATCGTTGTAAAATATTCCGTTTCAACTCTACGAAGGTAAAATAAAAATGGCCAGTATTTTGGCTTAAATCCAACGGACGCGCAGTTCGTTCAATTGCTTTTACAACTTGGTCTTGACTGGTCTAGTTTCAAATATGTGTCAAGCTTGCCAACCTGACACAGATCTTTTGAGCCATTCAGGTCCTTATATCTTATTCAAATGAAGAATCAAAGAGAACCCAAAACCAATGATTTTGGAAAAAAAATGTGGTAAATTTTTGTGAAGATGTATTTGGGTACATCATGGATGAGGGGCTCGTGGCTAGGTGATAATTAATCTGATTAACCCATCTGCACGGTTAAGCTGCACCTGCCTGACAACCAGTCTATCGGTTATTGATGTCTCATTGTAGTTGCTTCGTATAAAATACTGATAATCAGCATTTGGTTAAACTGGAAGCCGAGGAAGGAAGTTAGGTACTTATACAAGAATTGTAGCAAAGAAGTACTTATGCAAGAATTAAAGCAAATAAGTACTTATGCAAGAATTAAAGCAAATAAGTACTTATTCAAAAATTAAAGCAAAGAAGTACTTATGCAAGATTTATAGCAAATAAGCACTTATGCAAGAATTATAGCAGAAAAGAACTTATGCAAGAATTGTAGCAGAGAAGTACTTATGCAAGAATTTTAGTAAAGTAGTACTTATATAAGAATTGTAGCAAATAAGTGCTTATGCAAGATTTATAGCAAAGAAGCACTTATGCTAGAATCGTAGCACGGAAAGTACTTATGCAAGAACCGTAGCAATGAAGTACGTTATGCAAGATTTATAGCAAAGAAGTACTTATGCAAGAATTAAAGCAAATAAATTAATACTTATGCAAGAATTATACCAAAGTAGTACTAATGCAAGAATTAAAGTTAAGGAGTACTTATATAAGAATTGCAGCGAATTGCATTCTGTATTTCCTACCGACCCCTTTGGGAAAAAGGCGTGAGTGTATGTAAGTGAGACTTCAGTAGTCTTATAAGCATTGTTCCATACCAAAGAGGTTTTAAATTGTTAAAGGTTGCTCGCAATATTTTTATCATCTTTTCCCCATTCCATCATCATCATCAACCCATTACATTGTCCCACTGCTGGGCACGGGTCTCCTCTCAGTACGAGAGGGATTAGGTTATAGTTCACCACGCTAGCCTACTGCGGGTTGGCAGACTTCACACGCCATCAAGAAAATCTCTCGGGCATGCAGGTTTCCTCACGATGTTTTCCTTCACCGTTTAAGCGCGTGATAATTAATTATTAATACGCACATGACTTCGAAAAGTCAGAGGTGCGTGCCTTGGATTCGAACTCGAGACCTTTGACTTGGCAGTACAATGGTCATATCACTAGGCTATCACTGCACATTTCTCCTTATTTCTATACTATGTATACTATTTCCCCATACCAACATAACAAAACAAAAATTCAACCGTAAGAATAGAGATCGTTGAGGCGTGAATCACGAGAGAAAACCCCACTCCCCACTTGCGTAAATGTGGTATTGACGTGCAAATAAAATGCACATCTGTTGGAGCACTTATCTTATACAGATGGACCGTAATAAATCTCTGCCTAGGAATAAAAATAGGCAAGTACAAACAGCACTTTGCCAACGCGGCTGGTTGCTTAGAATGTTAAATGGTGTGTTGGAAACAAAAGATTCAATGATGGCCATTTTTATCTTGATTTAAAAAGATGTCTTTGCATTATCTTACAGTTGAAAAAAAACTACCTAGTTATTTTAGTGAATTAGCGGTCATAGCCTCTGGTGTGCCTAACCAGAAGACTCGAATCCTGCCTGCAGTGTTATTTTTCCTTCACTAAAATAATTAGATAATATTTGCATAGAAAATGGCAAAAAAAAACAAAAAGATAGTTAACGGGTAAGGTGGCATGACATGTCGGTTGAGAACCAAAATTTTCAACAGATGTCACTGACGTCACCTTAGAGACGTAAATTAAAAATTCAAATAATACAAAAAAAAAACTACCTACTTTTATTTGAATTGATAAAGAGGGTTTTTTTACCGCTTGATAGTTAGATTTAATAGTAATAGGGTAGATGATTGTGTTGAATTTATTGAAAATAACAGGTCTACGGTCAAATATGCCCGGTTGATGGCAATAGGCTCGCCCCCAACTACATGGGACCTAAACATACCGGCGAAGTGTGAGTGCACATGAGTGCGCCTCTGCCTAAACCTTCGGGGAATACAGGCATGATGGTATGTTATGTTATGAACTTTAAAAAAAAAATACGTATATTAAAAAAATAATTTACATCGACCAATAACGGTCTAGGAAAATAACGTTTAAAGTTTTTGGTGGGGATTAAGAGGGGATGCTCAGTCCCTTTTCCGCAAAAGAGTGTTGGTAAAGACATTGGATGGCATATCGGATTGTGACGTCATAAGCCGATATAGTGCGCTCTCTCTGCCTTTGCATAAAATTAAAATTCTTATTTATGAGTCGTTATTTTTCGATCCGATTTTTTTTATATATTTTTTTTATAATTTATTTATAAAAAAAGCTTACTAGCAATGTGGGTCCACACATTACTAGTATTCTTGTTAACCCCTCGTGCTAAGCTAAATGCTTGTGTTACGAGTGGGTTCACGTCGGTAGTGCAATGGGTGGGGTTCGAACCGGCAACAACATGATCGCAAGTCCGACGCCCTAGCCATTAGGCTACCGCCGCAAATGAGTTTTGTGTAGATAGGCTCTATTTATGGTAAACATTATTATAAAGCCATTAAAATATTTTGTTGACTAGCCAATTGTAGCCTATTTCATATTACAATTTCATAATTCTTGCTGGTATATAGTCTACATGCCAGTATGAATGGGTCCGCACGATCGGGGAAGTACTAACCTCCCACAGAATATCGACATCAAGTATAAGTATGAATTCATAGCCTAATTCCTCCCTCAGTCCCCTTTCTTCTTCTTTTCTCCTTCCCCTTCCTATTCCTTCAATAGGCTTCCGCAATGCATCTGAAACCCCTTTGGTGTTGCAGATGTCCATGGGCGGCGACGACTACTTACTATCAAGTAGCTCCCCTGCCCATTGCCGAGTTATCACATAAAAAAAGAATAATATACAATACTTATTCCATTGACAAGAATACTCAATAACATGACGTCAGTAAAGACATTTCTGATGAGATGCCAAATTCAATTTGCACCCAATTCTCTGCAAATCACTGAATAAAATCCATTGAACTTGTTCTGATAGTTTTTTGTTTTATTGTTTCTTAAAGAGGTTTTCATAAATTTCTTTAACCATAGTCGCAAATAGAGGAATGTTATAAGATTAACGTGTCTGTCTGTCTGTGTCTGTGTCATCATAACTCCTAAACGGATAGCCTGTTTTTGTTTGAGCGGTGACTTCGTCGAGTGTCAATGTTAGTTGTAACATCAAATTACCGTAGGTAAGGTTTTCGTCCACGGAGTAAAAACTGTTTTGACAGAACCACTTTTAAAATTATTTTTTGAATTTATTGAGTAGTAACTTTATTACTGCTTGTAACAGTATACAGTTGTTTCCATTACCCTTAGGATTTTTAGGTTAGAAAAAAATGATATTAGGAACTTCAATATAATTTTTGAAGACCTATCCATAGACAGCACACACGTATGGGTTTGATGAAAAAATATATTTGAGTTTCAGTTCTAAACATGGGGAACCTCCAAAATTGTTTTTTTTTTATATTTTTGTTCTTTTTTGACAGAGCCACTTTTAGAATTATTTTTTGAATTTATTGATTGGTAACTTTATTACAACTTATGTTAGTACAGTTGTACCTTACCCTTAGCTCAAAACTTAGGCAAAATTAGATCATTGTTATCCTATACAATGTATATACACTAAGTTCTCTAATGCTTCGTTCAGGTTGTGGTTTGACCTAAATCTTGGAGGCTTGAAATCCCAAGACGTCTGGCGATTTGTGGCCGAACATTTCCAAATCGGAACTTGTGACGTTGTTATATTAATTGAAATTAATTAAAAAATCTATTCTTATGGGCGGCTTAAACACGAGATAGAAAATTACTTTTAACAAAGAAGTTAAACCGCCTTCAAAAAATAATAAAATAATTTTGTCTAAAACAGTTTGGGAAGTCGGTGACTTCTATTTGAGTGGGTCTTTTATTTTCGCCACCGACTTCCCAAACTGTTTTAGACAAAATTATTTTATTATTTTTTGAAGGCGGTTTAACTTTTTTGTTAAAAGTAATTTTATTTTGTAATTTTTAGTGGAAAGTTTTGTTTAGAAGTACTTGTTAGCCAACTAAACGCACTGCTCCAATAAGACAGCGATGTTTCAGAGTAAACAATAATATCATCGATGTCAACAATTTTTAGATTTTTGTTGATATTTTCAAAAGTGCTCAACCGATTTCGATAAAATTTAAACGGAACCACCTCTGAACAATCATTAAAATCGATCAACAGTTGGCGGAGATATCGCGTAACAAACATACAAAAAAAAAAGCCATACAGACGAATTGAGAACCTCCTCCTTTTTGAAGTCGGTTGATAAATCAATTGAACCGAAGAAAAAAGTTACTTTTACTTAACCGCCTTCATAAATGAGTAGTTTTTTTTGTATGCTGATACGCAAAAGTTTACCAATTTATTGATGATTCTTTTATTGTTTTATACGTCATACTTAAGAGGTGGTTCCATTTATATTTTAACGAAATAAAAAAAAATACAATAAAGCTTTCCCCTAATAGGTAATTCAAACTTTTAACAAAAAGTAAACCACCTTCAATTAACAAAAAAGTAAAACCGCCTTCAAAAAATAATAAAAATAATTTTATGTCAGTTCCCGAAGTCGGTGACTTTAATTGGTTCTTTTATTTTTATTATTTTTTGAAGACGGTTTTTTTTTGTGATTGGCTTTAATGCGTGCATTACATTTTAAACCGCCTCATTAGTTTAGTGGTCCTAAGCGTGACTGCTACAAAATGACTGATGGATGGGTACTGTCAGATGGGACTGGTCTACTCAAAGCTGCTAACGTTCTTTCTTCAATTATTATTACATCTAATTGTTACGTGGTACCTAGAAGAAGAAGAAGCGGCGGTAGCCTAAGGCGTTGGACTGGATCATGTGGTTGCCGGTTCGTAACCCAACCATTGCACTACCGACGTGAACCCACTCGTAATACAAGCATTTAGCTTAGTACGAGGGGTTAACAATACTAATAATGTGCGACCCACATTGCTAGTAATGTTTTTAAAAATAAAACAAAGAGGTGAACTGTGGTTACTTCTGTACCTTCTGTCTAACCCTTCAGTGAACACAGGCGTGATAATATGTTAAAAAGTTTATCTAACTATAAGTTTAAATAATCGTTATGCATATAAAACTTCTTTATAAGAAATAACTTCAAACTTAAATTGCGCCTCAATTAACAGGTACTTGTAACTTTGAGTAAAGAAAAGTTTATTAAATTTACAACTTGAAAAGTTGGGCTAATTAGTTTTGTAATAGTTTATGGTTAAAGCTATGTAATTTATGGCAAAACAATTTTTTTATTCTATTTTATTTCACAAGGGAAAACAAAGTTGATAATATAAATATACCTAGTTGTCTAAAATAATATTATAAAGAGGAAGCATTTGTGTTTTTGTATGTATGTTTGTAATGTTTTCACACAAAAACTACTGGACCGATTTCAAAAATTCTTTCCATTTTGGGTTATATTATTGCATTTTTGTTAGGGATTCCTATTTTTTATGTGTCCTATGTCACTCAGTGAAGATGCAGTTATCTTAATTAAAAAGCTTTCTAAATTAAAAAGCTGCATCTTAACTGAGTGACATAGGACACATAAAAAAATAGGAATCCCTTAACAAATGTTTCCTCTTTATAATATTATTTTAGACAACTAGGTATATTTATATTATCAACTTTGTTTTCCCTTAATATATTTATCCACAAACCATTGCTAAATAGCCATAAACCATGATACCTACATGATTTATATTTCCATAAAAAGATCTTTTAAAGATACTTTTACAAGTCGATATTTTTATTACGTAGTTGGGTATATTTTTAGTTGCTGGCTAGTAAAATATATTAAATAGAAACGCGTCAAACTTCATTGAGTTTACCCCTCTTCATAATGTAAACACCACAACTTGTTATTGACAAAAATATATGTTGTTGACAACAATAATTGTTGTTGTTAAGTTGTTGACTAATAGATGATACACGAGTAGATGTGTCTCCCGTGCGCAGTAGTGGGACGGTATAATGGGTTGATACTTCTTTTCTTCGTTCTTCTTTTCTCCTTTCCATCCCTTTTCCTTTACAAGGTAAGCAACACTCTAGCGATAACCCTGCTGTTGCAAGCGTCCATAAGCTAGAGTAACCGCTTACAATCACGCGGGCCGTATCGGGCCGTATTAAATAAATACCATAATGATATAAAAAGTGGTTTAATAGCCAAGAGCCTCGACTCATACCTGCGGAGGCTCTCCTTAGGCTCCTGGGTTAAGGGCGTGATACAGAGAGCGGTACTCCTAGATACGGCGCGTATTGTTAGGAGGTTCCTCTCTTTGGAGCCTTGACCACCGGTAGCTTGGACCCTGTTCCCGATACCGGTGGATGTCAATTTATTATATTTTTAAATGTTTTTATATAATTTGCAAAAATATTTAAAAAATAAAAATAATATGTTGAAAAATAAATGGTAAATGAATCATAATACAACTCGTTACAAAAATAGAAGTAACTCACCAAAACACAAAAGCAGGTGCCTCCGTAGTTTGAACCACAGAGCACTGGAGGCGTAGTGTTGAACCTGGCTTTAAGTATTTTTCTGTAGGGCCCGAGATCTGGGCTCTCGCCTCTGGGGAAAAAGAAGGAAAATTAGTACAAAATTACTTTTACGGGTCACGTGGTCCCAGACGCGATGGCAGGTAGTCTCAGTAGTTCGAGACGCGTTATCGACCGGTTGTAGACGTCTATTAATATTATCTTGTGGATATTTGTTTTCTTATTACACTACTGGTTCTAAGCGCGACTGCTACGCTAGAGCTCTTGGGATCGATTCCCATGTCGAACAAAATGTTATGGGGTTTTTCTATGAAATTCTCAGTAGCAGCTCGGAGTCTCGACCTAAACATACCGGCGAAGTGTGGTGTACATTAGTACACCTCTGCTTAACACTTCGGGGAATACAGGCGTGATGGTATGTATTATAGACCTATCATTGATTTGCAAATAGAAGAAAAAAATATAATCTGGCGAGAGCGTCAAATCAGACTTAAACCCCTGCTGACTAGCCAAAGAGCCTAGCGTGATATATACAGAATTATAAAGAACACAGATATTACAACAAGAACAGCGAAAACATAACTCTCTCTTTTGACTACCGTAGTTGGGTAAAGACATGTATTAACCTACTTAGATTTATACATTCAGGTAAAAAAAATAATCTCATTACATTTATTCAAACGTATTCAATTACGCTAAGTGATTGTTCAAATAATTCACCAATATCATGTAGAAGAGAAAGCCAGTTACAATATTGTTTTAGGATTGATCGTTTCTTTGAGAAACAGTGATTACTTTCCCTAAGGGTAACTCTAACAAAGTTTCAAGATTGTTACCGTTGTCAGAAACATATATTTTGCTGTAACTAAGCGGCGGTAGCCTAATGGCTAGGGCGTTGGACTTGCGATCATGTGGTTGCCGGTTCGAACCCCACCCATTGCACTACCGACGTGAACCCACTCGTAACACAAGCATTTAGCTTAGCACGAGGGGTTAACAAGAATACTAGTAACGTGTGACCCACATTGCTAGTAAACTTTAAAAAAAAAAAAGGTAATACGGAATATTTTCTTAACCAGTTTAGAAATATTTATATGTTATGTACACACGGCTACACATCAAGCTTTACAAATCCAGTTTAGACTGACCTTCATTATATAAGTAGTTGAAGCGGCGATAGCCTAATGGCTAGGACGTCAGACTTGCGATCATGTGGTTGCCGGTTCGAACCCCACCCATTGCACTACCGACGTGGACCCACTCGTAACACAAGCATTTAGCTTAGTACGAGGGGTTAACAAGATTACTAGTAATGTGTGCCGTAATAAAGTTTGCCGTGCAATTCAATACTTAATACATTTATTGCACTCCACTCGAGATCAGCATATACTGGTTTTGTTTAGAAAGAAGAAAGAAAGAAAAGAAGAAAGAAAAGAATATTTATTTAGCTTGATGTGTAGCCGCGCCTACCTAGTTGACTTCATCATTAGTCTAATAGTTATAAGCGCGACTGCTACGCTAGAGGTCCTGGCTTTGATTCCCGGGTCGAGCGAAATGTTATTGGGTTGTTCTATGAAATTCTCAGTGGCAGCTCGGAGTCTGGATTTGTACTCGGTGAATGGCAATAGGCTCGCCCCCTATTACATGGGACCTAAATATACCGGCGAAGTGGTGAGTGTACATTAGAACACCTCTGCCTAACCTTTCAGGGACTACAGGCATAGTGGTATGTTATGTTTTATAAAGAACATCTCATTTCAATTTCTGAGTTACGGAAGAGTGTATAGGTTAAGAATGGTCACCAATCCCCACACTGATCGCGGCAAGCGCTGTTTAAACTCTCAGATAGCCACAAGGCTTATTTAAAAAGCACTTTCTAAATCTAGGTCAATATGGAAATTTATACAAAATATTCCTCACAAAATGCCCACCAAATCCTAGCGCAATAATTCGTTTGCGTCGGTCCCGACATTACTCTCACATGACGTCACATGGAGGGACACAAAATTCGTTCCTTTGCCCGCCTGCGGATGGCAATATTACTCGGTCGGTTTCTCGTTCTGCTGACATTTTTGCTTTTACTACGAAAAATGTGATGTGTATTTGGGAAGAACACATTTTTTTTTAATGAGGAGGTAGTTTTTATATTAAGTTACGAGACTTCAGAGCCCTTCAAAAGTTATCCCCTAAAAAAAAAAAAAATTATTTTTGGGGACTTACGTCTAAACTCATGGCTAAGTCATATACTGATCAACAGATCTGTTAGGTCCATTCTTAGCACATCTAGACCTCTCATCATACAAACCATCACGCCTGTATTCCCTGATGGAAAGCAGAGGTGTAGTAAGCTTTTTTTTTTTAAAAAAAAAGCTGTGGGTGTATATTAGATACCACAGCTTTTTTTTTTTAAAAAAAAAAAAGCTTACTAGCAATGTGGGTCGCACATTACTAGTATTCTTGTTAACCCCTCGTGCTAAGCTAAAATGCTTGTGTTACGAGTGGGTTCACGTCGGTAGTGCATTGGGTGGGGTTCGAACCGGCAACCACATGATCGCAAGTCCGACGCCCTAGCCATTAGGCTACCGCCGCTTCTAAACTACTTTACACAGCTATTTTTGGGTCCTATCTTATTAGGTATAGGACCAAAAAAGCGAGCGAACCTAACCAAGCGCAAGTCCAGACTCCGAATTGCTACAGATAATTTCATAGAAAAACTCAATAATGCTTTGCTCGACCTGCGAATCGAACCCAAGGCCTGTACTGTAGCAGTGCACTTAGTAGTGAAATTCTCAGTAGCAGCTAGAAGTTGGTTATGTGCCCGGTGAATGGTAAAAGGCTCGCCCCCTATTACGTAGGACCTAAACATACCGGCGAATTGTGGGTGTACATTAAGTACACCTCTGCCTAACCCTTCACGAAATACAGGCGTTAGTATGTTATGTACAATTTTTTTTCTGAATCGTAGTTTCTTTCCCAACAACAATTTTTTACATAGATACATAAACTCCCGGAAAAACTGCCCTCCATGTAAATGCAATATCTTATTTTCCGGAATTCCACAAATAATATTTTTCATGAGAACGTCCCGAAATTAATTTTATCTGTGCGAGGTTCGTTTTAATCTTATTACAGACGTAGTTTCTAAGTGGATGATTCATATCTTAGATGAAGTACTATATATTATAATATTATCTACTTGTACCTCAGTAATAAAGTACTACATATTAACGCTCTTTTGAGAAAAATAAGCTTATTATTTTCTTCATAACATACCATCACGCCAGTACTCCACGAGGGGTTAGACAGAAGAGTCATTATCTAATGAATATTATTCGCGAATGTGTCGCAAATTATATCCTATCACGCCTGAATTGCTATTCACCGGGCACAAATCCAGACTCCGAGCTGCTACTGAGAATTTCATAGAAAAACCCAATAACACTTTGCTCGACCTGGGGATCGAACCCAAGACCTCTAGCGTAACAGTCGCGATTGGGACCACTAGACCAACGAGGCAGTCAATAAAGTATTAAATAAATAAACATATCATCAGTTTGTGCTTTGAATATTTAATAATAATTCGTTAGATGTAAATTAATATTATCAATTAAGTTCGTTGTTTTCTAAAGTGTTCAATATAATTTTAAAAGGTTTCAATATTATTTATACGGCTTCAAAACCCCATTGTCTGTGACCTGTTTGAAAAAACAATAGCATTGGAAACTCCGCGGGAGAAATAATAGAGAAGACTTATAAGTCTTGATAATACTCAGAAAAGTGTATTATTACTTCCTTACATCCTTCCTTTATTGGGAAATAAATGAATTGAAATAAATTTATTTTATGCGGATTTTATCGCGTTATATTTATATTCTTTTTTAACCCCCGACACAAAACGACGGGGTGTCTGTCTGTGTGTGTGTGTCTGTGTGTGTGCGTGTGCGTGCGCATGTGCGTGTGCGTGCGCGTGTGCGCGCGCGCGCGTGTGTGTGTGTGTGTGTGTGTGTGTGTGTGTGTGTGTGTATGTATGTGTATGTGTATGTATGTGTGTGTGTGTTTGAAAGCTGAATTAGACAGAAGTGGTCTTAATTGTGTTTGGTGAAAATCGGTTGAGATATAAAGCAATTGTCGGGGGTTTTTTAAATTTTTAATAATATTATTTATTTATGAGATAGGGGTCAAACCAGCATACGGATCGCCTGACGGTAAGCGAATTCTCTCACTCACTCACTCAGGAAACACAGCGTAAATATTGTTTTGCGCCGGTTCTCTGTGAGGATTTGTTTCAACGTTCAATTGTTCAGTAGTCGCGAACGAGCGGACTTGCCCCCTGATGGTAAGTTGTCAGCGCCACTCATTGACATCTGCTATACCAAAGGAGTTGCAGATGCGTTGCCAAGGAAAAGGGAGGGGAAGGAGAAGATAGGGGACTAAGGGAGGAAGTGGACCTCCGGCGCTCCACACTCACCGTACGAAACGCAACAGCATGCATACTACTACTAGACGTCGATATTCTGTGGTAATATTTCCCCGGTCGTGCCGACCCATTCATGCTGGCATGTAGACATGCCACCAGGCACTGATACTACTAATTATCTTTCACAGACAAATTTTATTTTTAGAAAAAGAGAGTTCACTATTGGAGATATTATATAACTAGCATACCATCACTGTATACCCCGAAGGGTAAGGCAGAGGTGTACTAATGTACACCCACATTTCGCCGGTATGTTTTTAGGTCCCATGTAATTGGGGGCGAGCCTATTTCCATTAACCGGGCACAAATTCAGACTCCGAGCTGCTACTGGGAATTTCATAGAAAAAACCCAATAACACTTTGCTCGACCTGGGGATCGAACCTAGCGTAGTATTCGCGCTTAGGACCACTAGACTAATGAGACAGTCAGATTAACTAACTAACCTATAGTGGTAGGGCCACGCTGTTCGCAGCATGAATGGGCCGGCTTGACCGGGGAAGTACCACACTCTCGCAGAAGACCGACGTCCGAGTAGTAGCGTTTCCTTACTGCGCTTCGTTCGGTGAGCGAGAGGGCCGGAGGCCCGATTCCTCCCCCAATCCCCTTCCTTCTCCTTTTCTCCTTCCCCTCCCTTTCCCTAAATAGGCTCGGCAACGCATCTGCAACTCCTTTGGTTTTGCAGATGTCCATGGGCGGCGATGACTACTTACCATCAGGTAGCTCGCCTGCTCGTTTGCCGAGTTATTCCATAAAAAAAAAACTGACGTTTCGAATCGTTCATGACGACACTACATTCATGATCACATTCATGATACAGTTCAAAGCTCCTATAAAACATTCCGTACAATCTAAAAAATCTTTTCTCACATATTTTTTGAAATGGAGAACAGGTTTTGCAGAAAAACAAAGCCGTTATACGGGCTCGCCACAGTAAAATTTGAAGGATTTTAATAATTCTGACGGCTACGGTCATTTCAGATGTGGGGTCGAGCCATTAACATACAAATATGTGATTTGGGCCTGTGTAAAAAGCATTAAAAATCATATGGGTGTGAATATGTCAATATCAGCAAGGGTTTTAGGATGTTTATGTGTTTTGCGTGCATTAAGTTATTTAGAGCTGACTTTAAACAAGGAGTTCTCAATTCGACTTTGTATGTGTTTTTAACCTTTTGAACGCCAGAGTATAAACGTATCGCCGTACCCCTGACGCCAGCCACTTTTTCTGTCAAATGACCTTCATAAATGAAAACACACTAAAGTACCTAATGATTAAATTGTTTTTTTCATAATATGGTGCGTCGTATATTTTGTCATATATTTGTGACGTTCGCGTTCAGGGTAAGATTTCGTTTGTCACATATATGTGACAATGGCGTTCAAAAGGTTAAGGACCTCAAAACATTGGCACGCATCTTCCTCTCTTTCTACTCTACTAATCCTACATTTACAATCAGCCTATAATGTTCCCACTGCTGGGACACAAGCCTCTTTTCGGTGTGAGGGAGTGGGCTGTAATGCACCACGCGGGCCCCGTGCGGATTGGTAGATGTCACATGTCTTCCAGTTTGATTCTGGGTTATAACATACGCCTGTATTCCCCGAAGGATTAGGCAGAGGTGTACTTAATGTACACCCACAGTTCGCCGGTATGTTTGGGTCCCATGTAATAGGGAGCGAGCCTATTGTCATTCACCGGGCACAAATCCAGACTCCGAGCTGCTACTGAGAATTTCATAGAAAAACTCAATAACACTGCTCGACCCGGGGATCGAACCCAAGACCTCTAGCGTAGCAGTCGCGATTGGGACCACTAGACCAACGAGGCAGTCACACAGTCACACATAGTTCTGGGTTATTTCGTCATTTAAAGGTTTTCTCCCTTTACCCCATATCGCACCGTTGCATTTCTTATCGGTCGTTGTACGTTTGGAGAATCGAACCCAGTAGAGGGAGGTTAGGCAGAGGTGTAATAATGTACACCCACAGTTTGCCGTTATGTTTAGGTCCCATGTAATAGAAGGCGAGCCTATTGCTATTATCCGGACAAAAACGTAAAGCGTGGCAGTTCTGCTTGGGACAATTAGACGAATGAGACAGTCAGCAGAGTTCAAATTAATAACGCAGTAATTTAAGCAGTGGTAGCATAATGGGCGTTGGACTTGCAATCATGTGGTTGCCGATTCGAAACCCACCCATTGCACTACCGACGTGAACCCACTCGTAACACAAGTGTATGGGGCCTGCAGAGATTTTCAAGCTGGACCTTCGCGCAGGAAGACGTGGGTTGCCGTGTGCATAACCGGTTGTTAGCCCCGCCTCATTACAGTGGTGACCCCGAGCAGAACACCAGCGCAGCCTTCGAAGACCAGCAGCTTCATCATCATCGTCATCACCTTCTCTCCCGCACAGCATCCGAACGAGCAGCGAGTCACACAGCCAGCCAGCACTCTCCCGGCTTCAACGGGCATCCTGACCACACGCCTGCAGCAACCCTGCAGCCTGGTCAGCACCCTCGGCCGACATCAGCGACTTGGCACAGCACACTGCACTTCGACCGGTCAAATAGCAGAGGCCGTCTCTCCTGGTCGACGCAGCAGCCAGCCACTACGCAGCACTGCACCACCTCGACTCACTGAGGACTATGCAGCATCACCCCGACTCACTGGGGCATCACCGCAATGAGTCCCGACTCACTGCGGACTACGCGGCATCCGGTTCCGACTCACTGGAACACGTACGCGCCACTGGCACTGGCAAGCACCTGACGCACTGACCGCTGTTTCCAAGCTATCATCGATCTCCGGTCTCGGAGGGGACTGATGTAGCGACATCTAGCGCGCTACCTGGAACTACGTCGTGCAAATCCTGAATCGCGCAAGTAGAGTTTACCGCGCGACTCGCATGTATACAACCGCCTGACATCAACTGTTGGGCCGTAGCCCGCCAGGCAAAAACACCTGCCTGGTTGGAGGATCCTCCCTTTGGTTGGAGGGGTAACACACCTCGCCTCTCTACACCAAGCATTTAGCTTAGCACAAGTAGTAAAAAATAATACTAGTAATGTGCAACCCACATTGCTAGTAATCTTTTAAAAAAAACTATTTGTCTATAAGTCCTTCTTATGATAAAATTAATGTTTTCATAATATCATAGATGGCGCTAAATTATAATATTCTTTGTAATAGTTTTTCTTAAGTGAAGCTATTATTTTTATGATAATGTACTGTGTTGCGAAAAAGTTTAATGTCTCCCGCAGGTAACATTTTCAGCCGTATTCTAATATTTTTTTAAGTCAGTACATGTTTGAAGTAAGTGCCTAATAAAGAAGTTGTGAATTCCAGCAAGAATTTAGGTAAAATTGTAGGAGAAATTGAGAAAAAACTAAATGTTTTTTTTTTAACATAACATACCATCACGCCTGTATTCCCCGAAGAGTTAGGCAGAGTTGTACTTAAGGCTCACCAGTATGTTGACGTCACATGTAATAGGAGGTTAGGGGGTAAGGATGTTAATTAAAGTAATCTCATCTTCTTAGCTTTATTATTATCATAGCGTTAGGAGATCGATCCAGTTTTTTAAGAATACCCGTCTATTCTTAAAGTGACATGCGTTGGTTTTGTATAAAAGACAAGCCGATACGCCAACTCACTCACTTTTGATTGGGAGCTCGGAGGAGACATGGACGTCATGTAAGACAGCTAATAATTGTGATAGTAACGTCGAATCTCTGTCTGATCATTACGTGTAATTATTGTGTGTTTGCCCTGATGTAATCCTGACTCTGTAAATTGTTACTTTGGCCTAGGGCGATTATAATCTTTTTAAAAACCACGCCCCGTCATAATTTCTAAAATTTCATTCAAGAAAAATATGATCCAAGGCGGGATTCGAACCTGCGCCCCATGACGGATCGTAACCGGAGAGGGACGCAGGTTCGAATCCTGCCCACGACCATGTTTTTCTTCCACAAATAATTGTATATATTTTTTTATTCAAAAAAGAAAATCGTCCTTAAAAATCAGAACTACGTGCAAAATAAATATTTTTCTGAAACATTACACGTTTCCGGGCTTATTAATCTTACAAAAATGTTGACAACTTATGTACTACGCCACATTAAGCTTAGTATCACCTCACGGTCACGCTTGTCAATTGAATGTAGTTGTTTTTATTCAATATACATTGCGACAAACTTATCTGACCGAACAGCTGCTCCCAAAAACGAGAAGGAAAATATCGTGACGAAACCGACATGTCCTAGAACCAAAAATTCGAAGACATGTGATATTTACCAACTCGCACTGGGCCCGCGTGGTGGATAACTGTCCACTGCCTACCACCGAGAGGAGGCCTGTAATGTTCCCACTGCTAGGTTAGTGGGAACATTATAGCACAAAAGAAATACATAATTATAGGCTGATTATGTACATCCTGTGCTAAATAATTTCTAAAACAATCATTATGTACAGTTTGTTCGAAATAAGTAAGCCGATCGGAAGTTGTCTGCAAGTAGTTTAGAAGTGGTAAATTATAATAGAAAGAGTCGGTGTAAAGATAATTAGAGTCGTATATGTTTCTCATTTCTAATGATTTTGTTAACTAATTCGATATCTATGTATTAAAACACTTAATTAAACGATTTTAGCACCACGGTTGCTCGGAACGGCTAACTTCCGATCGGCTTACTTATTTCGAACAAACTGTACGAAACGGAAAGGTACGATCGCAAGCACATCAGTTACCACATAATGTAAAATTTCCTCAGTCGATTTTGTACTTATTATCAATGAATTAAGGTTTAAAATCATTTGGAGAAAATTGACAGTTTTGTACAACCTGATGTGGTGGCGACTGTAAATTTTTCAAATATATAAATTGCAAGTACACTCACCAACAACGTCGAGTCTCAAGAAGATGCTCGTGGGGGGATGCGAGGACACTTGACACTCATAGATGCCAGCATCCCGTTTCTGAACGAATCTCACTTTTAGCGTCCAGTCCTGAAATTAAATATCTTTTAAAGAAAATATATTCGAATGCTTGTTTTATTTCTAGGTATTTTTATCGTCTTTTTTTTTCAAAAAAGCTTACTAGCAATGTGGGGTGCACATTACTACTAATCTTATTAAACCCTCGTACTAAGCTAAATGCTTGTGTTACGAGTGGGTCCACGTCGGCAGTGCAATGGGTGAGTTTCGAACCGGCACCACATGATCGCAAGTCCGACGCTCTAGCCATTAGGCTACCGCCGCTTCAATTTGAATATGTCCATGGAGTTTCTGGCCGGATTCTTCTCCATATAATGTATAATATAATAACTTTTTGGAATCGTGCAACTAGAGTCAATAACGTTTCATAAACGCTTGTAAAAGCTTATTTGAAAAAAAAAACATTTGATTAGATGATTGTCATAAAAAAAATCGGTAAATTGTTTTTAAAATAAATCCACCGGAGAAGTCAGAAATTTTAATGGTATCTTTGTAATAAACACCTTAATAGACTTAAATATTGATATTTTAAGGCAAACTGTTCAACCTTGCAATAAATTCATTTGTTGGGGCCATTTCACCCTGGGTCACGATAAGAAAGAAAGAAACACAATTTATTTCCTGCAAGTTAAGATTAGAAGATTTTTAATCACAATAAAAATAAAAATTATAAAGCACTCAGCTTAATGCTGGTTTGCGTTGCAAAATGTTTGCAACACAGCGCAGTGCTGATTTTCAGTGCCAACCTAAAGCTTTTCAATATTTAAAAATATAAAACTTGACTGCCTCGTTGGTCTAGTGGTCCCAATCGCGACTGCTACGCTAGAGGTCTTGGGTTCGATCCCCAGGTCGAGCAGTGTTATTGAGTTTTTCTATGAAATTCTCAGTAGCAGCTCGGAGTCTGGATTTGTGCCCGGTGAATGGCAATAGGCTCGCCCCCTATAACATGGGACCCAAACATACCGGCGAACTGTGGGTGTACATTAAGTGCTCCTCTGCCTAACCCTTCGGGGAATACAGGCGTGATGGTATGTTATGTTGTTGTTAAAACTTGGAAGTCTTACCTCTGAATGCTGTAAGTGAATGGCCTGGAACCTCTGGTCTGAACTGTATGTGGTCAGTCCAACAGTCAGGAGATGATAGTCTTTCCTTCTTATCCATGATACCTGAAGCAAAAAGGTTTGGTGAGAATTATATAAATGTACAACCTCATTAGTCTAGTGCTCTTAAACGATGGGTATAATTGAAATAAAACTACTTTTTACGGATTTTATCGCGTTATATTGATATTTTTAAATTCCCGATGTTTCGGATCCTTTACAGCATTATTTCAATGACTAATATTCGCGTAAGTGTTAGAAACCAGTACGTTGGGTATAATGTTTCAGAAAATATTTATTTACACTTGGTTCAGATTTTTATGGTCGGTTTTCTTTCGCAAATAAAATAAAACTCTACTAAACTAAGTGGTCTTAAGCACGACTGCTACGCTAGAGATCCCAGGTTCGATTCCCAAGTCGAGCAAAGTGTATTTGGGTTTTTCTATGAAATTCTCAGTAACAGCTCGGAGTCGGGATTTGTGCCCGATTAATGGCAATAAACTAAGCCCCTATGACATGGGACTTAAACACCGGTCAAGTGTGGGTGTGCAAATAGTACTCCTCCGCCTAGCCCTTCGGGGAATACAGGCGTGATGGTATGTTATGTGTGTTATAAATATAAAAAACATACCATACTTTGCCGCCTGTATTCCCCGAAAGGAGTCAAAGGTATACTTAATCAGCTACAGATCGCCGTTATGTTGAGGTCCCATGTAATAAGCGGCGAGACTATTTCCGAATCCAAACTCAGTGCTGCTACTGATAAATTTGACTACTGCTACTAATGAATGAGAGGAAGCGCCGGTAGCCTAATGTCTAGGGCATCGAATTTGCGATCATGTGGCTGTCGGTTTGAAACCCACCCATTGCACTACCGACGTGAACCCACTCGTAATACAAGCATTTAGCTTAGTACGACGGGTTAACAAGATTACTAGTACTCTAACACATTGCTAGTGAACTTTTATTTTTTAACAAAAATTCCTTCCATAAAAAATCTGCTTGTCTGAACTTTAACACGCTTTGATAGTTACTTTAAACCTGGGTGTTTGCCAATTCGTTTTTGGTAACGCGAGAAACAATTTATCGGTTGCATCGAACAGTGCAAAATGGCGTCTTAAAAGGCCAATATGTCGGGAGAATTCCCCTATCCAATAAGTAAATTCACTTTAAAGGTTGAAGTGCACTCGCTCTCTTGGTGATAAAATATCTTTAAGAACACTACACTTTTTTATATCCTCGTGTGGTTGGAATACAATTCCTTAAGACATGAATTTTCTAATGAATCAAAATTTCTAGTGAAAGAAAAATTCGATCTCAGGCAGGGTTTGAACCTGCGTCTCTCTGGTTAAGTACACCAGACGCTTTACCAACTAAGCTACCGAGACCACTGCCTATGAAGTCGAATTTCTCTTTCACATTTTACGTCTTCAGGCGACGTCTTTCGGCGGCGCCGTTTTTCTTTCATTAGAAATTTTCTTTGATTAGAAAATTGAAAAGATCTTTGTTAAAATTTCGCATTATTTAATGCTTAAATATATTAAAAAATAAGCTTACAATTCCTTACTGCTATTCAGATCAACAGGCAGAAACTCCACGCCATAATATTTCTTTCTAGAAAACTTTGCCTAACCTTACCGGGATACAAATGTTATAATATCAATATACCTTTTTGTTTATGTACGTACATCCAAAGGAGGAGTTAGAGGTGTTAGTAAATAAAGTTAATATTTAAAAGGTAAACATCTACTTAGAAGCGAACATATTAATCTTCATTACCAGTACACTAATGAAGAAACCAGTTCAAACCGGTTCAACCTGGATACATCCGGATTAAGTAATGTGAGTGGTAATTACCGCGGGATGCTATTAGGTACTAAGTGAACAGAACCGGGCTTATTATGTGGGTGGATTGTAATCAAATACTATACCGTATAGTGAGAATCTTATCAGTAAAGTTATTCTGAAATTTAAGTCAAATCTTTTCAATCTTTTTTTTGTTTTTTTCGCAAATTATAACATGCATAATTTCCAATTTTCAGTAGTTTAGTTGAAGACAAACTCAAGGTTTATCATCAGGGTATGGAGCGCAGTATAATAAGTAACATTTTGTTCGATCATATCGTTAAGAAGATGGATGAAAGAAGAATACATGCAGCGGAGTCGAGAATTTTGAGGTGAATGTGTGGAGTTACTAAGATGGATAAAATAAGAAATGAATTTATTAGAGGAAGTTTGAAAGTGGCGACAGTGACAGACAAGTTAAAAGGGAATCGTTTGTCTTGTATAGAGTATGGGCACATGATGAGGAAGAAACGCATGTAAACAAAAGAGTTATTAGTATGAATGTGGAAGGATGGAGGGGTAGAGGGAGACTAAACGAGAGATTGTGTGAAGTCAGATGCGAGGGAAAAGGGAATGAATTATGAGATGACGACTAACAGGGATGAATAGAAGAAAAAGACAGGCTTCGCCGACTCCAAAATAAATTGGGAAAAGTGCAGGAAGATGATGATTTTGCTCAATCAGAGTATTAAACGTGGTATAGCGTAACAGTGGACACACTCTTAAAATATAAAACATTTATTCAAAGAGTTTTATTGCTATAAAAAGCAAAGACATTATATCATAGAATACCAGCTTTCTTTGTAAACAATATACCTCTAATTATTATCATATCATCATTACCATATAATTATCATCATCTTTTGTGGTAGGGCCACGCTGTTCGCAGCATGAATGGGCCGGCTTGACCGGGGAAGTACCACACTCTCGCAGAAGACCGACGTCCGAGTTACTACTCGGACGCGTTTCGTTACTGCGCTTCGTTCGGTGAGCGAGAGGGCCGGAGGCCCAATTCCTCCCCCAATCCCCTTCCTTCTCCTTTTCTCCTTCCCCTCCCTTTCCCTAAATAGGCTTGGCAACGCATCTGCAACTCCTTTGGTTTTGCAGATGTCCATGGGCGGCGATGACTACTTACCATCAGGTAGCTCGACTGCTCGTTTGCCGAGTTATCCCATAAAAAAAAACATATCAGCCTATCGCCGTCCACTGCTGAACGTTGGCCTCCGCCAACCTTCCCGGTCTTGGGCAGCTCGCATCCATCCGCTGCCAGCCACCTTGCCACACTACGCTTGCCCAAACGCTGTCTCCACTCCAACATTAGTCTGCTCCATCGATCGTCTACGATCATTTATCGTCTAATTATACTCTAAGATATTACCTCACATTATATACAATTTAGTTTACGTAAGACCAGCAAATAGCAGTATTACCATGTCAACGTGTTAACACATAAATCTTATTAGCTTAACAGGATCTTAGTAGAAGCGTTAATTATAGCACTTGGTAGCATATATTTTGATACCTAGCCTAATTACTCCTTAAAGGACCTTGCTCACTGTGGGATATCTCGGGATGTCTTTATATATGGTTAGTATTGTTTACCACAACTTATAAAAATGGACTGTAAATGTGAGTGCATTCTGGCCGTTCATGCCTGTTTAGATTCAATTTATAGTTTATTTGTTTTATGATGTGGATTCTTCCACATAATTTCTTATTTTTTGGGATGAAATTAAGTTCTCAGTTTCTGGGAACTTTTTGATTTTAATATTGACTTAAAGCTAATTCAGACATTAACCTTCAATGTTCTCACATCCTCATATTGCTATAATGTACCAGTAAAAATGTTATACCTCTTATTTTAAAAGAGTGTCCATGGAGTTTCTTGCCGGATTCTTCTCCATAGGATCAACTTTTTGGAACCGTGCAACTAGAGTCATAACGTTTCATAAATGCTTGTAAAGGCTTATTTGAAATAAAAACATTTGAACTTTGAACTGCGGTTGCGACCAGAGTCGGTACGACCACAATTTCTGCGACCACTGTTTTACACTAACTTTAATAATAATGTCTCTTAGTGTGCTTTTGCAGGCACGTTTTTATCTAGCCAAAAAATGCCTAAAACTAGGTTTAATCTCTGAAATACATTACAAACCACTGTATTGTGGTTGTATTGTATAGTGGTTGTTGTGACCAGCTTTTTCTATTATGATAATGTGTCCCACTGCGCATTTACCGACTAAGACATATTGACGTCTGTAATTTTGTTTTTTTTTTAGAATACGAAGTTTTTTATTATGTTATTGTGGGCAAAACGTGTGACTATGTCAATAAATATTTTTTCTTTCCTTCTTTCTATTCAACAAAAGTAAAACACAATCGTGACTTATACATTATATGGATACATACTCGGTCTTAATTAGCCACATGATCTTAATCAGGTTATATGTATTTATTACCAACCTAGATACCATAAAATATGATCTTATTTAAAACCGCAAAAATAATTTGAAAGCTTTTACAATTACATCTGGTCACACGACTGGTCGCTTTTTAGTGATTTTGTGGTGACCACCAACTGTGGTCATAGTCATGCCTGACTAGTGTGCAAACACACTAATATGGACCGGTCATAACCTAAGAAATCCCAAAATGTTTACTAAAACTCAGTACATAATACATCAATGTCTTTTGAAATATTATGTAGAATAGGTACATTGAACCTTTTACCTCATTAGCCTTTAGCTTGAAAGTACGACTGTTATTTTAGAGGCCCTGTGTTCGATTTCTAGGTCGAGCTGAGTTATTTTTATAATTTATTCTCAATACCAGCACCAAACACTGAGGATAGATTTGTAATCAACGTACATTTTATTACATGGGACATAATCATACGGCTGAACTTTGGGTTGACTGCCTCATTAGTGTAGTGGTCCTAAGCGCGACTGCTACGCTAGAGGTCCTGGGTTTGATCCCCAAGTCAAACAAAGTGTTATTGGGTTTTTTTATGAAATTCTCAATACCAGCTCGGGGTCTGGATTTGTGCCCGGTTGGTAATAGGCTCTCCCCCTATTAAATGAGACCAAAACAAACCGGCAAGGTGTGCGTTAGTACACCTTTGTCTAACCCTTCAGGGAATACAGGCGTGATAGTGACAATAACTATGAAAGAATTAAATACGACGCAAGAAATTCTCCCTTACTGCAGTGTTAAACTTGTAAGATCATAAATCTTGCGAGCTTAAGAGAACCTGGCAGTATGAATTACAATTAATTATTGTCAAGAATAAGCTTTTGGTTAACAATGTGGTTAGTATTCAACAATCGTACTATTTAACCGTGGTTATCCAGACTGTAGCAGTAATCGAGTAATGCAAAATATTAGTATCGAGTTAATACCGATAGTGTCAGTTGAGTCAATAGTGTATTGAGTATCGAGTCCATCTTTGTTATCGACACGAGTCGATAATGTTTACCTGTAGGGTGTCTTGAACGGATAGGTGAAATTACTCGATAACTTACCGAGTTCATACCACCACACCTGTATTCCGCGAAGGGTTAGGCAGAGGTGGACTTACTGTACACATACAAACTTGTTGTATAATAACTTGTATCATTGGTAAAATCTAAATATAAAAGCTGAGCACAAAGGATTGTCGACTAGATCGTAGATGAATACTTATAAAAGGTTAAGAAAAAAATATACATTCAGGTAGTTGTAAAATAATTTGACTAGACGTCACTTCATAAAATAAAAATGGTTGGATACTATGCACAAGGGCATGTTGTGGTGCTGAGATGAAACGCATAGGCGCGCACCGAGCCAGGATAATTTGTCCATTTTCATAAAACGACTGTTAGTATTGAGTTTGTATGTATAATTTTGTTTTTAGGGTTCCGTACCCTGGATAAAAACGGGACTCTATTACTAAGACTCCGACGTCCGTCTGTCTGTCTGTCCGTCTGTCACCAGGCTGCATCTCATGAACCGTGATGATGATGTATTTCTGTTGCCGCTATAACAAAAAATACTAAAAAACAGGAAAAAATATTTAACGGGGCTCCCATACAACAGACATCATGATTTTTTTGCCGTTTTTACAGATAATGGTACGGAACCCTTCGTGCGCGAGTCCAACTCGCACTTGGCCGGTTTTTTATGCTTTTTTATGGTAAACATTTGAGGCCAAATAACCCAATATATTGTCTTGTCGCTAGTCCTTAAACTCATAAATATCTTAAATTTGGGGATAGATTTTGATGAAATATAAAGAATTAATGGCAATAGGCTCGCCCCCTAGGCGAAGTTTGGGTGAAGGTACATTATTACACCTCTGCTTAGCCCTTCGGGGAATAAATGCGTGCTGGTATATCGTATGCAATATTAAAATGGCCACATTAATTCAATTTCTTTGGTTAATTCATTCATAAATTCCCTCATACATTCAATCATAAATGCATTCATCATATTCAATTATTCTAGCTTTCGCATAATGTACGTTAACATTTACAAGAAAGGTTTGAAATGCATTGGTTAGCATCCCAAATAATGATTACATAAAATCTTATAATAATTATTATGGTAAGATCTTTTTAATAATAAATTATCTGGTCCCAAGAACAAAGTCGTTTGTCGTATGCTGTAAGTGTACATAAATACCTACATATCTACCTAACCTCTCGAGCAATATAAGAGCGTGATGGTACGGGAAATAAAATGCTAGACCTCACACTCAATAGCCGCACTACTAGATCGATGAAGCAGTTGTTAAAAATCTAGTGACCCATAATTCAACCAATTTACACAAAATTATCAACATTTAACTTGCCATCTGCTTCCCTCGAAATCAAACCTAGCAATAAACACCAGTAGTGTTACGCAACATATTATGCATCTAAATCTTCCTTGTGAATTACTCTGTCTATTGGTGAAAATCGCATGAAAATTCGTTCAGTAGTTTTTGAGTTAATCGCGAATAGACAGACTGACAGACGCGGCGAAGTTCTTTATTTTATATTATGTAGTCATTTTTTCTCAGATAAGTACATTACAACTGAACAATTAATTATACTAAGCCTTATTAAAACACCTTTGCTACAATTAAGAAAATAAGAAACGTCAAAATTATTTTTTTATTCTTACAAAAAGCTGAAATGTATACTAGGTATTGTTAATTGAGCCTCTTTTAAAATAATTGCCTTTAATTAAGATCTAAAATGACCTTTGGATATTAGGTAAATTAGAATTTCTTTTTCTCATTTCAATTCAACAATACTAAAAGATATGAATTTTCTTGTGAAAGAAAATTCTCGGTAGCTTAGTTGGTAAAACGTCCTGGGTGGACGCCGAAGGGACGTAGATTCAAACCCTGGCTGAGGCCGAATTATTCTGTACTAGAATATTCATATCTGTATGGATATTTGGTATTATTTAATGACAAAATATTATAAAAAAAGCAACAAAATTTTTTCCCAATGCGAAAAATTGCCTCATCAGTCTAGAGGTACTATGTTCGACTCCCAAGTCGAAATATTATTGGGTTTATCTATAAAATTCTCAGAAGCATCTCAGAGTTTGGAATAGCGCTATAAGCTCTCCCCATATTACATGGGGCCTAAACATACCGGTGAACTGTCGGTGTACGTTAAGTACGCCTTAGCCTATCCCTTGGGGTAATACAGGCGTAATGGTATATTATTATTGTTATCAAGTACACAATGGTAAATATAACTGACCTCAAATCTTCTTAGTTTCGACCGTCTACATCAATGTTGTAAATACTTAGATGTAATTTGAGGTATTTGTATTTGACCACGGATAGCAACATTGTGGTTAGGCTGTCTTGTGGGATACCTATCTGTAGCGACATCTAGCGATCTACATGGAACTACGACAAAACAAATCCTGAACCGCATAAGCAAAATTTACCGCGCGATTTGTATATAAAATAAACGCGCTACAATAACCGGCGGGCAGCGGCCAGCAAGGCATAATTCCTGAACTCTTTAAAGACAAGAACAACAACTCGCCCTCCACATTTACGAGAACCGAAAGGGCTCTGGTGATCCGGGCTTAAAAATAAATAAGTATGATGTTATATTGTATAAAACTTGTGGACCGGGTTAGGAATACAGTCATCCGTTCCAAGACGAAAGTAACAGACGTCACTCGGAAAGCTGCCATGCTGGAATGGAACTGGGCTGGACACATCTGTTGCATGTCAGACGAAAACTGGGCCAAACTGACCACCCAATGGGTCCCACTTAATGGCAGACGACAACGCGGCAGGCCCAGGCGGACTTATATAAAAAAGATTGGTCCTCTACGGCAACAGACAAAGAGAAGTGGAAGAAGAGTGGGGAGGCGTTTGCCCTGCAGTGGGTCACTACAGGCTCATAATAATAATAATAAGTATGATGTTAGGGCCTTCATAAAAATACTATCTAGGCGCAGTTCAGGCCAAGCAAAATTGGCTTATAAAATGGTAGCTGCAACACTATCTTTCTCGTCAGATAATGTGGTTCAATAAGTTGTAAATTATATTGGGTATTGTAGATATAGTTAGTAACGTAAGGATACGATGAGGCTGATATACCTTGCAAGGTAAAGACCTCTAAACAAAAGGAGAATAAAAAAAAGTACAAGAACTGAGGTCTCAAGGTGACAACGCGCTAGTGATACTACTAGTATTTGCTGGCGTCCATATGTTGCGATTGTCAGCGACCCTTAAGCGGGTACGCATGCCTCTTCGACAAATATTATCAAAACAAAAAAATATGCAATACTTCTTCAATGTTCTCATTCTTAAATTCGAAAATTTCGAATGTCAAGTGCCTGATTTGCTAAACTCGAAATCTTCACGAACCTTTCGAAACCTCTATCTAACAGGCTGACAGTTCAATTCCGGCTTTTGACAATATTTCAATTCTTCCGAACGACAGCACCTGAGGCGTTCAACATCTTTCTCAGATAAGGCTATGAGCTGAACTATAGGCGGTAGCGGGAGTGTTGACAGCGGGAGAGTCAACAAAAGAGTTTGCAGCTAACATCTGCGTTTTGAGAGAGAAATCTTTACTGCAATTTCTCTGTCAAAATACAAGTGTCAGTAGGCAAGTATTGTCCTACATAATTATTTGAGGGGGGATGCTTTGATTTTTTTCCCACAAAACGAGTGTCAGTGTAGAATTTGTATGGTAAACGCATGTGTGACGTCACAACGTGATATAGTGCGCTCTTTGGACCAATTTTAATTTAGTTTTTTTGTTCGGCTCTTATTATTTTCAACTTTTTTATGGGGCCATAAAAAAATATTACAAAAGTAATCTTTATTATTCTTGATTAAATTATTTCTATTTATCCGCAGAGGCGAAGTCGCGGTCAAAAACTAGTTCATAAGCACTGGTTTTCGTATTTCTACCGCAAAAAGCCATAAAATTTATTACTTTTAAACAAAGCTAGGTGCTGAAGCTTATATATAGCTCCCTCATTAGTTGAGCTGGTAATAAGCCCGGCTTAAGTCCAGATAAGTATGATTAAGTTTTTGCGATGCAGTGGAAGTTGTGTTAGATTGTTGGTTGTAGATCATTGGATAAGCTGCAGAGCCCAAGGCATAAGTCAGATTTACAAAAGATTCATAGATCCATTGTTCCAAAATAACTGGTTACATACCATCACGCCTGTATTCCGCGAAGGGTTAGCCAGAGGTGTACTAAGGTACACCCACATTTCTTTCATTTCCCAGAAATACAGACTCCGAGCTGCTACTGGAAGTTTAGAATTTTAAAAAACCCAATAACACTTTGCACGAACTGGGGACCGAACCTAGGATCTCTAGCGTAGCAGTCGCGCTTAGGACCACTTGACTAATGAGGCTGTCAAAAAATTACTGGTACTTTATTGTTTTTTCAGATAGAAACTATTTTTTTGTCGACTATCACAGACAAAGCGGCGGTAGCGTAATGGCTAGGGCGTCGGACTTGCGATCATATGGTTGCCGGTTCGAACCCCAACCATTGCACTATCGACGTGAACCCACTCGTAACACAAGCATTTAGCTTAGCACGAGGGATTAACAAGAATACTAGTAATGTGTGACCCACATAGCTAGTAAGCTTTTTTTTTTAAAAAAAAGCCTATTAGTTACATCAGAACAAATAATTAAACAAAATATTATTGTGGAACTCCTCCACGGGACCAAAAAAAAATTAATGCTGCAACATCATAAAGCATAGTGCCACAGCGCTGCTTTTCAGTTAAGACCATAAATAATTACGTTTTTATTTTAATTTCCCAGACAAATCCAAACTCCGAGCTGCTATTGAGAATTTCATAGAAAAACCCATTAACACATTGCTAAACCTGGAAATTGAAGACAGGACCTAGCGTAGCAGTCGCGCTGACCACCAACCACTTAACTAAGTCAGAAATAAAAAATAAAAATTTAAGAACCCCCGACAATTGCATTATATCTCGACCGATTTTCATCAAACGTAGCTAAGAACACTCCCGAATAATTCACCTTTCAAACATAAAAAAACTTAATCAAAATCGGTTCATCCGTTCGGGAGCTACGATACCACAGACAGACAGACACACACACAGAACACACGTCAAACTTCTAACAACCCGTCGTTTTGACGTCGAGTTGAAATAAAAAGGAATTTTAAGTCACTTACAATTCCATCTCCAATATTCCTGATGATACAAGGCAGTAACGCAGTAGATCCAGTCTGGGATGTGACAACGGTGTTGTTCTCTGTGCCAAAGTGCTTCTCAGGAGTGTTGCTGTACAGGTCTTCAAGAGGGGGGAAGGTGACTGTCAGCTCGTTTTGCTCAGGCTTCAACGATGACGACGAAGGAACGGGTGATGAAGGACCTGTAGAAGAAAATGTGGAGTTAAGTTTCACTTCTTTAGGAGACTGGCATTAGGTAGTTCACTTGGTGTTGATTTTTTTTTGGAAATAATAGACGTATTGTGAAATAAAATTATATGTAAAACGTATACTGAAAAAAAAACAGCTTGAAGGACCAAAATCTACGAGCTGTTTACTCGTACACTGCTTATGTTAGTTGTGTAATGTTTGTTGTTATCGAAAACGGGATGTTTCACAGAAATAAAAGTACTGGGTTTGTATCTGTATTCATTTCATAAGACAACAATAAAAATATAATAACAATATATTATGTAGGTCGCGCCGTAAAATCGAGATTGATTATTATTCAGCAAAATGATAATATAGCGTAATATGTTAAAAAGTAAAACAATTGAATCATGTGGCGATGCTCGAACAATTTCTTTTTTTAAATAGCTTACTAGCAATGTGGGTCACACATTACTAGTATTCTTGTTAACCCCTCGTGCTAAGCTAAATAATTGTATTACAAGTGGGTTCACGTTGGTAGTGCAATGGGTGGGGTTCCAACCGGCAACCACATGATCGCAAGTACAACGCCCTAGCCATTAAGCTACTGACGCTTCCATTATCAAGGACTTATAAATATCTTTTTGTATTTTTTAGGCATTTTCCATGCAAAGATTATTAAGTTACTTTAGTGAATGAAAAATACGACCGCGGGCAGGATTCGAACCTGCGTCTTCTGGTTAAGTACACCAGACGCTATGACCGCTATGCCACCGCGAGTCCCACCCGCCATGTCGAAATTTGCCTTCACATTTTTAATTTACGTCTTTGAGGCGACGTTAGGCCACGGACGGTAGGTTAAGTCTGGTGTACTTAACCAGAAGACGCAGGTTCGAATCCTGCCCGCGCTCGTATTTTTCTATCAATAAAATAACTTAATATGGACTTATAAATTTAAAACATTGACTTGTAAAAGTGTCTTTAAATTCCTATAAATATAACATACTATCACTCCTGTATTTCCCAAAGGGTTATCACTCCCAAACTAAGCATAAAATAGCATCTGCTCTAGATGCGATTTTATTGACGTCGATAGAACAGAACGTCCCGGCATTTAAATTACCTACTATTACAAAGATATTAATTTTCTAAAGATAGAAAATTTCTAGTAAAAGAAAAATTCGGCCTCAGGCAGGGTTTGAACCTGCGTCCCTCTGGTTGTGATGCCTGTCGGTGATGTCGAATTTCTGTTCCACATTTTACGTCTTCAGGTGACGTCGACAGTACCTACTATTAACCTGTTTTTGCTCGTAGTTAGTTTGGATATCAGATGTCAAACACAGTTGGTACCCGGTTAAAATAATATAACTTAAGTTCACTGTATTAATTTTATGTACGAACATGGTAAATTTCAAACTTTTATTGATAAAGGTATTTTAAAGACAATTTGGCGATGGAATTTGTCCTTTGAGATGAAACGCCGCAACAAACTCATAGAATCATGATCTCTTTAAAAGTCTAGACAGTATTAATATTATTAGATATGCGAGTTTTACAATTGTTAGGTTGAATTGTTACATTTTTTTAAATGTACCAAACTAATAAACGTTTCATTTATGTGGCAACACTAAACTGTCAAAGTTGGTGGGGAGATCGAAAGTGGGGATCGTGGCACGGCGAATCGATTCAGGCATTGAGTTGGGAGCAGCGAAACAGATTGGACGGATTGTTATCTAGGGGCTGGAGTGTTTCCCAATATCTGTGGCTATATTATAAGTACGAGTTCGCTAAGTAATTGTGTGTTTAATAAATCTGTTTATACCCACACTTGGAGTTTATCTTACACAATGTAGGGCAAAATCTGAACAGACCTTTAGAAGAAAGAGCCATAGCAGCTTTGAGTTGACCTATCCTAACTGACGTATGACGGCACGAATACATCAGTCATTGTGTAGCTCAACCATTTTTTTACAGATACTTAACTAGCAAAAGTGTAAACAATTATAGAGTCACCCTGAAAATCTTAGTTTAACCTTGGGACCATTTAAAATCCGCTACAAGGTTGAATATTAAATATCTAAAAATAAATTAGCATTTTTTATATTTTCATCTGTTATAATATTTGCCTAGAATTTGCATAACAATATGACTAAAGTTTGATCTGTAAACTTATTAAAATCTAGGACTTAAAAATTCTATTTTCATTTTTTTTAAATCTTACTAACAATGCGGGTCGGACATTACTAGTAATCTTGTTTACCCCTCGTTATAAGTTAAAATGCTTGTATTACGAGTGGGTTCACGTCGGTAGTGCAATGGGTGAGTTTCGAACCTCCCACCACATCGTCAGTCCGACGCCCTAGACATTAGGCTACCGCCGCTTCTGTATCTTCATTGAGTTTTAATAGTGACCGACCGAAACATGTTATTTTGCCGAAACCGAAACGAAGGTTCGGTTTCATTGTAGTTTCGGCCGAAACCGAAACCGAAACCGAACCTTTTATAAAAAAAAAGTCCTTAAAAAGTCGAAAAAATGTTAGTAAGCCCGTTTTTTTCTAAAGTTAATATCTCGCCGACCTATAATTACAGGTTTCTACTTTCAAAGATTTATCACAATGAAATTTCAGCACAGTTACAGAGGTTCTATTTGAAAATTTAACTACCCTATAAAGTGAAAAAAAAATACATTATTTGTAACAAAAAGTTAGCGATTTTTAATTGGTGGTATAAAATAAAACAAATTTATTATTAAAATATGATGCTTATATATTATGTTTATTTATTTTCAGTTACTTAAATTTAATTATACTCACAAATATCACAATCAGTTAGCCTCGAATGGCTAATTCAAATATAATTAGATAATCAAAATATCAAAAAATTGCCAAATCGGATGTCTTTCCTTTTGTGACATTTTTTACCTAAAACAATAAAATTATTTATTAATTAAAACAATTTATTTTACCGGATTAATCGCGTTTACTATTAACTATGTGTACAACTAAACCCAGAAGCCCAACACTAACCCTAAGCGTACGTTACTCGTAAATCGTCAAAATACCTACTCACACCATTACATTACTTAAATTAATAACTATTCACCTTTCATTTTATTGCATAGGCAGGTACCTACAATCGTTATTACATTAATAGTACACGCAACTAAGATGAATTTTAAGCTTTAATGAAGCAGGTACCTACTTAACCTTGGCACTTACACCTTTAAAATTAAATATATTCGTCAATAGGTGGCAAACTATTAAAATAAAGCGTTAAATATTAACTATAACATGACGAATTAACAACAAAAACAAACTAAAATACTTGATCAAACTACTTACCATTATTCGCGGAACAAACACAACAGGTATTGACACGTCTACACGAGCAAAGCGCACTGATTTAGGTAGTTGCCGGCGGAGTCAGGCGAGCGACGCCATATTGCCAGCCGTGCCGAGCGCGCCCGACGTTAGCCGAGCGCGACCCGAAGGTACGATGTTGTAAGTTTCGGCGTGGCCGAAAGGTTCGGCCGTTTTTGGCCGAAACCGAAACTCGGGCCGAATCTTGATTTTTTGGCCGAAACTGGCCGAAACCGAAACCGAAACCGAAATTTCGGTCGGACACTAAGTTTTATAGATCTAGTCGTTGAAGGCAAGACCTTGATCCAGCCACTCAACGAGAGCCTCTTTAGAAGTTGATCGAGGCTCTTGGCTACTAGGCCATAAGCTGACACAACGATCGGTACAATGATTGCTGAATTCTTAATAATTATTTCTTTTTCTTTTTCGGCTTTCACGAGGTTCTCGTCATGCGGGACGGTGATGTCAACAGTAATTGCACGACGCTCTAATCAATCTTTTAACACAATATGAGACTTATTAGCAACAATAGTCCTGTCTGTGATGATAGATCGATCCCAGTACAATGTAGCATGACCATTTTTGAGAACTGGGTCGGGCACATATTATGTATAGTATGGTACCTCCGATTGAGCAAGATATATTATTATTAAACTAGGTTTCCGCCCACGGCTTTACCCGCGTGGCGATAATATATATAGCCATGTAACTCAGGAATAATGTAGCTTTGTATTGGTGTAAAAAAAAATCAAATCGGTCCAGTAGTTTTAGAGCCTTTTCAATGCAAACAAATAATCAAATGTTTCCTCTTCATAATATTAGTTTAGATACAAATAATGACCGTATTCTGCATAATCCACCAGGGAATGCAAGCAAACATACGATTTTAATTAATTGCTGCTACAGAAACTTTAATGGAAAAGCTACAATATCACTTTATTTGACCTACGAATCGAATCCGGGACCTCCAGCGTAGAAGTCACGCTTAAGAGGGCTCTAGTCCTGAGGAATTTGAAAAATAGATATTTGAAGAAACGATTGCCGTCGCGCTGCACCTCCAGTCTCTCCCCATGAAGTGCGAAAAAGAGAACTGCAGCTTAGGATGAAATTACCTACAAAAACCTTGACCAAAAGACGTTTCGTATTCTGCTGTTTTCTTCTTTAAAAGTGGATTGATCTAAACAATTTATATATCAAAGAATTAATTTAGAAGAAAAGCATGTCTATGTTTCTATAATTTCATTTTTTGTGAAAAACTTTTCAAATTTGTCTGATAGTCGCCTGAACATGACGGTAAAACGGGCTTTTTTTCGAGTTTTTGAATTGTCATATTTTCTTGTGAAATTTTTTTTTGGAAAAAATGAAATAATAGGGGCCTGTATGAATTAAATCTAGATTTTTTGGAAAAATATCATTGCTCTAGAGTCTTTATCTACGGAGAAAACAGCAGAATGTGTTTGTATGGAGAAAGGCTCACTAGAGTACCATCTTAAGACAACTAGACTAATGAAACAGTTATTTATAAGTTACACAGTAGAAGTCCCGTTCAGTTACAAAAGCCTTACTTTGACCTCTTATTATACCTTCTAATTAATTTTATTAGTTAGGTCTATAAGACTTTGTGTTTCTCTTGGGAAACCGAGACTTAATTACTTAAGGCCATCAATAACCAACTAGGGTCTAGTTACATTGGAGTTATAGGTATATAAACAAGCATTTATACATGGTGACTCGTGAGACACGAACGATACTTAAGGAGAATACTCGGTATTCCATTTTCGTTCTAATCTTCTTCTTTATAATAATAATGAATCACTAAATGTGTTGCTAAGCGCAAAACTCGAGAACGGCTGAGCCGATTTGGCTGATTTCTTTTTTATTGTGTTTGATGAAGTCTAAAAAAGGTTCTTATGGAGCGAAAAAACGTAAAAATACGAGGAAAAACGAAAAAAACAACAATTTTCTTTTCCCATACAAACCACTCTGTCCCTAGGTGTTAATCATTTGACGTCAATCAAAACAAAACAAAGGCGCGTTAGGATTATCTTTGGTATGCCTTCAAGTTGACTAGAGGTTGCATGTCATTTCTATTTCTAATGTACGTGTCATCATTACTTCCTCGGTGCGTAGCATTTTCTTGGTTGTCATTTTGTTTTGGAGAAATAGGGCAGAACAAGGTCTGCCGGGACAGCTAGTTACTCGTATGTAATAAAAATAAGAACTACCTACTTTATTTTTGAAATAATTTCCCAATAAATAACTGAAGTGTGGATACATTCCCAACGTTTTTATTTATTTATATTTTAATTAATTGACTGCCTCATTAGTCTAGTGGTCCTAAGCGCGACTGCTACGCTAGAGGTCCTGGGTTCGATCCCAGCTCGAGCAAAGCGTTATTGGGTTTTTCTATGAAATTCTCAGTAGCAGCTCGGAGTCTGGATTTGTATCCGGTTAATGGCCATAGGCTCGCCCCCTATTACATGGGACCTAAACATACCGGCGACAACTCTGCCTAACCTTTCGGGGAATACAGGCGTGATGGTATGTTTGTATGTAATATTTTAATTATAAATTTTGCCTGTTATTTTCAATAAATTCAACACCAGTCAATCTACTTATGTAATTTCTAACGTCTATCATATGTGCGTTTGAACAAAAACCTGCGTAATTCACTAGTTCAGATTAACATAAAAAAATCTCCTGAGGTAATGAATTATTTGCGTATGCTTATTGTTTAAAAAGGCGATAACAAACTACGTAATAAAATTTGCCTCCATCATTTGTATTGGTGGAACTAGAATAAGATTTGTTTGTCAAATATCTCTTGTATTAGTATGTAAATAAAGACATCTTAAAAATCAAAATCAATCCAATTAGTACTACTACTCTTAATCCTCTAATAACACCTATACCTCTGCCTAATTCTTCGCAGAATACAAACGTGATAGCATGTTAAGACTTGGATAATGGTTATTAAAGACCGAATTATGCTGAGCAATATAACGAAATAGTACCCTGGGGTACCTACTTAAACAAATCCCCATTATAATATAAAAAACCTTTTAAAAAACTCTATTACGGAACTTTGTTTCAAACTAAAACAACAGCTTTAAACTCTTTTTTTCTTTTTAAAACAGCAGATAACGTTTTTTGCCGCGGCATTAATGAAATGAACCATTTTTTCACTTAAATTAAAACTATTTTTTACGGATTTTATCGTGTTATATTGATATTTTTAATTCCCGACGTTTCGGATCCTTTACAGCATCCATGATCACGGGTGGACTGAGGTGTTGGTCGTCCTAATGTCAAAATTATCAACAGCTATCCTACATTATATGGTGACCATGGATGCTGTAAAGGATCCGAAAGTTTGGGAATCAATAATAAATAAAAAATAACGCGATAAAATCCGTAAATAGTATCTAGTTTTCTTTCAATGTCTAATATTCGCGTAAGTGTTAGAAATCAGTACATTTTTTCACTAGTCAAGTCGTCAACGAGTAGAGGAGCCGCCTGATGATAATAAGTCATCGCCGCCCATGGACATCTGCAATACCAAAGGAGTTGCAGATTCGTTGATGAGCCTTAGGTGTGGAGCCCCAGCAACTAAGAGACTCCCACGCGTAAATAGTGAAACACACTCTAAGTTGTTTTACAACGGACTACCAGTAAATAAGACCCAAGAGGACCTAATACCAATCCTGTCTAAAAAGGGAAGGATAAACTAGTCTTTTACCCCCAAAATTTTGAGGTTTTTTTTATGGGTTAACTCGGCAAATGAGCAGGCGAGCTACCTAATGGCAAGTAGTCATCGCCGCCCATGGACATTGGCAAAACCAAAGGAGTTGCAGAAACGTTGCTGAGCCTATTAAAGGAAAAGGGAGAGAAAGGAAAGAAGGAAGGGGACTGAGGGAGAAATTAAAATTGAAATTACAGAAATCTAGAATACTAATCTATTTTATTTTAGACAAAGGGAGTTACACTATTGAAGATAAAACTAAGTTAGATCCAGATTTTGATCAATGGATTTCGGGTTTCGCTGTAATTGAATTTGTTTTCGCGTACTTTGGATAGGAAGGAGTTTACTAATTTGTAAAATGTAAAGTTGAATTAAAGCTTAGACATAATTAATTTTTGGGTTACAGTTTTGTTGTTAGTTTGGAGTTTGAAGGGCTTGGCTTAGTAACCACTAGGCAATCGATAGGCACTTGCCTCGGTCAGTGACTGATTTGTGCTTTGGAGAGCACATGAAACCATGCCATCGGTCCCAGTTGTTATGCAAATACCCATGACACCAGTCTATTCTCAGGATATCGGTAGGTATTTCCCATAAATTAGGTGATGGAGTTCTGAGTAGTCGCTTCGCGTAAAGTACTGATATTGAAAACATCTTGGAGGATGATAGGGATGAGTTATGTCGCTAGTTGGAGATGACTCTGTATATGGGGACTGGTAATTCGTTTAAAATTTAAAATGCTGTGCCGGACCGCAAATCAATTGGGAAAAAGGCAGAAGGATGATGATGATGATGACGATGAAGATAATATCTCATTAAGAGTTATGCAGAGGTATACTAACATGCACCTTTTGGTATATCTAGGTCCCATGTAATAGGGGGCGAGCTTATTACCATTAACCGGGCACAAATCCAAACTCCGAGCTGCTACTGAGAATTTCATAGAAAATTCTAATAACACTTTGCCCGACTAATTAGAAGCGGCAGTAGCCCAGTGGCTATGGCGTCGGACTTGCGATCATGTGGTTACCGGTTCGTAACCCACCCATTGCACTACCGACGTGAACCCACTCGCAACACAAGCATTTAGCTTAGCACGAGGGGTTAACAAGAATACTACTAATGTGCGACCCACATTGCTAGTAAACTTAAAAAAAAAGAGATCAACACAAGGACCTCCAGTGTAGCAGTCGCGCTTAGGACCACTAGACTAATGATGCTAAGAAAGAACTTAAGATTTAAGCTCCAACATCATTTAGGAGAACTCATTTCTCCAAATGATCTCGCCATCTGGTCTTAAATAAAATCGGTGGGTACCGTCGCGAAGTCAAATTGCTAAACATTTATTTAGATGACCTTTGTCAGATTAAAACTGCTTATCTAGATTTTAGAAGCCAGTTGCTGAATTTTGAGTGTTAGAATAATTTAGGAGATTAATCTTTTTTTTTCAGCGGTGGTGACCGAGTGATAACGGGCGTGACTTACGAGATGTAAGTCGTAGGTTCGAACCCAGACAGGCGCTTTACTTTGTATAAATTAATTCATCACCAATGCCCCCAAAAAGGTGAAGGAAAACATCGTGAGGAAACCGGCATGACCTATAACCAAACATTTCAAGATAATATGTGACATCTACCAACCAGCGCTGGGCCCGCGTGGTGGATTATGGCCCACTTCCATTCACACCGAGAGGAGGCCTGTGTCCCAGCAGTGGGAACATTATAGCCCAATTATTAATCTTTATTTTTAGGACTTATTTTAACAATCGATCTGTATATGTATAAGCGAAATGATGTACACAGTATACCTCCCTTCGGAGAATACAGGTGTAATGGAATGTAGTGATAGCGTTTGAAAAAAATGGGTTGATGAAAAAACTAGGTTCCTGATTTACTTAATCTTGAAATAAAACTAAATTTTTACGGATTTTATCGCGTTATATTGATATTTTTAAATTCCCGACGTTTCGGATCCTTTACAGCATCCATGGTCACGGGTGGACTCACCATGGATGCTGTAAAGGATCCGAAACGTCGGGAATTTAAAAATATCTGTTGGGATGATGGACTCTTTATATCAATGAGACACTTTGTATCAACACATGACTTTATTTTATGTTTTATTAATATTAACTTATTTAACATGTTGCACGTATTACAGAAAAAGAAGCAAGGAAGCCATGACAGACATTTTTATGTTACGTCACGTCACTTTATATTTTTGACGATAGATGGCGCCACTTATAACATTATGGAGATAAAGAGAATAATATTTATACTCAAATTACAACACACCTCCTTAAATTTATACTCTTTATCTTTTATATGAACAATACTGTTTAAAAAAGTTCTAAGTAAACTAAATTAATCTAAGTCCAAATCTATTTTTCAAAAATGTAGTCTTATCTAAACTTTTAGTTAACATATCTGCTAAGTTAAGTTTTGAATCAATTTTTACAATATCAATTATACCCTTTTCATAATTTTCATTTATATAATGATACTGCACTTCAATGTGCTTTGAATTCTTAGTAAAATTACCGTATTTAGCAATGGAAATTGCTCCTGAATTATCTTCATACAATGTTATTGGTTTATCAAATTTTATATTAAATGATTCACATAACAAGTTTCTAATAAAAAGTACTTCAGTCACTGCTTCTGACATAGCAATGTATTCAGCAAAGGTTGAACATTTAGTTACTGTATTTTGTTTATGTGTTTTCCAAAAAATTAAGTTTTCAAATAATCTAATTACAAAACCTGTTGTAGATTTTCTGTCTACATTATCTCCTGCATAGTCAGAATCTACCATACAATCCAATATTTCAGTATTTACATTATCATAGTAAGTTAGTTTTAAATTCTTAGTCTTATACAAATATTTTAAGATTCTCATAGCATATTTGTAATGTGTTTGGTCATAACAACTTTGGTAGCGGCTTAAGTAATTAACACTATATGCTATATCTGGCCTGGTGCCTGTACTAATATACAATAATTCGCCTATTATATTTCTGTACTTAATACTTTCATCAACTTCTTTAGCTTGTTCTAATTTCAGGTTTGTTTCCATTGGGGTATCATACAACTTAGTATTTTTTAGATTATATTTGACAGCCAAAGATTCAATATACTTTGTTTGACTTAAGGTCAATGTTTTCCTATCATCACTATAGTCAATATCTATGCCAATATAATTTTTAACTTTTCCAAGGTCTTTCATTGCAAAATTTTCCATTAAACTAGTTTTTACCTTTTTTATTTTATCTTTATCTTGACAACAAATTAGAAGATCATCAACAAATATTAATATGTATATTGGATCTTTGCTTATACAATTAACATACAGACAGTAATCATAGTTACTTCTAACAAAATTCAATTTTTCAATAAATTTATTGAAACAATCATACCATACTCTAGGGCTCTCTCTAAGACCATAGAGTGCTTTTTGCAATTTGTAAACTTTATTGTCTTTAGTATCATACCCTTCCGGTTGATTTACAAACACTTCTGACTTTATATGACCATTTAAAAACGCTGTCTCAACATCCATTTGTTCTATGAATAAATTATTTTTACAACTGTATGACAATAAAATTTTCAAAGTTTGCATTTTTCCTACTGGTGAGTATACATTTTCAAGGTATTCCTTTTGCTGAAATCCTCGTACCACTAATCTAGCTTTATAAACATAATTACTTTTCCTTTTAAAGACCCACTTAACATCAATAACTTTTTTATCTTTTGGCCTTTCAACAATTTGCCATGTGTTGTTTTTGTTTAAACTATTTATTTCAGAATCCATAGCTATTTGCCATTGTTTATGGTCATCGGAGTTCATTGCCTCCTCAAATGTATTTGGTACATTCGCATCAATGTAATTAACATAAATAAAATGTGATACTGGATTACCATATCTACACACTGGATTTGTCTTTCTTTTAACCCTTTCTTTTATTACAAGTTTTTCCTTATCATTGTTTACATTATCATCATTTTTAACATCGTTAACAATATCTTTTACAGTAATATTAGAATTGTTTTCATTATCATTGACATAGTTTTCATCAATGTCAGTCTGAAATTCTTCATTTTTTATATTTATAGTTTTGTTAGTTTCCAAATCCCTATCCTTTTCATCATCAAACTTTTCCAGACAAATTAATTGAGTATTCTCTTCAACTACTTGTACATGTCTAGCGTTAATTATTCTATTATTTAATAATACTCTATAGCTGTTTTCATTATAACCTACTAGCACTCCTAGTTGGGCTTTATCATCCCATTTACTTTTTCTTAAAACTTCTGGAACTCTGACATAAACTCTACTTCCATAAATCTTTAAATGCTCTACATTTGGTTTAGTACCGAAAAATATTTCATAGGGAGTTTTGTTCTCTACTGTATTAGCAATCGTTCGATTTTTTAAGTATGCTGCTGTTTTTATAAATTCGGGCCAATACTTTCTGTTTATTTTAGCTTCTCTCATTAAGCATCTGCCTATGTCCATAGCGGACCTATTATACCTTTCTGCTACTCCATTTAATTGATGGACGTAGGGTGGACATGGTAATAACTCTATTCCTTTTTGTCTTATAAAATTATAGATATCTCTATTCAAATATTCTTTGCCATTATCACACTGTAATTTCTTTACTCTTTTATTAAATTTATTTTCTACTAAATTAACAAATTCTATAAAACAACTTGCAGTTTCTGCTTTGCTTTTAATACAAAAAATCCTTGTGCATTTACTGTAATCATCGATAAATGTCAAAAAGTATTTTTCTCCACCATAACCAGTTGTGCTATGTGGACCGTTTAAATCGGTATGAATCAATTCTAATATTTCAGTAGTCTTAGTTCTATTATTTTCAAAAGGTACATTAGACATTTTGCTTTCAATGCAATTTGAACACTTCATCTCCGTGCTTTCAACCTTATCTGGCAAACCTTCTACTAATTTATTATTTATCAACTTATTTAAATATTGAAAATTTACATGACCAAGTGCCCTATGCCATTTCTCTTTAGCAGTTAACTTTACTGAATTTACATACATTTTATTGGTATTCAATTTTGAAACAAAACCTTTTATACAGTACAAATTGTCTATTTTGTTAGCGACAACAATTAATTCTCTTGATTGATTATAAATTTTTGCATTTTCATTTCTTGCTACTATTGTGCAAGTTTTGGTTATTTTTGAAACACTTAACAAATTTTGTTTAATATCTTTTACAAAATAAACATTTTTCAGCTCAATGTGTTTTTCATTATAATAATTTTTGAAATACATTTTTATGGTACCTACTTTAGTTGCTTTTAACATTTTACCATCTGGCAGTTTTACATCAATAGGAATTTTTAAATCTACATAACTATTAAAATATGTATCAGTCTTTATAATATGATCCGTACATCCACTATCTAACAACCAGTTAATTTCACAGTTATTATATTCCTCTTCGCTACACCCTGATAACTGATTTACTTCTGAATGACATACCTGAGCTGTCCATGACTCTGCTACAGACCCATCTTGCTGAGTGCTTGAAGACTCACCTCTGGGATGACCTTGACCTCTGCCTCGGCCACGACCTCGATAAGATTCACCTCTGATGTAACCTCTCTGTACTCCTCGCTGGCGTTGGCTCGCTGGATATCTTCCTGGGTAACTTTGCTGTCCTTGGTAAACTTTCTGACGGTGCCAACAGTCCTTCTTGAGATGGCCAATCTTTCCACATATAAAACACTGTACTTTAGTTTTTGTTGTAAAAGTACTCATATTACTTTTCTTGTTCTCAGTGTCACTAGTACTCATATTTTTCTCTTTTATTTTAGACTTTACATAATCCACTGTTCTTTGTTCTTCTGGAATAACATCAATAAAATCTCCAATGTAACTATAACTTAGGGGTAGGGCTCTCAGCAAATATCTCATCTTTTCTGGTTCATCTAGATTTCCACCAGCGGCTTTGAAGTCATTTGTTGTTTTCTCAAAATCCACGAAAAACTCTTCTATTGTATTGTAATTATTTAATTTAATCTCTTCCATTTTTCCTCTACATATTATTTGCATAGCAGTGGACTGTGTTAAATACATTTTGTCAAACTTTTTTATCATTTCGTAAGCTGTTGTACATTCACTTATATATTCTAATTGCTTATCGGAAATTGTGCTCAATATTATTGTCCTTGCTTTTAAATCCATTTTCTTCCAATCCGCCTCTTGATTTTTATATTTGGTAGGCATCGTGCAAATGGCGGGCTCGTTACATTCTTTGTATTCTAATAAAGTTAATAACCTCAACTTCCAACTTGAGTAATTTACGCCATCGAAGATGGGCATCATTATATCTTCTATTCTTGCTTGCTTAGCCATTTTGGTGATGATTACGAGTTTTATTCCTTACTATAACTTGCAGTTGCACGAGGCGTGAGCGTCCCTTCACGTACAATTTTGATTTCACAATTTTTGCTTGCTAATAACCCAACCACGCTCTGCTACCATGTTGGGATGATGGACTCTTTATATCAATGAGACACTTTGTATCAACACATGACTTTATTTTATGTTTTATTAATATTAACTTATTTAACATGTTGCACGTATTACAGAAAAAGAAGCAAGGAAGCCATGACAGACATTTTTATGTTACGTCACGTCACTTTATATTTTTGACGATAGATGGCGCCACTTATAACATTATGGAGATAAAGAGAATAATATTTATACTCAAATTACAACAATATCAATATAACGCGATAAAATCCGTAAAAAGTAGTTTTATTTCAATGTCTAATATTCGCGTAAGGGTTAGAAACCAGTTACTTAATCTTTCTTAAAAATAAGCTGATCAATTTTATTGATCAGCAATGTTAAGCTGCGTCTATCGCATTCAGTCTGTGGATGGGTGAACATTATAAACTAATCTCCTCTATGCGTAAAGCCGTCAGTCCCTGTTATCATACGAACTCCTTTAACAATCTTTAATTGTAGTTAGAAACCCAAAAAGTCTGACAACCAGACAGCCTTTTTCATAGTAAGTACAGAAAATGGCTCATTATTCTAGAGGTCCTAAGTGCAACTGCTACGCTAGGGGTCCTGGGTTCGATCGCAAGGTCGAGCAAAGTGTTTTTTTGTTTTTCTTTGAAATACCTAGTAGCAGCTCGGAGTCTGGATTTAGATATTCTGGTGCCCGTTTAATAGCAATACGCTCGCCCCCTATTACATGGGACCTAAACATACCGGCGAAGCGTGGGTGTACATTAGTGAACCTCTGCCTATCCTTTCGGGGAATACAGGCGTGATGGTATGTGAGTACTTCCCCCGTCGTGCCGACACATTCATTCTAGCATGTTTACATGCCAGCAAAGCACTACTACTACATACTATTGCTCGTCTCCTTTGAACCAATAAGGTGATTGATTACATTATATATTAAATTAAAGTCTCCTTTATCGAAGTTTAAGAATTAGTGGTAGGAAATGCCTTTGTAAACTCAGCCTAATTCAGTTGAGTAAACCAAATTAATTCCGATCGTGTAACCCTTTCCTTTGAGAGAAGCCTTCCGACTTAATCATGATATCTTGGTCGTGGTTACCCTCCCTTTGTGATATTACACATAGCAAACTTTATATGAAGGGGCAGTAGCCAAATAATGACCACAGTAGGTGGTTGCAGTGAAATCACTAAAAAGCGACCAGTTTTGCAACCAGATGTAATTGTAATAGCTTTCAAATTGCTTTTGCGGTTTTAAATTAGATCATATTTTGAAATTATTGAAGCGGCGGTAGCCTAATGGATAAGAATTGTGCGGAAAAACTTTACATTGGGGGGTCAGTCTAAAATGGTTTTGTATAGCTTGATGTGTAGCCGTGTATACAGTGGGTTATAGCTGTTACCTGACCCACCTTAGGTGGGCCGGCGGGGTGTAAGTGGGTCCACTTAGACCCCGCCGGCCCACCTAAGGTGGGTCAGGTACACACCATCATATTATTATAACTATCCTTTGATTCTTATATCAAGGAAAATGTTATTGGGTTTTTCTTTGAAATTTTTAGTAGCACTTCGGTGTTTCGATTTGTGTCCGTTTAAAATAGATTGGGTAACCTGGGGCGCTAAATTTGTTTTTTTTTTCGCGTATTGTACGGTAACAAAAAAACATTGAATGGAATTGATAAAGGTCTCCTCAAGTTATGGCGTTACCAAGGGAAATAGTTTCTAATTTTTATTTACATAGAAGATTAACTTAATACATATTACACACACTGCTACGCTAGAGGTCCTGGGTTCGATCCCCAGGTCGAGCAAACTATTATTGGGTTTTTCTATGAAATTCTCAGTAGCAGCTCGGAGTCTGGATTTGTCCCCGGTTGATGACAATAGGCTCGCCCCCTATTACATGGGACCTAAACATACCGGTGAAATGAGGGTGAACATTAGTACACCTCTGCCTAACCCTTCGGGGAATACAGGCGTGATGGTATGTTGAATTACACACAATAAACATATATTGTTAAACTCATTACTTCTTATTTTATCTGAGCCGGGTAAAAACAATTCATTTTGCAATGATTCAACCAAATTACAAATTCGAGAACAACCCCAAATTAAAAATTTCACAGCGAGGAACAAGCTATCACTTCCAAACATTTTGCATGTACAAAATAAGTTGCAAATCAAAATATCATCCGCACCGTCTGCAAAAACATTCAACTCGCCGCTGAAACCTCTGACGCGTTGTTTATTCACTCGTTTTTTTTTGCTGTCGGTACCCTAACAACTAACTTTAACTTTTATGTGACTTGCTATATTTTTTTCGCGTTCAGTTTTTGCTTTGAAACTGGCAGGTTTAATAAACATGGGTTTTAAAGTTAGTTGTGCGAGTGTATCACTCGGCTAGTGAACTGTACTTTTTAACTTTTAACGGGTTAAATGGTTACCATGTAATTAGTAATTACTACTACTTACTTACTTTAAAAAACTCTTTTGCTTTGGTTCAATGATAATTATCTTATCACAGAAAATACAAACAAATTAAATTACTTTGATTTGGTTGAAGCATTTGCCACCGACTTCCGAAATTCCTTGCACATAATTTTGCAGTTTTGAATGCGGTTTCACTTTTGTTAAAAAATAACTTATCTGTTAATGTCTGTATGATAATGTAGTTTAAAAAAAAATTTAAAAATTCGACTTGTAAAAGTGTCTTTAAAAGATCTATTTACAGAAATAAATATAGTTTATCATTTATCAATGACAATAGGCGTGCTCCCTATTACATGGGATCTAAACAAACCGGCGAAGTGTGGATGGTTATTCTTCGAGAAATACAGGCGTGATGAGATGATGATATATTCAATCAATCGCTATAAAAAAATACTAGCAATGTGGTTCGCACATTACTAGTATTCTTGCTAACTCCTTGTACTAACAAAATGATTGTATTACAAGTAGGTTCACTTGGATGTGCAATGGGTGAGTTTTGAACTGGCAACCACATGATTGCAAGGCCGACGTCCTTTTTTTGTTGTTGAGGTTTAAAATGCTTTATGCACTACCCACCGCTCCGGGGAGAGCAATGGGGTGTGTCGGACTCCGCTCTGAAATGGGCGATCTACCGACTAAAACCAACTTTGGCGTTTCGCGTCACCACTATAGTGCCGCTGTAGCATACGTCCGCAGAAGTCCGACGCCCTAGCCTAGCCTATGTTAGGAAAATGGAAGCTAAATGCAAGCGATTGGTAGCCGAATGGCTGCCGCCGTTTCAATTCGCTGCATTGTGCATCTCTTCTTAATCGGAGTTGGTTGATAGGTTTCTATGTGTGTTGTGATGGTGTATTTACCTTCTCCAGCGCCCGTGACGGTGTGTATGAGAAGCACCACGACACACAGGCATCTTTGGCCCTCCACCGACATCGCTGTCGTGGGTAGGTACCTAACCTGAAACAAATAAAAACATTTCTGTTATTAATAGTTACAATAGGAAACTTATTTTTACTGGCTGTTTTAGTAGTGACTTGACTAATGAAGTCTAGTCTCGGGGGCGAGCCTATTGCCATTAACTGGGCACAAATCCAGACTCCGAGCTGCTACTGGGAATTTCATAGAAAAACCCAATAACACTTTGTTCGACCCGCGGATCGAACTCAGGACCTCTAGTGTAGCAGTCGGGCTTAGGACCACTAGACTAATGAGGCAGGTACTAGACAAAAATAGAAAAGTTTCAACGTAAGGATGTTTAAAGTGTTTCAATTTTATGCTAGGAACATGTGACGTCAAGTGCAATGGCCGTCGTATAAATTCTATACTATAGGCCGACCGTTTAACTCGCGTATCGCCTGCGCGGTAAGAAGGGAGCGGGGTTGGGTAACGCTACACACGGAGTCAATTTATCTCGAGGTAGACATTGTTGGTAAAGAATAAAATAATAAGTATCTTTCACCCATCCGCTAACATCTCCCCCCGCTCCCTTCTTACCGCGCAGGCGATACGCGAGTTAAACGGTCGGCCTATAACACTCGTTTTGCGGAAAAGTGACAGAGCGGGGTTTCTCAATCCCCACCAAAAAATTAAAAAGTATAAATATAATGAATTATGGTTAATTTGAAGCGATAAACTGTTTTTTTAAGAAGTTTTTTTTATCGATGTGCAATAAAATAAAATAAAATTCTAATTAAACTCTAGGTTAAGTAACATCACAAAACTAACTCTCGTAATAAAATTGTCATAGGAGGCTTTTTTGTCAAAAAAAAAATAAGCCCAAAAGCCACGTATACCAGCAGAAAATAATAAAAAAAATGAATTCGAAACACAAAATGGATACCTACCCATCAAAACCATATTCTCGATGAGTGTGGCTGTACTTAGCAGATTGACCTACCTGCCAAGAGTCGTTTTGCAATTCATCAACATGGTAAAAAAAATACACGATTAAAACCTTTTCGTTTCCAACTCCATAGTCTAAAAGCTCTTTCATGTCCGACAGAATGCCGAAATGAATGGATTCGCGACAAAGCGTAAAAGATTAATTATATTAAATAAAACAATCGTTGTAAAATGGTGAGTTATCTTTTCGGTCCAGTGATGTTTCGGAGTCAGATTGAGGGCATACATACATACACTCACGCCTTTTTCCCACAGGGGTAGGCAGAAACTATAGACCGCCACTTGCTACGACTCTTGCATATCTCTTTCGCTTCTTCCACATTCATACATCTTTTCATACACACGCCGGTTGCGAGTAGGTACTACCCACCTGACCTTTCTGAAGGACCCACAGGGGTAGGCAAAAATTATAGACCGCCACTTGAAAGAAAGAAAAAATATTTATTTCCGCCCAAAAACGACGCACAACAATTACTTAAGCATAAATCAAAAGTACCAGGTACTATGATAACTTGCTACGACTCTTGCATATCTCTTTCACTTCTTCCACATTCATACAACTCTTCATACACACACGCCGGTTGCGAGTACTACCCACCTGACCTTTCTGAAGAACTTCGTCGATTAGATCGGTGCATGTCCTTCTAGGGCGACCTTTCCCGACGTTGCCACTGTCAGACGCCTTATACATTTCATTAGTTAACCGTCTTTAATTAATTATCTCAACATGCCCAAACCATATTAACATATTCCTTTTATGCTTATTTTTTTTTTTTATTATTATTTTTTAGCATTAAATATTGCGAAATTTTCACAAAGAAATGAATTTTCTAATTAAAGAAAATTTCTAGTGAAAGAAAAATTCGATCTCAGGCAGGGTTTGAACCTGCGTCCCTCTGGTTAAGTACACCAGACGCTTTACCAACTAAGCTACCGAACTTAACTGGTGTACTTAACCAGGTTTCTTTCACTAGAAATTTTCTTTAATTAGAAAATTCATTTCTTTGTGAATATTCCTTTTAATTCGTGTCACTACATCATCTACTGAGACGTATTGAGAGCTCATTCTCATTCATTCTGCCTCATTAGTCTAGTGGCTCTATGCGTTTTTTTTCTAACCTTTTTTTATATATCTTTCAATTCAAATCTATACTTATACTTATTTACTTATGTATCTATACTTATAATATAAAGCTGAAGAGTTTGTACATTAAGTACACCTCTGCCTAACCCTTCGGGGAATACAGGTGTGATGGTGTGTTATGTGAAGAGTTTGTTTGTTTGCTTGAACGCGCTAATCTCAGGAACTACGGGTCCGATTTAAAAAAATATTTCAGTGTTAGATAGCCCATTTATCGAGGGAGGCTACATATCATCACGCTAAGACATTTGTCTTATTTAGGATAGGATTTCGCTCCTATTTAGGAGCGGCGCATAAATAAAAATGTTGCAAAACGGGAAAATTTAAATGCAGAAAAGCCGAGAAACCGCGCGGGCGAAGCCGTGGGCGGAAAGCTAGTGAATAATATTTTGCCTTTACTGCAACAATTTCTTATACAATTTATCCTTATAACAATTGGCCTACATGCAACAACATATTTTTCGAAATGTTATCTACCGACACTACAAGGACGCATTGGTAATAAAATTTAACGCGTTGTTGATAGAGATAGCATCTCTTCGTCATATTCTCCCCTTGGGAAGGTAAGGTTGGGTATATATATTTATGTCTGAGGGAAGTTGAGTCGATACCACTCGGGCCTCGATGTCAACAAGCTTAAGACTTATAATAAACAAAACATACCATCACGCCTGTATTCCTCAAAGGGTTAGGTAGAGGTGTACACTGTACATACTAAAGTACACCCATATTTCGCCGGTATGTTTAGAACCCATGTAATAGGGGGCGAGCCTATTGTCATTAACCGAGCATAATTTATATTTGATGTCAAATACCCTAGAAATGTTATATACGAACGTCATCAACCCATTACATTGTCCCACTGCTGGGCAGGGGTCTTCGCCCAGTATGAGAGGGATTAGGCTATAGTTTGCCACGCTAGCCTACTGCAGGTTGGCAGACTTCATATGCCGTCAAGAAAATCTCTCAGGCATGCAGGTTTCCTCACGATGTTTTCCTTCACCGTTTAAGCGCGTGATAATTAATTATTAATACGCACATGACTTCGTAAAGTCAGAGGTGCGTACCTTGGATTCGAACTCGAGACCTTTGACTTGGCAGTCCAATGGTCGTATCACTAGGCTATCACTGCACTTATATACGAACAATTTGCAATAATAAATGACTGATGCCCAAGGCTAAATGATTCGACATAAATCTATTTTTAGAAGTCCCACTCCTCTCAAAATAGACACTCAATTCTCAGAAGTCCTTATTAATCTTAGTACAATAGAAGTTAATAATTAATGGTTTGAATCAAATAGTTTCTTGTGTCTATAGTTTGATTTGTTAACAATAGATGTCAGTTGTGGGCGAGTCCATTGTGCTTCAAGCAGTGTTATAAAGCATTTGAATAAATGAATTTCAATTAATTGTGATAGGTCTGTAGTGCTTGTTAGAGGTTCTCGTGGTTAATTAATAGCTACACTGATCAATTCGCTAGTTAATAGGATTTTGAGAAATATATTTTTATGTTCCAATAAAAAAATTACAATAAATCGAGCCGAAAAAAAAACAAAACAATATTTTTTATTTCAAAAAGGCCTTTACTAGCGTTGATGTAACGTTATTGACTCTAGTTGCATGGTTCCAAAAAGATTATCCTATGGAGAAGAATCCGGCAAGAAACTCCATGGACACTCTTTTAAAATAAAAAGTGTAAGACTATTCATTCACTGGTACATTATGGCGATAACAGGATGTAAGGACTTTGGCGGTTAATGACATAAATTACCCTTAAGGAAGATTAAAATTCAAATAGGTTCCTAGCATCTGAGAACTCAATGTTATCCTAAAAATAAAGAAGCTATGTAGAAGAGTTCACAAACAAACAAACTATGCCATATATCTACTCAGACATAACTACAATGTACTCACTTTTACTATCTCTGTTTTTATAAAGTGTTACAGATAGAGTTACTTTCGTATTTTTTATGAAAGTAGGAATTAAAACACCCACCCCGCTCAATTTGATCCATATAATTCCTAAAACTACTGCAAGGATTTTCATACGATTCCAACCAATCGAAAGAGAGAATACCTGAGAAGACCCTGCCTGAGATCGAATATTTCTTTCACTAGAAATTTTCTTTCATTTGAAAGTTAATATCTTTGTGAATACCTAAGAAAGTTATAGTTAATTTATGAAAATTGCCGTGCAAATCGTAGCAAAATTTAAAAAGGTTTGATATGATAGTTTGGTCATGTAGAGAGAATGGATGAACGGAGATTGACGGAACAAGTATACGTCGCGAGTATGGATGGACGAGTGGAGTTTTAAAAAAAGGCCAGGTTACGAGCACCCTAAGCCGAGGATCATGCATATGGTTAATGAACGTAGATGAAGCGAAAGTATATATATATTTATACCCAACCCAATACGACCTTTAAACCTTTAAGAAAAGAGCGTACTCCCTTTTAAAAGGCCGGCAACGCACTTCAGACTCTTCTGGTGTTGACTCTTCGGGTGTCCATGGGCGACAGTAATCTTTTACCATCAGGCGATCCGTATGCTAATTTGCCTTCTATCTCATAAAAAAGTAATGTTCCAGGATCATAGCCACTGGAAATCTATAGTCTCTGCCTACCCAAGCAACAAGCGTGAAAATATGTATGCATGTATGTAAAGTTGTGAAGGGTAGCTAGTTATAAATAAATGAGTAGTTACATACATAGCAAGGCATCCTTCCCTTCTCAAATCAAATCTCTAAATTCCAACCTCCATTACTAAAGCATTACACTTAGGTAGATAAACTTCCTACACACGTGGTGTGTTTATAATAAGCTTTGCATGTCAATTACGCATCGTGTCTGTTAATTAGTAATCTGTTAGTTGGAACTCCTTCATTATAGATGGAGTATATACGTGAGTTGGGACGTGACGTTTGTGTTGAGGGAGTTTACTCCAAATATATTACGGTTTATGAATGTTTAACTGCCTCTAGTGATTTCATGGATGAGTCTGTATTTTTTTAAGTGAAAACTCCTTTAAGCGCACTTCTTTCTCGACAGCGAATGAAATTGAAGCCGTTGTGCTCGGGTCCCTGACACTGAATCGGGTATATTCAGCTGTATTCGACATCAAGCGTACTCAAGTCGGTTACGCTGACTCGGATATACTTGGCTCCATTCGACATCAAGCGTGCTTGATTTGGTGACGTTGAGTGTGGTATACTTGGCTCCATTCGACTTCAAGCTTGCTTGATTTGGTGACGTTGAGTCGGTTATACTCGGCTTCATTCGACATCAAGCGCGCTCGGGTCCCTGACGCTAAATTGTGTATACTCGGCTCCATTCGACATCTAGCGCGCTCGGGTTGGTGATGCTGAATCGGGTATACTCGGCTCCATTCGACATCAAGCGCGCTCGGGTTGGTGACGCTGAATCGGGTATACTCGGCTCCATTCGACATCAAGCGCGCTCGGGTTGGTCACGCTGAATCGGGTATACTCGGCTCCATTCGACATCAAGCGCGCTCGGGTTGGTCACGCTGAATCGGGTATACTCGGCTCCATTCGACATCAAGCGCGCTCGGGTTCGTGACGCTGAATCGGGTATACTCGGCTCCATTCGACATTAAGCGCGTTCGGGTAGCTAAGTCGTGCTATGCGTAATTTTTCTATGTAAGTTTTCACTTCTAATGTTTGTAAAGTACACACCTATTTTCAGAACGAAACCGTAAATGTTATTTAAGGTTAAGTTAACAGCAGATTATTACCTTTTAAGTTTCCGTTGGTACGTTTACCGCTAACTCATCTTCCTTTTGTTGCAAAGCGTTTAAGCCCGGGAGGTTTAACTCAACCCTCCCAGAGGTTTTCAACATTTAAATATTGATCCTTCCAATCTGTGTCATGATTTTGGTGTATGATTATGATTACGTTTCAAATCAAATTTAACTCAATCTGTACGTCTGTCTGTCTGATTTTGACATTACTTGTACAGGTTAGGTGAAAAATAGAATTAATGATAACTTTTTTGATGAAATAACTCATTAATTAAAAGCGCAACAAGTTTTTGTTGGGGATTATGAAGGTATCTCAAAGAATAGTGCCTCATTAGTCTGGTGGTCCTACGCGCGACTGGTACGCTAGAGGTCCTGGGTTGGATCCCCAGGTTGAGCAAAGAGTTATTGGGGTTTTTTTATGGATTTGTGTCCGTATAATGGTAATAGGCTCGCTCTACATGGGATATTTACATTAACCCATGTAATTGTCCCCTGTAGGGCAAGCTTATTACCATGGGACCTTAACATACCGGCGAAGTGTGGGTGTACATAAGTACACCTCTGCCTGATGGTACATTATTAAGAAGGGATACTTTGTCTTTTACCCGTAAAACTAATATCGGTATAACATTTTTAAGCTCTAGTTTAGATCTATTTTCAAGAGGCCAATTACAGACAATTGAAGCGTCGGTAGCCTAATGGCTAGGGCGTCGGACTTGCGATCATATGGTTGCCGGTTCGAACCCCACCCATTGCACTACCGACGTGAACCCACTCGTAACATAGGCATTATAATAAGTAATATAATCGTAATAATTATAAGCATTTAGCTTAGCACGAGGGGTTAACAAGAATACTAGTAATGTGTGGCCCACATTGCTAGTAAGCTTTTTTTTGAAAAAAAAAAATAATAATAGTAGGGGTAGTACTTCCCCGGTCGTGCCGACCCATTCATGCTGCCTTGTAGACATGCCAGCGAGGCACTACTACTAAACTTTAATACGATCTTCTTCTTCTTCTCCTCTTATATATAAAAATCAATTGCCGTTCACGAGTCTCGCTAAAACTCAAAGCAAGGCTTCGCAAAATTGTCATATCACAAACACGTCTAAATAGAAACCGCAACTGCTTGCATGAAACTGCAAATGGCAGCATTTTACAAACAAAAGACATGGCAACACTTCAGTAATTAGTAGTTTGTATGAGCATCTGTTACATGCAAATTTTGTTAAAATAGAGAGTCGAGTTGTTCTTTTATCGATATCGATGTTTTTAATCAAACGTCTAAAATAGTTAAGTTACACTATGACTGATTTCGTACTTTCCTTGTTGGGATTGGTCAACTCAAATCTGACAGTTAATGACTCTTTCAAACTGCTACTCCCAAAGTTGTTCTCTGAACCTCCTGTCATTCTTTGTCATAGCCTTTTCCTTATTATGTTGAGGTCACTTTATAGTTTAACTAGATGTGGCTGCATATTAGTATTTTACATGAAGCAACTGTCATCAGACCACCGCAAAATTAATTTCTGGGCAACACCTACTTATATTCGATTTGAAGAATAGATTCGTTGTCAGATTTTTTGATATTCTGACTACCATTGACGATTGTCATAGGTGTATGACACATGTAAATTAAGTAAAGCACATAGTTTAGTTCTCTTTTAAGTAAATACTCTTTCAATAAGATAATAATCGTTTAAAAAAAATATTTTTTTGGTAATGAAATGAATGTTATCTAGTAAAGCACTGCTTAACCCTTTGGAGAATGCAGGCGTGATGGTATGGTATGTAATTTCATGTGTGATCAGCTTTCGGTTAATGCCTACAAAGATTTGATTTGAAAAATGACGTGCAAAATAGGATAAAACCTTTGTGGATTGAAATCTTTTGTCAGAATATTTTGATCTTTACGAATCTAACAAAATGATTACTAAAATATTCCAATATCTAGGCCCAACGATTTAATCACGTTGATTGATTCCCGAGAAAACTTATTTTGAATATTTTAAGGTTTTTATTTAATATTATTTTGTATCATTTTTCATTTTATACATATTTATGAGCTGTCAAAGTATGAAATTGTTTGCCTACGGTAATGAATAGTTTTTTTTTATAAATGGATTATTATATTAAAGTTAATTTTATATTGTGCCGTGGCAAAGTCTATTATCGTTCTTGAAAAATAAATATATAATTTTGTTATTTAAGAAAATTTTGTGAGTGTGTGAGTGCATTCACTCACAAAATCTAAAAAACTATAAATCCTATAATCTTGTGATTTTGTATACCGTTGAACTTATACTCTTAGAAAGGAAAAAACTATAAATGAAGATGGGACCTCGAAGACAGTCTGTTTCACGTAAAAGGTCACGCTATAAAATCATATCTACTTCAATATTACGAAAAAGAAAAGATAAATATTAACAAAATTATTTATCGATAAAACGAATAAAACTCCCATCACTATCAGCCAGCATTTCTCAAACTTTTACACAAAGAGTTTGTGTACGCCTTGTCATTTGATTGCGGACGACATTCCCATCAAAGAGAATAACCAAGAAATGGTTCTCAAAGTTTCGTTGCCTCCTTCCAATTGTTTGGTAAAGGAAAACATTTTTAAAATACGATCGGGTTAATAATATATTTTTATCGTTTGATGTTCAAAGTTTGGTCGAGAGATGTCGACCCCAAAATGAAGTGGGAGCTCTTATTTCTTTAATGGTCCTTGTTATGGGTTCAGCTACATTTAAGTTCATTGTTGAAGTTTATAATTCTCGAGCATTGAACCTTCATTGTGAGCAAAAAGGTTTTTTTTTTTTTGTTACCGAACTCTTTAAAAGAATATTTGCCCTCACTTAGATTTTCTTCCGTATCGTGGGTGTGTTTACAATAATTGTTTTTCACATTCCCGGAAAACTTGCCTGTAGGCCATAATTTTTTTTTTGTGTACAGGTATAGAAACTACGACTACCTCATTCGTCTAGTGGTCCCAAGCGCTATTTCTACGCTAGATAATTACTTACAATTGCTACGTTAAAGAACTTAAAATTGAGTATAAAAAACAGTATCCACAAGCTTCACAATAATATTTTAAAATTTAAAACCACACACAAATAGGTTGTTATACCAAGTATGCTAAATAATTGTATTGAATTGGAATTGAAGCCAAGAATTCACTAACACGATTGTTGAAGCAATATTGGCACAATTGGCACAAATACATTTAAGTACTAAAACAATAAACTTTTATGACTGGCCGTATTGTGTTTGACGTCTGAGTGACGCGACGTTGAAATGACTCGATCGATACTCCGCTATGAAGATATTATGCCAATTACGCTTGGAGGCCTACTATGAAAATTCAATGTCGAAACTTCAGATAAAAATAAATAAAAATGCCTCATTAGTCTAGTGTTCCTAAGCGCGAATGCTACGCTAAAGGTTCCGAGTTCGATTTTTAGGTTTTTTTTTTTTATCTTTATTACTGAAAACCTAATTTGGGGTTTATATCCACATAGATACGTCAACCCCATCATGTCTTATTCAAACTATGCCATACACACAGTATAAACAAATTTTGGATCTCGTAACAAAATAGGGAAATTTTAATCAGCGAAGTACAGCAACTAACTGACATAATCTTTTTGCAACGTCTGATTTTGGTTGTGCTAAAATTGTTTGAACTAACCCCACCTCTAAGATTTTCAGGTTGATCGAAGTAACATTGGATTTATCTATGAAATTCTCAGTAGCAGCTCTGAGTTTGGATTTGAGCCCGGTTAATGGCAATAACACCTAAACATGCCGGCGGGCTTATTCCTCGGGTAAAACAGGCGTGACGGTATGTATGTATGTATAGTATTTTTTACAAAACTCTTTTTTTATTATATTGACCGACGATGTTGGGAAAAAGTTTAATATAGACTAAATATAAACAAAGATTATCAATTTTCTAGCGAAAGAAAAATACGATTAACCGCAGGGACGCAGGTTCTACACTTCCTGAGATATGTTATTATGTATGGCTCTTTTAAAACCGGTCATAATATTATAATGAAGACATTTCAGCCATGTTTGCAAGTAGCGTCATTGCAAGTCAAGAATTTTAATTTCGAATTCGGGGCGGAAAAATTCGAGAAAGGAATTCAATTTTCGTGGTAGGCCTCCTGTGACGTGGTCCGTTGATAAAAAATAACATTCTTAAAAAGAAAGTAAGACGGTTTATGTTTTACGAAAATTAATTACCTATAAGCCTATAACATAAATAAATAATTATATTTCTTAACCATCATTATAAATATATGCTGATACAGCAATCTACAAAGCTAAGCATTGCTTGCTGAGGTCGAACTTTAGATGGGTGATTGTTTCGTCAGACTTGCGATCATGTGGTTGCCGGTTCAAAACTCACCCATTGTACTCTTAAAAGTATTTAGGTTAGTACGAGGGGCTAGCAGATTTCTAGAAGTGTGCGTGTAAAAAAACGGTGAGTTTATGGATGGGCCAGTAACCATTTCTAAATCATGCAGATATGAGCCCCGGGTAGCAGATTGAGCAATTGTTTCCACTGCCACTGCCTTGTCGGTCTAGTGGTCCCAATCGCGACTGCTACGCTAGAGGTCTTGGGTTCGATCCCCAGGTCGAGCAAAGTGTTATTTGGTTTTTCTATGAAATTCTCAGTAGCAGCTCGGAGTCTGGATTTGTGCCCGGTGAATGGCAGAAGGCTCGCTTCCTATTTCATGGGACCCAAACATACCGGTGAACTGTGGGTTACATTAAGTACACCTCTGCCTAACCCTTCGGTGAATACAGGCGTGATGGTATGTTATATCACTCAGGGATAATTTAGCTTTCTATTGGTGAAAAAATCGGTTCCATAGATTCAGAGATTACCCCCTACAACCTTACAAACTTTACCTCTTTATCTAATATATAAAAATAAGTCGGGTTTTCCTTCCTGACGCTATAACTCCAGAACGCACGAACCGATTTCCACGAGTTTGCATTCGTTGGAAAGGTCTCGGGCTCCGTGAGGTTTATAGCAAAAAAAAGTCCGAAAAAAAAATACGGGCGAAGCCGTGGGCGGACAGCTAGTATTATATAGTATAGATATCTAATTAGATGGGGTCAAAAAAGGTCAAGAAAGGTCATGTACTTCGACGAATGTAATAAGGATTTTAGTTCATCAATGTTGACCCGGAGGCCGTATCACAAAAAGCCTTCCTTAAAAGGTTATTTTTGGGTTAAATCTGTTCGGAAATCCGAAATAGCCCCTGAAAAGGAATTTAGGCGAAATCTTTTAGCAAATTGAAACCTTGTAGGTTGAAATACGAACATTTGTCTCGACAAAATAAAGAATCAATTTGAAGTGAGTAGCTGAGTCTTAGCAAAGAAAGATTCGAGTACTTTGTACAGGTAAGAGTATGTAAGTAGGTAGATTTAGAAAGATTTTATTTTAAGGCTCGCTTCCTATTACATGGGACCTAAACATACCGGCGAACTGTGGGTGTACATTAAGTACATCTCTGCCTAACCCTTCGGGGAATACAGGCGTGATGGTATGTTATGTTTATTTTATCTGATACGCTGTAAGCATACTTTTATTTATTTATTTATTTATATATACTTTATTGTACACCAATAAAATCACAAATATATAGGACACAGTTGTTCATAAAAACATACAATGGGCGGCCTTATCGCAGACTGCGATTTCTTCCAGGCAACCTTGGTATGGACATATCGGTACAGAACAAAATAAATGGGGTTGACAATGGTTTGACAATGACTTTTGTTAGTTTAATTAAGTTTTAAACCATTGCAATCATCTTTTTTAACCGACTTCAAAAGGAGGAGGGTATCAATTTAGATGTTAATTTTTTTTAAGTATGTTCCGGCATAACTTCGTCATAGTTGTTCATATTGACGGATTTGCAAAATTAATTTTTGTTGAAAGGAATTTATCCCGAAATGGTCCCGTTTAAATTTCATTTAAATAGACATACAGATAGACAGAGATAAATATTTTAAAATAAGTATTTTAATACGTGATAAGCAGTGATAGCCTTGTGGTGTGACCATTAGACTACCATGTCTAAGGTCTCGAATTCGAATCCAAGGCACGCACTTCTGTCTTTTCGAAGTCATGTGCGTATTAATAATTATTTATCACGCGCTTAAACGGTGAAGGAAACCATCGTGAGGAAACCTGCATGCCTAAGAGATTTTCTTGACGGCATGTGAAGTCTGCCAACCCGCAGTAGGCTAGCTGGTGGACTAAAGCCTAATCCCTCTCGTTCTGAGAGGTGACCCTTGCCCAGCAGTGGGACAATGTAATGGGTTAATGATGATGATGATATTCATACGTGAAGAAACTTTGTAGGTAGGTTTTTAAACACATTGCACCCACGGAAAAGTATGAGATTTGGTATAAAAAAAGTTCATATTTTACAGTGTAGGAGTGCAGTAATTTATTGTGGTCTTTGGACCAGCGGGCGAGTACAAGTTTTATTTTATTTCTATTTGAAAATCTCAAGCTAACTTCAGACTTCAATTTGAATTCATCATAGTGGGTTTCTGTTTTTACTACGAAACTTGGAGATTACACCACAGTCAGTACCGTGTAATCTCCGACTATCTGGGTTCGAGCTATGGTTTCCAAATAGGGTTGTCAATCGTATATTTTTTGTATAAATTATTAACGATAAATTTATTCTGCAGCGGCGGTAATCTAATTTCTAGGCCGTCGATCTTGCGATCATGTGGTTGCCGGTTCAGAATCCACCCATTGCACTACCGACGTGAACCCACTTGTAACACCAGCAGTGTTCTTTAGTTTAGGACGAGGGGTTAACAAGAATACTAGTAATATGCAACCCACATTGCTAGCAAGTATTTTTTTATGTCTTATAAGCCCAATAATTTCACTAACTACATTGCCTTTCAAACCGGAACATAATATGTGGCACAAAATTTGGCAATGTGGCTTGTATCAGCCTTAACGACTCCGTGACGTATTTGCACTGCATTGAGAAATAAACATATTATGTAACAAATTATAAAAAAAATTGACTGCCTCATTAGTCTAGTGGTCCTAAGCGCGACTGCTACGCTAGAGGTCCTGGGTTCGATCCCCAGATCGAGCAAAGTGTTATTGGGTTTTTCTATGAAATTCCCAGTAGCAGCTCGGAGTCTGGATTTGTGCCCAGTTAATGGCAATAGGCTCGCCCCCTATTACATGGGACCTAAACATACCGGCGAAATGTGGGTGTACATTAGTACACCTCTGCCTAACCCTTCGGGGAATACAGGCGTGATGGTATATATATATATATTATAAAAAAAATGATTAGGCAGAAAATCCGAAACGCCAGATTCATGCATTTTTTTGCTTGCTCATTTCATACCAAAGAATTTTACGAAAATCAGACGTGACAACCCTGGCATTTTGCCAAGGTTGAGCAAATCGCGATCGTTAATTGTTGAATCCACTCGGAATTAATTACTCGGTTGCTCCATCTAAACAGTGCCTTCATTTTGCGATGTTGAATTTTGAGATAAGTGTTGGTAGTTTTACAGTTTATTTTCGTCTGGGAAGGTCTGCGCCACTATTTTAAATCCTTGCAAAAGACCTACTGTAGCAAAGACCAAAATCTTCTTAATTAGAGTATATTTTATTAACTGATTTAAAAAAAGTAGGAACTTCCCAATTTGGTCGTATTTTTTTATGTTTGTTTATATCTGAAAACCGTAATTTATCAACCGATTTGGAAAAATACTTTTTGGTTGTAAGGGTGTATATTTCCTTATTTAAATTTGGTGAATATGTGATCACTCCTTCGAAAATAGGATGACATCGTCAACATAAGTTAAGCCTAGAAGTACTCTCCAATCAAACTTTAGAAATACATTTTCTTTTAGCATAAAAAATATAAACCGCCTTCAAACCATAATAAAAGGTTATCGCAAACTGGCTTACTAGCGTATTGCATGGTACCAAAAAGTTTATTTTATGGAGAACCATCCGGCAAAAACTCCATAGAACTTTTATTTAAATAATTATCAAAGATGGCAAGCTGCTGAAGTTTGACAAGTGACAGCTGTCACTAGATGTCACATTGCTGTACTGTCAAATTGCAAAAAGGTTATTGGCAGAATAGTCGACAACGACTCAATTGCCATCAAGAAAAAAAAAGTACAAGGGCAGAGCAACGATTACTTCTGCTCGAGAGAACTCTGTGTACGGTCGCACACTTCTGATTATTGAAACTATTATGATTATATTGACATTTATGATAATTCTGACATGTTTTAATATTCATGTGTTAATGTCATTTAATTTATTCATGAAGTTGAATTCTATAGAAATGTAAATGTGAGTACTATGTAGGATAGTTTAAACATGCAATGTTTATAATAGAGTTTTCTGATATGGTCCTGTTCGATATTGCCCTACATTGTAAAACTCGCATATTTTCAAAAATGCAACTATCGTCTGGACTTTAAAAGAGACCATGATTCTCTGAGTTTACGTCAGTGTTTCCTTTCAGAGATACTCGGTAATAAAAAATTGTAAAACTTTGACTTACCAGAATATGAATCCGGATAATTAAAATTATCTTTTTAAGAAAATAAAATTTGTTTGATGCAATTTTAATAGGACTAATGTAAGTTCTAAAATATGAATTGATTCCAGAGGAATTGCTAAATGGGGTCTTTTAGTCCCCCTTAAACACAATCGGTAATCAAACCCACAACTCACGAGTCGCGTCTGATCAAGCCGTGGCATAAAAGCTGATGGAGACTTACATAACATAACATACCATCACGCTTGTATTCCTCGAAGGGTTAGACAGAGGTGTGCTAATTGTACACCCACATTTCACCGGTATGTTTAGTTCCCATGTAATAGGGGGCGAGCCTATTGCCATTGACCGTATGGTATGATAGAGACTTAAGGCATCTGTTACCTTTTAACACCAAAACTTCTGAACTTATTTCAATAAAATTTGACGAGGACATAGATTGTATCCTGAGTCAAATGATATAGGCTAACTTTCATCTCAAAAGTGTCCTTTAGAATGTGAGTAAAATTGCAACATTACCTAGATTATTTATAAGTGATAATATACTATAGACCGATTATAAGTTACAGAAATTAAAAAGAGGTCCAATACAAGACATTCCAAAAGTACAAAGGGCAAAGTTCAGAACGCCCAGGAACCCCAAATAAAGAAAAGAAAAAAATAAACATGAGAAGTAAACAAAAAACTCGATTAAATGTAAACGATGCTTCAGAGAATCGAGTAGCCGAGCGAGTAAATAAAAGAGAATATTATTTTCAAAAATAAATCAACAGCTTTTCTGTTTGTTGTCGCTTCGCTTACAAACAATGTTATAATTTTAGAGCTTATAGTTTTCAGTAGGACAAGTAGATGGGTGGGGACATAACAATATTGTGCGGAGATATGTTAATGTTAAGAGGGGACTCTAATCCTGAGGAATTTGAAAAATAGGTATTTGAAAAAACTATTGCCGTCGCGCTGCACCTCCAGTCTCTCCCCGAAAGTGCAAAAAGGACAATTGCAGCTTAGGATGATTTTACCTACAAAAACCTTGACCAAAAGATGTTTCGTATTCTGCTGTTTTCAACCGACTTCAAAAAGGAGGAGGTTCTCAATTCGTCTGTATGTTTTTTTTTTTTTTTTTTTTGTATGTTTGTTACGCGATATCTCCGCCAGTTGTGGACCGATTTTAATGATTGTTTTTTTGTTTGGTAGGTCATACTTCAGAGGTGGTCCCGTTCAAATTTTATCGAAATCGATTAAGCAGTTTTGAAAATATCAACAAAAATCTAAAATTTGTTTACATCGATGATATTATCGTTTACTCCGAAACATCGCTGTCTTATTGGAGCAGTGCGTTTAGTTGGCTAACAAGTACTTCTAAACAAACTTTCCACTAAAAATTACAAAATAAAATTACTTTTAACAAAAAAGTTAAACCGTCTTCAAAAAATAATAAAATAATTTTGTCTAAAACAGTTTGGGAAGTCGGTGGCGAAAATAAAAGACCCACTCAAATAGAAGTCACCGACTTCCCAAACTGTTTTAGACAAAATTATTTTATTATTTTTTGAAGACGGTTTAACTTTTTTGTTAAAAGTAATCTTCTTCAAGAGTGGATTGATCTAAACAATTTATATATCAAAATTTAGAGGAAAAGCATGTCTATGCTTCTATTATTTTATTTTTGTTTAAAACTTTTCAAATTTGTCTGATAGTCGCCTGAACATGACGGTAAAAATGGGCTTTTTTTCGAGTTTTTGAATTGTCATATTTTCTTGTGAACATTTTTTTTTGGAAAAAATGAAATAATAGGGGCCTGTATGAATTAGATCTAGATTTTTTGGAAAAATATCATTGCTCTGGAGTCATTATCTACGGAGAAAATAGCAGAATGCGTTTGTATGGAGAAAGGCTCACTAGAGTACCTTCTTAATGTTAATAATTCCCTATTCCCTCGGTACCCATGAAATTCTCAGCAGCAGCTCGGAGTCTGGACTTGTGCCCGGTTAATGGCAATAGGCTCGCCTATTACTTTGGAATATCGGCGCAATTTGGGTGTACTTTAGTACCTACACATCTCCCTTACCTTTCGGGGAATACAGGCGTGATGATATGTCATATCATACCTTGGTGTTTTAGACAATAAGCCTAAGTGGCTCGGCATAAAACAATATTATAGGTTTGTTTCTGTCAAGGTTTTGGGCATAAAAAATAAATGCCCGGGCATATTCTACCTATAATTGTGCCTGTTGCACATTATGATTTGTGATGTGTCCACGTTTAAGAAAAGTAAAACTTCGCACATTGGGTAGAAACACAGGTTATAAAAATAAATAAAACCTAGTACGCTTTATGGTATTTTAATGATAAGCCTATAATAATATTAATATTAAAAAAGTGTTCTTTGATATAATATAACAATACATCAACGTCTAAATATATCTCAAACAGACAGTTATACGAAAGATCTTACAATGATAATATAAAAAATGACAAGCTTTGAGCCGCAGCATGATGAAATCAGCCTCACAAGTTGATCTAACTGATATCACCTTTAGTCTGTGTGTCACAGAATACGAAATATTTTATCGTTGGAACATATGGCAACCAAACGTTGACATTTAAAATAAACAACTTATTTTCGGAAAATCGAGTTGGCGTGTCAATAAGCAGCAAAATAATATTATTTTAAAAATAAATCGACAGCTGTTGAACGGGCTTCTTGGATGTATAATTTAATATGCCACAGTGTAGTAGTGTACAGTAGGAAAACTGATAAAAAAATATACTTTGGCCATTAATTATGAAAATTAATGCCCCACTAGGCACTGCCTAGTAGTCATAAACGCGACTGCTACGTTAGAGGTCCTGGGTTCCAACCCCAGGTCGAGAAAAGTGTTATTGGGGTTTTCTGTGAAATTCTCAGTAGCAACTCGGAGTCTAGATTTGTGCACGGTTAACGGCATTATCCCGTCCCCTATTACATGGGACCTAAAGATACCGGTGAAGTGTGGGTGTACACTTCTGCCTAACCCTCTGGGGAGTACAGGCGTGATGGTATGTTACTTTTAATTTGACACTTCGATCTAAGAGTTAAATCTTGACCTTTATGTTCAGTAACTACTTCTCATCAATTCAAATTCTCAAGATTAACTTGAACTACTGTTATTTTCTACACTGCGCTACATAAAAGTGCTCTAGTGTTGTCAAAACTCAAGTGCAACTTAATTTTCGAGAATTCTTTCATAAATAATGTTATTCCAAGAATTCTAAAGTTTTGTAGTGCCTCGTTTTGAATGGCTACTTCTCCGCGAAGTGCTGGGACGTAATTCACTGCACTTTAACTTTTAAAGAACGGAATTTAAGTTTTGCAACACTTTATTGATAGTATTTTCAGTTGTTTACAAGGATATTTTAATAAGAATGGAGCTCTTTATTTTCAAGCTTTGAATCAAAAAGGATTTTATAGATTTATTATAGATTTACGCCTTTTTTCCAAAGGGCTAAGCAGAAACTATGGACTGCCACTTTCTACGACTCTCGGATATCTCTCTCGCTTCTTCCACATTCATACATCTTTTCATACATACGCGCCGGCTGTGTAACGCAACTGACCTTTTTGGAGAACCTCGCCGATAACATCGGTGAACGTCCTTAGAATCTTTACATAGTATAAAATGAAGTCGTTTCTGCTGTCTGTTCGCTTCAATCTTTTAAACTCATCATCAACCCATTACATTGTCCCACTGCTGGACATGGGTCTCCTCTCAGTACCAGAGGGATTAGGCTATAGTCCGCCACGCTAGCCTACTGCGGGTTGGCAGACTTCACACGCCGTCAAGAAAATCTCTCAGGCATGCAGGTTTCCTCACGATGTTTTCCTTCACCGTTTAAGCGCGTGATAATTAATTATTAATACGCACATAACTTCGAAAAGTCAGAGGTGCGTGCCTTGGATTCAAACTCGAGACCTTTGACTTGGCAGTCCAATGGTCATATCACTAGGCTATCACTGCACTTTTAAACTACTCAACGGATTTTAATGCAGTTTTCAGCAATAGATATGAGTGATTCAAGAGGAAAATTTATATATATAATACATACATATTATTGTACAGAAAAGCCGATAAACCACGCGGGCGAAGCCGTGGGCGGAAACCTAATAGATAATATTTAATTCTGTGTACATCCATTCGGATATTTTTATTACTAACAACTACCTGTTCCTAATAATTACAGACTCAATTCAGAATCTCTAGATTGACTAAATTTGTTCAAACTAATCACACGAATGACAACAATCCAACTAATCTATGCTAACTGTCTGACGTCACAGGAACGACCAATATATTAGTTAAACGTATCCCTTGTTATTGGATAACAAACATAGAAAAAGTCCCCCAAAAAGGAACATCTATATAAATCTAAGCGAAATGGGCCCCTTCTTTATTATTACCGAGAAATGGATGGGTTCATGTGAGAGGTGAGTTGGGGTAAAGCAAATTAATCGTATTTTTTTTACTGTGTTGGATTTTATTGATAATTATTGAAGTAAGTTAAAATAAACTAAGCTTTTGTCAATCTATATACTTAGTATATAATATTACATACTTGATACTATTGTATATTAAATACAACCATATAATTTTAAATATAAATGTAACTTTATCTGTTTATCTGTTACCGTTTTACTCCTAAATCGCTAAAGAGATTTAGAAAAAATATGGCAAACAAATATTATAGATTTCCTTGTGGCTTAAAAACTTTAGTAAAAAATCTATTCACGACTCGAGTGAAACTACGGGCTATTATATAATGTTAGGAGCTTGATAAAGTTTTAAGGAGTACCCGCTTATTCTGAAAGTGACATGCGTCGTAGAGACAAGCCGATACGTCAACTTGCTCTTATTTGCTCGGGGTCTCGGAGGCGACGGACATGTGTCATGGACGTAATGTCAGACAGTGGTCGCTAGGATTTTTTTTAAGTAGTGAGGTCGAATTTATGTCCCATCATTACCTGTAATTATTGTGTGTTTCCCCTGATGTTATCCTGACTGTGTAAATTGTTACTTTGGCGTTAGGCCATATTAAATCTTTTTAAATACCACGCCCTGTCATTATTTCTAATTATTATATATCTAAAAAAAAATATTAGATTTTAATTGTGCATGCGTAAGAATAGATACCTAATAATAGAACAAAGTGATACTTTTACAAGGGAGTGAAACAGGAATATCGATCAATAATATCATTGCTAAAGAAACGAAAAGTCCACGCGGGCGAAGCCGCGGGCGGAAAGCTAGTATAAATAAAGACATAGAATTCGTAAACAGTAAGGTTTTTTTATTTGCAATACACAGTAATATTTTTTTATTTAGCATGTAGCCATTTCACATGACGCAATCTAGATAGAAACTAGGAATTGTAATAAAAGTAAATCTTGACTCAGCGAGCGAGATTGTCTGGGATGTCGACTCAGCCAAAAGGACAATAGACGTGACGGCTCAAAGCCTAATGGACTAGCTTACAATAAAAACCCAATGAAGGTACATTCAGCGTTAGATATATATGGACGTTTAAACTATATACATACCATCACGCCTGTATTCCCCGAAGGGTTAGGCAGAGGTGTACTTAATGTACGTTCGCCGGTATGTTTGGGTCCCATGTAATAGGGGCGAGCCTATTGCCATTCACCGGGCACAAATCCAGACTCCGAGCTGCTACTGAGAATTTCATAGAAAAACTCAATAACACGGCTCGACCTGGGGTTGGAACCCAAGACCTCTAGCGTAGCAGTCGCGATTGGGACCACAAGACCAACGAGGCAGTCCAAACTATATATTATTTAAAAAAAAGCTTACCAGAAATGAGAGTCGCACAAAATGGGGGCTAAATGCTGTTACTAACTAGTGGGTTCACGTCGTTCATATAACAATCAGGACTGACGGCAGACACGGAGGGGTCTCAATGGTCACCCGTCCAGACATTGACCGCAGCAGGCACAGCTTAACGTTACATCTGATCAGCTTAGTTATTATCACCTAAGTGTAATGCTCCATTCTATTTGGATACACAAAAAATCTAAAGTAAAAAAAGTTATCTAACTTAAAGTAAACAGAGATATAAAAACTCATTCTTCAATAGATGAACCTCGATATATTGAAAATAAATCCCAATTTAATTATGTTCAAAGAAATTCGATCTCAAACGTTTTTCACCAAAAAGTATCCTAAACTTAAATTCTTCTTTAATCTCCGGTTCCCAGAAAAACCGTTTAATGGTGATTTAATTGGCTTGAAAAAGGAGGTGGCTCTTGAAGTCGGTTTGACATACCATCACACCTGTATTCCCCGAAGGGTTAGGCAGAGGTGTACTAATGTACACCCACATTTCGTCGGGATGTTTAGGTCCCATGTAATAGGGGCGAGCGAATTCGGTTTGGTTGATTTTAAAAATCTTTTTTGTTTAAAAGGTTTATATACTCGAGGTTGATTTGACTCGACTTGATTACTCTAAATTTAGCAAACAGTAATCAAATTTTTTGTTCCAAAGAATATTTTTTTTAGTTCAAAAAAAGAAATTAATATAATTATAATATTTTTAAGTATAAGTTCTGGTTTGTGACACTTACACGAATATTGCATTTAACGACATAACTTTTCAAATCCATAATGTCAGAAATTAAATAACATAATTAACAATGTAACGGGATAAAATCCGTAAAAAAATCCTTTTATTTCGAATTTGGGCGACGGTAGCCTAATGACTAGTGCGTTGGACTTGCGATCATGTGGTTGCCGGTTTGAACCCGGATTGCACTACCGACGTGAACTCACTCGTAACACAAGCATTTAGCTTAGTATTTATTATTTTTATTCTGTTATACCTACTTCTTTTGTTCTATTAATGTGAGAATTAAGTGATCTTATTTTCTACTTGCTTCACTTCAGGATAACAACATCCTTAGAACTAATAAAGTGAGGGTGGCGCATCTTCACGTTTTCCGTCCGAAAGGCATTGATAGTATATCATATACATATATAGACATAGTTATTTTAGTGATGGGAAAATTCGATCGAGGGTAGGATTCGAACCAGCGTCTTCTGGTTTCTGCGAATCCTGCCCGCGGATGAATGTTTCCGTCAGTAAAAACACTTTATAACCTTACCATGAAAAATGCATAAAAAAAACAAAAAGATATATTATATAGACAGTTTAGCCGATTCATTAGTCTAGAGGTCCTAAGCGCGACTGCTACGGTTAATGCTTCTAGAGGCCTTCGGTTCGATTCCCAGGTCAAGCACAATGTTATCGAGTTTTTCTATGAATTCTCAGTAGCAGCTCGGAGTTTGGGTTTGAGCCCAAATATACCGGCGAACTGTGACTAGAACCGTACCCATCTGGCATAGTTACTAACCGTATCCTGAGGTACTGGTGTACTCCACACGTCTGCCATGACGTCCATGCGCTAGCCAGGCTCACAAGTGCCTAATACATCAACGTGTCCAGCGTACCTCTTAGAATACCCGGGGACTCGGAAAGATTCCCCGGGGCATATAAAAGATTCAACACGATTTCAAACAAAAAAAAAATTGATTGTACCCCAGGGTACGGTTCTAGGGTTAATCTTTCATAGAAAACGGTGCGATGGTATGTTGTGTTATGTTAAAAAAAACCCGACACAAAATAACTCTAAACTGGAAAAAACAATATCTAAATATTTAATATCGTATCATTTGTAATATTATTTATAATTGTTTAATAATAAAATTAGTAATTTCGAATCAATCAAACCTGTGGAAATTCTTCCCATAGGAACAGAGGTGATAATCTTCAAATGGCTGAGCGAATTTTCTTGAAACATTATCTAAAAAAACTTTCCATTCAGACATCTTTCGGGCAAAAAACTTCAACAAAATCGTTCAGGAGCTATGATACCACAGTAAAATACACAGATACATACTACAAACATTATAACACACTTTTTTCGTCGGGGATTTAAAATGGTTAAGCTACAGTTTAGTTACAAATCTCCCAAATCAAATATGTCATAACTTCCTATAGCTTATATAATAGATTCAAATTGATAAATAATGCATTCGCTCCGAGTTATCGCACACGGGTTCGACGGAACCGTTCGGTTCCACTTTCACAAGCGAATGGATTTAATACATAATTGTGGGTGGTTAGAAATGCTGAGCAGGTGTTTGCTAAATCAGATATTCTGAGTAGGATAGAGATAGGAAAATTGTTAAGTTACATTTATTTCTGAAAATAAATATTTTCAGAAATAAGTCAAAGTCAATGTTTGAATTTTTAAGTACTAAATGGTGCCGGCAGTTCCGAAGAAAAAAATATCGATACAAACTCAAAAAATTATAGACTCTTTTAAGGGCTAGACATAGGTAATTATATCAAAACGGTGAGTGTACAATACAGGGAATTCTCTGAAACGGCCTTTTGATAAAAAAAAAGATTCACTAAAATTACATCCACGACTTCCGAAACTGTTTTGGACAAAATATATTTTTTAAGGCGGTTTATTATTTTTATTTAAACTTATTTTATTTCAACATTTTTAGTGATCACAGCTTAGCAAAATTTTTATGAGATCACCGCAGATTCAAATAAATAAATTAGATATAAAGTGTGTTTGTTCCCTGATTATACATCTGCGTAGCCCTGAATGTACACGCGTGATGTTATATCTGATTGCGTAAACGATGCATATTTATGCGATAGCATTAATCGTGATTGATTTACTATCATTTTTCTAAGAGTTCCGTTGACATTTACAGTTGACAGTTACCTATGACATTGATATGCGACTATTTCGAAATAAACCCTTTTCGAACAAAAATAATGTTGCGAATCCGTCTATATATGACGGAATTATGCCTGAATATACATAAAAAAAAATAAACACCCGAATTGATAACCTCCTCCTTTTTGAAGTCTTTGAAGTATTCAAGGTTATTTTCTTTACTGTTTAAGCAAGTAAGTATGTCCTTACCTACTTATTACCTAGCACTGCCTATAACGAATTCCATTATTACAAAAATACTTTCACGTAAAACCTTATTGAAGGACAGAATTCGAGGAAAACAGATCTATAATACCTGATTATTTTTACGACTGAATCTCACTTATACGAGTCGAACGTGGATAAAAACATGGTGCCCGTTTTTATGGCCTCGGTAAGCTACCTTTGCAGCGCAGTAGTGCTTAGCTTTATAGTGAAGTAATAGCTTAGTGATGTGAATGTGTCAATTGGGCAGCCAAGTCAAAGGTCTTGATTTTGAATCCAAAGCAGAGTGCTTTGGATTCAAAACCCTCAGTTTTTATTAACCCCCGACGCAAAAACTGCGGGGTATTATAAGTTAGACGTGTGTGTGTATTTGTATGTGTCTGTCTGTGGCATCGTAGCTCCCGAACGGATGAACCGGTTTTAAGACTTAATACACAGACACAATAAACATACAATGGTCTGTCAATGAATCAAGTAAGTTTTGTAGTTTATGTCTTAAACAGTTTGGGAAGTCGGTGGCGAAAACAAAATAATCACTCAAATAGAAGTCAATATTTTCTTTAATTTTTAGTTTAATGGTTTTTTTATAAGCACCTTACACACCTTAACATACAGACGAATTGAGAACCTCCTCCTTTTTGAAGGCGGTTGATAAATAGCACAATGCAATGCAAACTTGTGGGTCGGTACCCATGATAACTGCCCTATAACTTAGTTATGTGACTTCAACTGTCTTAAACTTTCAATCAACCTATCATCATGACATGACTTAGTTGGCCATAAATGGCACAACGCAAGCGTCTGTATGCCGCCAGCGTCCCCAAAGATCACTTGCCTCATAACTTGTCTGTTATGTAACTACAAATATTGGTCTCGAATTTTTATTCAACCTGTCATTATCACATGACTTGTGTGGTCATAAATGGCACAATGCTATCACGTATGTGTCCCAATGGTCATGTGCCGGTAACTTGTCCGTTATGTAACTACAATTAGCCTCGAACTGTTAATCAACGTATTATAATGACATGACTTAGGTGGCCATAAATGGCACAATGGAATCACATATATGCCACCAATGGTCATGTGCCTGTAACTTGTTAGTTATGTGACTTCAACTGTCTGGAACTTTTATTCAATCTTTGTGAATATTAACATAGAAAAACTAATATTAGTGCAATCAAAAATGTTATTTACCATATCGTTGTTAATAAGGACGAGGAGAACTTTCCTACAATGCGACAGTATTTACTAGTACGGAAGATAGTGCTATTCAACATTAAACAACCAAAACACAAAAAACATACAATGGTCTGTCAATGAATCAAGGAAGTTTTGTAAATCTTTTAATGAGTAATTGTGTCACAGTGTCTTAGTCTTTTGTGGTTCGTTTTAGATAATTTTTTGGCTTAATTTGTTATAATAAATAATAAAACAAAAAATATATTATGACATGACTTGAGTGGTCATAAATGGCACAATGCAAGCATATCATTCTGTGCCATCAGTGTCACCAAAGATCACTTGCCTCGTAACTTGTCCGTTATGTAACTACAGTTGATATCGAACTTTTAATCAACCTATAATTATGACATGACTTAGTTGGCCATAAATGGCAAGATTCAAGCATATCTGTGCCATCAACGTCACCAAAGATCAGTTGCCTCGAAACTTGTCCGTTATGTAACTACAATTAGCTTCGAACTTTTAACCAACCTATTATTATGACATGGATTGAGTGGTCATAAATGGCACAATGCAAATAAGTATGTGCCACTTATGATCATGTGCCTGTAACTTGTCCATTATTGACTACAATTAGTCTCAAACTTTAATCAACCTATCATCATGACATAACTTGAATGGCCATAAATGGCACGACGCAATCACGTATGTGCCACCAATGATCAGGCGCGGTACCCATTGATTACTGCCCTATAACTTGTTCCTTATGTAACTACAATTTGTTCTCAGACTTTTATCAACCTATCATTATGACATGACTTTGTTGGCCATAAATGGCACAATGCAAGCATCTGTATGCCACCAATACCACCAATGATCACGTGCGCCTTAACTTGTCCGTTATGTGTCTACGTGGCAAGATTTTGATGTTTCATTTGCATATACGCTCTTGTAGAGGCGTTCTCGAATGGTTTGTTAGGTTTGGACATTGAACAATCATTTGTTTGTTTGTTTATTGTATTGTTTGTTACGTGGAAACAAACATACTATCAAGCCTGTGTCCCGAACGATTAGGCAGAAGTGTACTAGTAAAAATATATATTTAAAAATACCATATTCGAATACCATATTCTAGAAAATGAAATAAATATCCTCGAAACAAATATTTCTGAATCTGTTTCTACAATTTTTGAAACCGAAATATTTGCTTCGGTTGGAAATCGCACCCGCAACATAATAATATGACATCTTTTTTGATGAAAATAATCGCGAAGGTACAGACAGAAAAACTCAGCGACGGACTATGTTTCATAATATGTAGGGAAAATAAGGATGACCACAAGGACCAATTTGGGTGCTTTTAGAGACCACTAGAAGTCCACGGACCACCAGTTAACAACCACCTTCTTATATCAATAAAAAAAATCTAGTAAAAACCAAATTACTGTACCCAACAGCATCCTCTTTTGTCCACTAGACTAACATTAAAATACAATCATAATTAAGGGTATGAGCCCTCAAAGGGCCTAGCCTAATACTTTAGGCCCTCGCCGTACTTTATTAAGATATTATAAGGGTATACGCGTAAAGGGGTGGGTTGTAATAAAAGGGGGGCAATGAACGTCGATTAAACTCTGCAGTCCATTTTTATAACCTTTTTGTGGAAGAGAATTACTTTCGTGATAAAAAGTAAGTGTACATCTTTATCCTAGTTTTTTAAGGTTGAAGTTAAGAGGTGATTTGGTGAAATAATTTAGGTTCAAATTATTTGTATTTATTTTTTTAAATTTTCTTCGGATCGTGCAAAAAATACTAAAATATTTGACTTTATAGTTTCTGTTACGAACATATACAACTTACTTAAAACACAGCAAATATCTCATCATCTCATCTTGTATGCGTTAAATTTCTACAACAATAAATAATAATGTACAGATTCCAATATTTTAAAATCATGTAGTTAAGTGATTAATAATAGGCTTTAGGCAATACAAACATTCACACAAATTAAGAATCTCCTCTTATTTGAAATCGGTTATCAATATGTTACTACGCCGCTTCAGCTACGGCGTAGCACCGAAACAAGCTACGGCGTAGCTTGACTACGTACTACGATTTCATTGCTACGCGCTACGGCGTAGCATGACTACGTACGATTTCATCGCTACGAGCTACGCCCCAAGATTTCACCATTCGAGGCCATTTCATTTTGTGTGCAAACCTTTTTTCTAAGCGAGAACATCAGGTAACATCTGTTCAAATGTTCACACGTTTACCTTTGAATGTATTAAGAGCCAGTTTGGGGCTCTTTTGTTTCGGTTGTGTGAGCTCCGATAATTTTATTTCACTAGTTCACACGTTGTTTGAAGTTGTAAATGTGCATTTTTTGTTTTTTGGAATAAAGTTCCTGGTTGGTAATCTAGCCATTTGAAAATTGTTACGTAATCAAAAAGTGTTATGTTTTCGAGTCGCTCGGTTAAGTCGGCGTAGTTTGGATATTATCGTCAAGCGGTGGCCGCCGTACTTACGTATTTTTTTTAAAGTTTATTCGAGGACAAAACGAAATACAAATAAAATAATGACTTTGTCCAATTTAAATAATAATTTTATACTAAGTATTAGATTAGATTAAGAAAAATAGATTTTAAGAACTTATTTTTTAAGAATTTTCTTTAGTAACAAATTGCAGCGCCCTTACAGGGTTTCATATTGATACTGATGTATATTTTGTAACAACCTATGTACATATGAAAGCAATAAAGATTTGAATTTGAATTTGAATTTGTAAGCGTGATTAACTTCGTTTCTCACGGGGGTCCCCCTTTTTTGATATCACTAGGCTATCACTGCACTGTTTCTTATTAAATTCTTTCAATTTGTCCACTGGAACCCGCGTGCAAAAACTGGTCTTATATAAATATTGCCCTTAGAATAGGATCAGTCATCATACAATTTTAGTAGTCTTTCTGGCATGTCTTCATACCAGTATGAATGGGTTGGCACGACCGGGGAAGTACTACCCTCCCACAGAATATCAACGTCAAGTAGCAGCACATACTGTTGCGTTTCATACGGTGAATGTGGAGCGCCGGAGGCCCAGTTCCTCCCTCAGTCCTCTTCCTTCGCCATTTTTCCTCTCCCTCACTTCTCCTTGATAGGCTCGGCAACGCATCTGCAACTCCTTTGGTATTGCAGATGTCTATGGGCGGCGATGACTACTTACCATCAGGTAGCTCACCTGCTCGTTTGCCGAGTTATCCCATAAAAAATGCAGCTATTCGAAAACAGTTTACTATATCGAGAACTTATCGACCCCTAAGCGAACGTGTAGGCGATACTTTGAGCTTAACCATTCGCTTGATCCCATAAAGAAAAATAGTGTTCCTATATCGAGTAAAAAGGTCTTCTACGTAAAAAATACACACCGGATTTATCGCGATTCCAATACTGATCGCGCCATGAAAACGTACGATTTGTGAAATGCTTTAACAAAGATAAATATTAGGATTTGTGTGTGAATGTTGAATGGGAATTTGATGGGTTTTGCATATAATGGCTGAAGATTAAAGAGCTTTTAATATTCGTTTGGATTTCATTTTTGATTTGTTAAGTCGAAACATTTACCTACAAAGGAATTTCACAAACATATGGTGTATTGATGTTATATGAGCTCTAAAGCATATTAGTGACAGCCTCATTTGTCTAGTGGTCCCAAGTGTGTCTGTTACGGTAAAGGTCCTGGGTTCAATTCCCAGGTCAACTTACTGCTATTGAGTTTTTCTATGAAATTCTCATCAGTCTGGATTTGTGCCCGGTTTATGGCAATAGGCTTGCCCCCTTTTATATGGGACCTAAATACACTGGTGAAGTATACGTGTACATTAGGACACATCTGCCTAACCCTTCGGGGAATTCAGGCAGGAGGGTATTTAATGTTACATTTTAACACCATGGTCGTGACGAAAGCAATTTTCAGATTTCCAAAGCATTCTCAATTCACAGTTGGTTTATTTCAAATAAGAGGAGCGATTCAATTATTACTTGCTTTTTAGGGTTCCATGTCCAAAGGGAAAAAAACGGGGACCCTATTACTAAATCTCCACTGACCGTCTGTCCGTCTGTCACCAGGCTGTATCTCATGAATCGTGATAGTTAGGCAGTGGAAATTTTCACAGATGATGTATTTTTATTGCTGCTATATTAGCAAATACTAAAAACTGAAAAAAAAGTGCTTACAAATATTCAAGTTGGACTTCCATACATCAGATATGTTTTTTTTTGCAGTTTTGAAAGATGGTACAGAACCCTTAGTGCGCGAGTCCGACTCGCACTTGGCCGATTTTTTTTAATAATCATGTGGGTTTTTCTGAAGAAACGCTTCTTCAAAATTCATGCAAAAAATAAAAGTAGTCGGAAATGATGGCCAAACCTTTGGGGCACAACTAGTAAAGCAGTTAAAATATTTTAGTCCTTTTCAGACTTTCGAAATTAAATTTCAGCGAAACACTTACTAGTTTGTAAACTACGAAGGAACAAATGGGAAATTACGGCAAAATACATTCAAATTTCGAACCTACATGAAATATTTTCGAACAACGAAATACCAAAAGACAAATTGATGGTAGATTCGATCGCAAACTTCGCTATGAAGTACTAGTTACTCAAACATTGTACATTGTAGCAGCGCTCATGTTTATGCAATAGTTTGCTGAGCAAACATACTCTATAAGTTTCCTACTTTGTTGAACACTCAGATCAAATAAAAAGTTAAGATGGAACTTTGCGAACAAAGAAGTGAGGCCGGCTAAAACTACGCCTTGGCGTGTACAACACACAATTACACGCACACATGTATCAGTTAACTACGCCTTATCTTGTCAGTCGAGCTTTCGATAGCTCGATAGCTCGACTGACAAGATAAGGCGTAGTTTCGCCTCACTTCTTTGTTCGCAAAGTTCCATCTTAACTTTTTATTTGATCTGAGGTTGGACAGTATAAACTTATTAATTCTAGTTTGACGAATAAACCATTATATTATCTTTTGGAGTAACATAATTATAAAAGACTTCGACGAACTGTGGTATTTGCTAATTGGCTTATTAAAATTATGTTAGAAAGTATAAACTTTACAATAAACCAAAACAAACCTATCTTTTTGTACTTTTCATGCATTTTTGAAGCGATTTTGAAGCGGCGGTACCCTAATGGCTAGGGCTTCGGACTTGAGATCATGTGGTTGCCGGTTCGAAACTCACCCATTGCACTACCGACGTGAACCCATTCGTGATACATTTAGCTTAGTTCGAGGGGTTAACAAGATTACTAGTAATGTGCGACCCACATTGCTAGTAAGATTATTTTTTAATAAAAAATTCATGCTAAGATTATAAGATGAGAAACAAACTTGAATTTCAACAGATGTCACTGACGCTACCTCAAAGACGTAAATTCAAAATGTGAAGGCAAATTTCGACCTGGCGGGTGGGAGTCGCAGTGGCTTAGCGGTCATAGCGTCTGGTGTACCTAACCAGAAGACGCAGGTTTTAATCCTGCCCGTTGTCGAATTTTTACTTCACGAAAATAACTTTACAAACCAAACCCAGTTAAAATTTCAAATCTATATTTTTTTTGTTAATATACTAAGCTCATAATTATATCTCATACTAATGTGAATATGCTTGTGTTACGAGTGTACTCACGTCGGTAGTTCAATGGGTTGTTTCGAACCGGCGACCACATGATCGCAAGTCGGACGAAATAAATAAATAAAATTACAGAGTCGGCAACTCGCGAAGCAAAAATCTGTTTTTCTCTGTCTAACCTTTCGCCTATTCTGTAATGTGTATGTTCTGTATGTTCTGGAATTTTGAGAATCAGTTCACCATTTCACCTGTTCCCAATAGTCGGAAAGAAATGGGCTTTGTTACACTTTCCCATTTCCAGTCTTAATTAAGTTCTTTCAATCTTTCTTTTTCTAAGAAGACATTTCTAATTACATCACCTGCCTTCTTCAATAAGTTGAATGCTATTTTCTTTTAATCAATTAGTTGAGTAATTGAATTTCAATTATCAACTAGCTTTAATCAATTAAGAGAATAAAATGTATTCAAAGATTTTTCTTTTATTTCAATTAGTATTTTTATGCAAATAGAAGAACAGTATGTGTATGAAAAGATGTATGAATGTGGAAGAAGCGTAAGAGATATGCAAGAGTCGTAGCAAGTGGCAGTCTATAGTTTCTGCCTACCTGCCTGGGAAAAAAGCCTTAGTGTATGTATGTATATATAAAAGCGTCGGTAGCCTAATGGCTAGGGCGTCGGACTTGCGATCATATGGTTGCCGGTTCGAACCCCACCCATTGCACTACCGACGAGAACCCACTCGTAACACAAGCATATTTAGCTTAGCACGAGAGGATAACAAGAATACTAGTAATGTGTGACCCACATTGCTAGTAAGCTTTTTTTTAAAAAAAAAATATATATATATTTCATCGTATTAAGTACCTACGCAAATTCTCTCTTGTCCAAAAATATGTACTTACAATAACTCTACTTCTAGTCAGCGTATCGTCACGAAACATGAGATAGGACACCAGATTTTAACTTAGACTTCCTTTGAAAGCGGCGGTAGCCTAATGACTAGGACAGCGAATTTGCGATCATGGGGTTGCTGGTTCGTAACGGACCCATTGCACTACCAACGTTAGCCCACTCGTAATACAAGTTCAGTGATTATTTTGAAATTGCCAGTAATATTTTCGTGGCTCAGATATTATATTTTAAAACTAATATCATCTATATTTAGATCTGGCTCTGTGGCTTTTACTAGGAGAGGCCTACGTCCAGCAGTAGACGAGAATGGGCTGATGATGACGATGATGACATCTATATTTATTGTGAAAATACTATGGCAAACAAGCACAGCTTGCATTTAATGGTTAGCGGTAGAAGCCGTCAAAAACGGTAGTATCACGCGCGTTAATCTGTAAACCTCAGTTGTTAAGCCTCATTTGTGCAGTAATTTCACTGGCTACATTACAGTTCAAACTGGAACACAATAATGTTAGCACATGATTGCTTAAAACCAGAATATTTGGCACTACTGTGGTACAGTCAGTGATGAAAGTTGCTGAACACGATGAAATCTTCAAAACGCTTAAACATATGTATTGTCCAAAACTTACTGACCCGAGATGTGGTAAGTAGTACGTGTTCCAACATTTTTTTTTTATGGGATAACTCGGCAAACGAGCAGGCGAGCTACCTGATGGTAAGTAGTCATCGCTGACCTGCAAAACCAAAGGAGTTGCAGATGCGTTGCCGAGCCTATTTAGGGAAAGGGAGGGGAAGGAGAAAAGGAGAAGGAATGGGATTGGGGGAGGAATTGGACCTCCAGCCCTCTCGCTCACCGAACGAAGCGCAGTAACTAAACGCTACCACTCGGACGTCGGTCTTCTGCGAGAGTGTGGTACTTCCCCGGTCATGCCGGCCCATTCATGCTGCGAACAGCGTGGCCCTACCACAACATAAACGCTACATACTGGACCATATTTTTTTTCCTAAGTGAAGTGAAAAGTATTGGTGCTGTGTTGTTTTCAAAACTTAGCGATATTCAGCAACTTTCGTTGCTAACCGTACCAACCTACATAAACTTCCAAACATACTAAACTCGTGAATGATAAAGTCATACATACCAACAAATAAAGTATTTGAAAATATAATTCTTATACTGCTTGGCTGCCTCATTAGTCTAGTGGTCTTAAGCGCGACTGCTACGCTAGAGGTCCTAGGTTCGATCTCCATGTCGAGCAAAGTGTTATTGGGTTTTTCTATGAAATTCACAGCAGTAGCTCAGTCTGGATTTTTGCCTGGTTAATAGCAATAGGCTCGCCCCCTATTACTTGGGACCTTAACATACTGGCGAGGTGTGGGTATACATTAGTATACCTCTGCCTATCCCTTCGGGGAATACAGGCGTGATGGTATGTTATCATTAAGTTATGTTAAAAAAAAAAAGAATTTTTATACATTTGCAATTCTTTTTTTAACTTTGTAACAGCATTTTCTCGTTAGAAAAATGCCAGTATTTTTTAAAGATGTTTGTGTTACCCGCATATTTTAGTTTTTATTTGTGTCCACACTCATTTGCGGTGTTGCCCTTTGTCATATTCATCCCTTACATCAAAGGGCACATCAAAAACAAGTGTTTGTGTAGGGTTTTAAATGTTCCCATCCCCAATTCTTTGCGGTTCCCTTGGGCGGTACTTTGCTCTCTAAAAAGAGTATGTTTTTTTGAGGTACATACCAATTTTTTCCGGAAATATGGAGGAAAAGGTGGGCTTAACCAGTAAAGGCATGATTGATGTTGCTATTTGAGAGGTATATAATGTACGTGTATTTATGTTGGAAAAACAGGGACCCGCTAAGTAATTTTATATAGCGAGCAATATTTTTTTTATAAAAACATTGTTACATTTCGTGATTTTCCTCTGTATTATGGTTGTGTTTAGAAATACAAGTTTTATACTCTTAAATATTAGTATATAGCATAAAATATATATTGCTGCATTTAGTGAAGCAAAGATTTGATAGGCATCTGACAATCTTTTTTTTTTTCAACCAAGCCAAGACTTACGAAGTCTGACGATCTTTTTTTAAAATGTATAATAATGTATCTCTATAAAATTTCAACACAGGGGAATTCCATGAATTCCAGGAATTCCAGAATCATGAACTGAATTCATGGTAAGCGCTTATGCGAGGTCCCTTCCACCCTGTATACATAGATAGATATGGGGAAGACATGTTGTTATCTTGAAGTCCGTCTACATATCCGCTTGAAGTCGATTATCATTCCCTAAACAGTTATGTTACATGGAAGCTCCTACGTCATGTTACCATTGGCATGTAAAATAGGTAATAACCACGACTATCATATACATAAATATCTAAGCAATATATATGTATATGCATATGCCCACTGCATTCGCTAGATACGAAGCGAATGCAAATTATGTTTTGGAATCGCTGCAGTACTTAGGTATGTGACGTAACGGATACTTAATACTGTCAGGTCATGACGTCACAGGATATCTAAGTAGCTGTTACCATATAGTAGTACGATATAATATAATATACAACCAAATCTATCTAAATATATATAACTCAAAGGTGACTGACTGACTGACTGACATAGTGATCTATCAACACACAGCCCAAACCACTGGACGGGTCGGGCTGAAATTTGGCATGCAGGTAGATGTTATGACGTAGGCACCCGCTAAGAAAGGATTTTGGTTAATTCTACCCCCAAGGAGATAAAATAGGGGATGAAAGTTAGTATGAGAAAACACGCGGGCGAAGCCGTGGGCGGAAAGCTATTTATATATAAAATTCACTTATTGAATCCACTTATGTAAGACTATGTTTTTATATATTAACTAGCTGTCCGCCCGCAGCTTCGCCCGCGAGGATTTAATGCCACATTATAAAAAAAAAAAACAAAATAAATATAGTTTTGTCCAAAAAAAATGATAGTAGTCGATTCTCAGACCTACTGAATATGCATATAAAATTTCATAAACCTCTGTCAAGCCGTTTCGGAGGAGTATGGTAACTAACATTGTGACACGAGAATTTTAAATTATAATTTTATTTCTGTAAATAAATCTTTTAAAGACACCTGTTACAAGTCAATGTTTAACATTTTGTTTTCACTAGATGGCAACGGCGTTTCGCATTTGATTACCTCTGAGAAGAATCGCCGAAACAAACTCAGAAAATTATGGCCTCTTTTGAAGTTCCAACAGTAGTTGTATTATGAATTTACCAAGTTTTACAATGTAGGGCAATATATGTACAGGTCTTTTGAAGAAATGGCCATATCAGCAAGATCATAATATAATCTAGGGGACCCGGCAGATATTGTCCTGCCCGAACATTAGGAAGAGCTAACTACTCAAATTTTGAATTTAAACCACCCCTGTATAAGAGGGAATAACACAAAATAAAAATAATTCAAATAGGTCAAGCCGTTTTCGAGTTTTAGCGAGAGTAACGAACAGGAGTTGAGTTTTTATATACCTATAGCTTTCACCCCCTATTCCAACCCCTTCAAAACTATTCTTTGCAATAAAAGGTAGCCTATGTCCTTTCTCCAGCTTTATTCTATCCCAGTACCAAATTATCAAAATCAGTTTAGTGGTTTAGGCATGAAAGCGTAACAGACAGACAGACAGAGTTACTTTATAGTAGGGATTAGTAGGATAAGAAGAAGAAAAATAAGGGGCCCTAGACAATGTCACATCGTTATCATCAATAACGAAGTTAGATATCAGAAATGTGTGGAATTGGCATAACCTTTCGATATGTCACGTGATGAAATTATGTCAAATCCATACATTTTTGACATCGAACTTCGTCATCGATAATGAAGATGTGACATTGTCTAGGGACCAAGATGTACATAGGAAATAGATTGTACGTACATTATAACGACGAAAAAACCTAGATATTTTCGGAATATAGACATTGAGGAATAATTTTTATTAATCTAGACTCTATTACACTAATTAAGCTTAGCCTATCTATTTTAGTCCATCATTACATCCAAATAGATCTCACTTGAGTGACCTAAGCTTCTCGCTACAAATGTAAGCCTCTTTGCAACGTCTTACAGATATAAAGCGAGCTGATATTGAGAAAAGGAATTAGTATTCAATGGAAATATTTGAGTTGAATCTGAGCTTGTCTCAGACAAGTTCAAACATGTTCACTGATTGTAATTTGAAACTATTCAAATTATATTTGAAATCAGCTGAATAATTGATTACGATTTCGAGAGTCTGGAGACTATATTACCTTCTCCATAACTTCACGCCTGTATTCCGTGAAAGGTAAAACAGAGGTTATAGCCACAGTCCACCGGTCCCATTATAGTCGGGGGCAAGTTTATTGCTATAAACAGACCAGAATTTCGGACTCTGATCTGCTAATAAGAATTTTATAGAAAAATTCAAGTACACTGCTCAACTTGACCATCAAACCCAGGATCTCTAGCGTAGCAGTTGCGCTAAGGACCACTAGTGAGACTAATGAGGCAATCCATCTAAACCAGGGATTCCCAAAGTTTTCCTAGGGGTCGACATAAACGAAAACTGATTTTGGGGGTCGACGAGGTCTGAAAATCGACCCCTATTAAATTAACACAAGTTTAAAACTTTCAAGATAGGTAGGTAGGTAGGTACTGTATTGTTTATGTTGCGTTACGTGTACTAAGAATAATTAATATTTTTGTATTATTTTGTTAAATTTTGATGAGAAAATGAAGTCAACTTTACTCACTTAACCAAGTGCAAAGTTTTCCAATTGGTACCTTAGTACCTAGGTATTTTTTATCAATAGGAAAAAACTAAAGATAGGCCCCCTTATTCATAATAGTCTGCTAACTTAAAGCATTGCTAATTCTCACTCTGTCTTCTTCTATTGACCTAAGTCAGAATCAAAAATAACACTCTGTAGCAGCTGTTTTAAGTTAGCGGACCATTATGAATAAGGGGGTTGATCCTAAAAGTAGGTAATTTGGCCATAGGGGTCTGAGGTAACAGATCATTTTGGAAAAAGGGTCACTTAACCAAAATAGTTTGGGGATCCCTGATCTAAACTAATATTATAAAGAGGAAACATTTGTGTTTTTGTATGTATGTTTTCTCAGAAAAACTACTGGATCGATTTCGAAAATTCTTTCACCATTAGAAAGATGCATCATCACTGAGTGACATAGGCTTTATTAAATTTTCAAAAAAAATAGGGATCCCTCATAAAAATGCAATAATATAACCCAAGCTGTGAAAACGCGAGCGAAGCTGCGGGCGGAAAGCTAGTAATTCATATACCTATTGCATACGTAAAATGGCGAACTTGCCATAATTTAGATTCAAAAGATACGGACTGTCTCATTACTCCTGTAGTGGTCCTAAGCGCGACTGCTACGCTAGAGGTTCTGGGTTCGATCCCCAGGTCGTGCAGTGTTATGTAGTTTTTCTATGAAATTTCTAGTAGTAGCTTGAAGTTTGGATTTGTGCCCGTTTAATTGCAATAGGCTCGCCCCCTATTACATGGGACCCAAACATACCAGCAAAATGTGGGTACACATTAGTACCTACACCTGTCCTCTGCCTAACTCTTTAGGGAATACAGGCGTGACAGTATGTTATTTAAAAAGATATAATAGACAAATTAAGTCGCTTTGCAGACTTCAGATTTTTATATTGAAGCTAAAGAAATAATATTTATTGTATTCAAACACGGTTTAACTACTCACTCAGACAAGTCTAAGCTTATCTCAGATTTAGACATGTTTGATCAAGTTCATCGATATTGACAGATTAAACAGCTTTAATCCATTGAGAGACTTAAAAAAAATGTAATGCTGTAAGAATTTACAAGACTGGAATGTGCGACTCAATTTTAAATTATTTCATATTTTAAGTGATGGACAATCGAGCCGGCATTCTTCGAAGGGGTAGACAGAAGTGTATTGAATGTACTACCATAGTTCATCGGTATGTTTAGGTCTCACGTAATAGGGTGTCCGGTTAATGGCAATAGTATCGCCTATTGCCATTTACCGGACATAAATCTACAGTCCGAGCTGCTACTGAGAATTTCATAACAAAAATCGATATCACTTTGCTTTGAATCGAATCCAGGAGCCATTATATTGTGAGTCGTTTACTATATAATCTATGTATTATGATATAAACTTCGATGTGTGTGTGTGTGTGTGTATGTTCCCTGTAGACTCCTAAACAGCTGGACCGATTTTGACCGAAGCCTTTTACTGGCAAATAGCTGTTTGTGTAAGGAATATTTAACACTAGCTTTCCGCCCACGACTGCCTCATTAGTCTAGTGGTCCTAAGCGCGACTGCTACGCTTGAGGTCCTGGGTTCGATCTCCAGGTCGAGCAAAGTGTTATTGGGGTTTTCTATGAAATTCCCAGTAGCAGCTCGGAGTCTGGATTTGCGCCCGGTTAATGGCAATAGGCTAGCCCCCTATTACATAGGACCTAAACATACCGGCGAAATGTGGGTGTATATTAGTACACCTCTGCCTAACCCTTCGGGGAATACATGCGTGATGATATGTTCCGCCCGCGGCTTCGACCGCGTGAACTATACGGTTCTTGTCATTTTACGAGATAATATTTATATATTTATTTATTTATTATTAAGTAGTACAACCACATCATACATATTGTTACAATTGTTATGCTAATGTTACAGAATAATTTATATCTGATATGTATGACACTTACGGTGTACATAACATTGACCAGTAATAGTGTATACACTTTAGGTGAGTAATATTAATTTATTTGTATGCCATATAAAATGGCAAATGTGTGAAACTAAAATTTATTGTAACAACTTTTGTACACCACATTTAAACGAATAAAGAACTTGAACTTGAACTTACATTACACAGTATTAAATTATAACTTAAAAATAACCAAGAAAAAATAAAAATCAGGAATAAAAAAAAAACCAAGATAGTTAGATAGGTATATAAAACTAGTTACTTGAGCTACTGAACAATTGAATAATATATAGCCTATGTCACTGAGGAGTAATGTAGCAATCTATTGATGAAAGAATTCTCAAAAGCGAATCAGGAGACCCAGAGATTACCCCCTACAACGTGACAAACTCACAATCTTGCATCATCAACCCATTACATTGTCCCACTGCTGGGCACGGGTCTCCTCTCAATACGAGAGGGATTAGGCTATAGTCCGCCACGCTAGCCTACTGCGGGTTGGCAGACTTCACATGCCGTCAAGAAAATCTCTCAGGCATGCAGGTTTCCTCACGATGTTTTCCTTCACCGTTTAAGCGCGTGATAATTAATTATTAATACGCACATAACTTCGAAAAGTTAGAGGTGCGTGCCTTGGGTTCGAACTCGAGACCTTTGACTCGGCAGTCCAATGGTCATATCACTAGGTTATCACTGCACTTAGGCTATCACTGCACTTCACAATCTTTACCTCTTTATAATATTAGTATATATTACGCCATGATCCTTACGAGCTAATCAAAAAATAATAAAAACGGCAGGTGAAATCGCGGGCGAAGCCAGTTTTTTAAATGAAAAATCAACACACCCCGTAACAATATTAATTTTTCATTAATATTTCAAGAATTTCAACCCTCAATATCTTTTTATTGTTTTAGTTTTTAGACATCAATTGTTTGTTTTAGTTTAAATTAGTTTTAGAACACTAGAAATTTATATTCCAAAAATATTTTTAGGCTAATAAGTAAAAGTTTTAGTGAAATTATTGAAGTGTATTTTAGATGTTGAAAATATAAAACATGATGTACGATCACGCCTGTATTCTCCGTTTCCAGGCAGGGGAGTAGGTACTTATGTACACTCTCAGATCGGTGGTGTATGTTTAGGTCCCATGTAGGAGGGGGCGAGCCTATTGCCATTCACCGGTCATCCAAACTCAGAGCGGCTGCTGAGAATTTTATAGAAAAACCCAGTAACACTTCGCTCGATCTGGGATTTGAATCCAAGACCTCCAGCGCAACATTCGCGATTGGGACCACTAGACTAATATTTCCTCCTTCCTTACTGTTTAATTTTTTAAACATTAAATTATCATATGTTTGATGATAAGTGCGGAGCACAAGTATTCTCAATTTGGATATAAATAACAAAATATTTATTTATAATGTGATATTGGTATGATAAATTATTTATAAAGACATTATAAAGACACCTCTGTCTTTTCGGAGTCATGTGCGTATTAATAATTAATTATCACACGCTTAAACGGTGAAGGAAAACATCATGAGGAAACCTGCATGCCTGAGAGACTTTCTTGACGGCATGTGAAGTCTGCCAACCCGCAGTAGGCTAGCGTGGTGGACTATAGCCTAATCCCTGTCGTTCTGAGAGGAGATCCGTGCCCAGCAGTGGGAAATTGTAATGGGTTGATGATGAAATTATTTATATATCCCTTGAGAGATAAAAAACCGATTTTAAATTATCGTACTACTGAGTATTTTTATGACCGGTTTATGGGCTTATAGCACACGCGTAATCAGCCTATAATGTCCCCACTGCTGGGACACAGGCCTCCTATCGGTGAGAGGGAGTGGGCCGTAGTCCACCCCGCGGGCCCATGCCAGGTGTCTTCGATATTTCGGTTATAAGACATGCCGGTTTCCTCACGATGTTTTCGGAGCAGTGGTGATGAAATCATTTATACAAATTAAAGCGCCTGTCTGGGTTCGAACCTACGACCTACAACTCGTAAGTTGCGACCGGTATCACTGGGCCACCACAAACATCACTATAACGCGATAAAATTCGTAAAAAGTAGTTTTATTTTAATACCGATATAATTATAATTAGACTTATCTAATTGGACAAACCTAGCCGTTCGGAAAAGGTATGATAATAGTTAGATCAGACCTCATTTTGGATTGGATCCTTCAGAAAGGTCAGGTGCGTAGTACCCGCAACCGGTGCATGTGTATGACAAGATAATGATGAATGTGGACGAAGAAAAAGAATCGTAGCCAATAGCGTTCTGTTCTTTCTGCCTACCCCTATGGAAAAGGCGTTTGTGCATGTATGTATGTATGTAGGTATGTAGTTAGACCAGTTATTGCCCAATGATAGGTCTGCCTAATCATAGGTCTCCAGTTCCGAGGCTCGAATCTAATCTAATCTTATCATATAGGCGTAACCCCTGGCTGACAGTGAAACTTTGCCTAACCCGAACAGTGTGAATATCGTGAGTCCGTCGGCAATGCATTACATTATTTAATTTACATAGAATAAAAAATACTGTTATTTATAAAAGGTGACTTATATTATTTATTTTTTTATAAAAGCTTTATCAGGCGGATGGACTCGAGCTGCCCAAGACCGGGATGGTTGCCGCTCTTTGGGGGAGGCCTATGTTCAGCGGTGGACGGCGATAGGTTGATTATTATGATGATGATGATGATAATGACGATACAAGCTTAGGTATATATTCCACTAATTCTTGTATAATTGGAAATCAAGGGAAAACTACCTCAATATATAATACTAGAGAGTTTTACTGCTTCGCCCGCATATGATCCCGGTTATGCCGCAAGATAATATATAACTTATGTTAATTGGAAATAATGTAGCTTTTAAATGGTGAAAGAATAATTAAAATCGGTTACCTAGTTTCAGAGTTTAACCATTAAAAACAAACAAATCTTTTTCATAGATATAGATAAGTATAGATGATAATTTATAATTCTGTTTAATCTCAATTTTGGAATAAATACCTATCAGGTAAGAACATATTTTTGTTTGTTATGTAGTATTTTTTTAATAATAAAAATAGTCTTTAAGATTTGAAATAATGGTCTTCATTATTTACAATCAAATAATATTTTAATAAATTGTTAACGCGGACTCAATTTAAATAAAATTTATAGATTTCCATTTATTATTATTATTAACAGTATTCTGGGTGGAATAAAGAAAGAATAGTAAATGATTATAGCATTTAAAGAAATCCTTTAACCCACTACTCAACGACACTATATTTTTCAGGATTGATATCTAATTTATTAAGGATTAAGGTTTAATACTACTGTATTATTATTTATGATTAAAAAAAATATAACTTTACATGTTGATATAAAAGAAGAACATTGAAGAACCGTTTCAAAGATTCACTATATTTTTAGGTTTATCCCTTTAGTAATCGTTAGTTATTACAACAACTATAATTTATTTATTTATCTCGGATCTGTTATTTATAGCTTCTTGTTATTTAGTAGTTATTATTTAAAAACTAGAGAAATTACGCAACGACCACGCGGTCCCCGGTATAACAGATTTCTAAATATACATCAAATGAGTATATTAAAATTAATTAATGTACTAGGCATGAGACAATTATTCATATAAAGAAAATGCAAATTTGATTTATTTGTAAATACGTAATAATAAAATGCAATAAAACACTCCAAGCTGTTTAAAAACTTTTGCACGTTAAAAGACATCAATCTAAAAACTTAATTAATAAAATTCAATTAAAAATACACACATAATATCCAAAAAAAATCAACAATAACCAACTGCTAGTTAAATATAAAAAAAATTCAAGAAAAACTCACCAAAAATACTTAACACATCACTAAAACACACAATTTTTTTCCAAACAATTCTACTCCAACACACACTTTAAACAACACATATTTTTATTACTTTTTAAATTGTCACTTCACTGCATTTTTTTTAACACACGAACGAAATGTATAGGGTTCGAACAGGCGTGCATTCCCTCCCGAAGCGCGAACCATTCTACCCCCCACCCTGCGAAGGCTATGCGTTGATCAGAACGCATGCGTCGTAAAAATATATTTCAGTTAAGTTAGGCGGCTTTGCTGTTCACATTTTTGTTGGATAAATTGTGTTAAAACATGAAAAAAACTTATTTAATATTTTAGTAATTTTTAAAACAGGATATCAGACTCTGTTTGATATCATTCTGTTTTTCTATAGTTATAACGGACTTAATTACTTCTAGGCAAGTTTTTCTACCTTACCTACCTGGGTTTAAAACAAAATCATAAAAATCTTTTGTCAAAAGCCGTTCCATTCACTAAATGAATTCACGAATTTGAAGCGGCGGTAGCCTAATGGATAGGGCGTCGGACTTGCGATCATATGGTTGCCGGTTCAAACCCCACCCATTGCACCACCGACGTGAACCCACTCGTAACACAAGCATTTAGCTTAGCACGAGGGGTTAACAAGAATACTAGTAATGTGTGACCCACATTGGTAGTAAGCTTTTTTTTTAACAAAAAGAAAATGATTTGTTTATAAATTTTTATTGACAACAATAACAACAATCACGCATCCCGAAGAGTTAGGCGGATGTGTACTAATGTACACCACCCACACTTTAATCGTATGTTCAGCTCTTATATAGGTCATAGGGGCGAACCTACTCGTATTGCCATTAACGAGGCACAAATCTCAGAGCTGCTACTGAGAATTTCATTTTCAATTTAACAAATATTTTTTCTCGATCCGTGGATTTACTTTTAGTTTATAAATGAAAACGCGTAAAAAAATTCAATTTTGATACTACACTGACCGATTTCGCTGTTTCAATTAGTGTTAAAACACTGTTTCGAAGCTGTATTTTTTGCGACTGTTGAAGGGTTAAAAGATTTTTTTTCATTCAGAATGGATTTTCAGTAGAGTGAATAAATTGTTAATTTTTATTTTACATGCATGTAAAGCGCTTTGACTGGTTCAAATGAAATGAGTTTTTAGGATTATTTCTTTGTCGAATTCAAATGTCCGTCACATTTGATATTCGCGGATGACATATTGCGGCTATGTGACATTTAAAAGAAATGTGCAAGTACAGTACCCGGCGATAAATATTGCACACCGACATTTGGAAAGAGACAATCGGCTAATTTCGGCTTCGTAGAGCGTTATCTCTGTCGCACGAAATACAAACAGTCCGGTAAGTATTAGGAGAAATGTAAAGTGTGTTGTAAATGGTAGATGTTTTTTCATTAATGCGACGTAGTGGATTATTAAAAAAAAATGTACACACGGCAACACATCAAGCTATACATCGAGATTGTCCTGACCTCCCATTGTAAAGGTTTTCAGTACACTCGCCAGCACATCAGGGCCCCTAGACAAGTGGCATGAACGCTAATCCAATAGAATAGAATAGAATTCTCAATGTATGGGAGTGACACTAGCTTACGACATGACATGTCAATAAGCCCTCAGGTTATACAAAACTGACAAATTTGACCAAATGATTTTAAACCTTAAAGTGTTAAAGTTCAAAATCCACTGACAAAATATTTGACATTTTGTGGTAACTTTAGCTGGCCACCGCAAAATTCAAGGCCAACCTTTATTTACTGTTTTTTTTATAAAAAATGATATTTATTTCTGTAAATAGATCTTTTAAAGACACTTTTACTTGTCGTTTTTTTTTATTATTTTTTTTAAACAGATGGAGCCAACATTTCCTATCTGACGACTCTCTAGTCTCTCTAGACTACTCTGAGAAGAAATGTCGAAACAAACTCAGAGAATTATTGTCTCTTTTAAAGTCCAGACAATAGCTATATCATAGATATGCGAGTTTTACAATGTAGGGCAAAATCTGAACAGGCCTTTTGAAGAAAGAGCCATAACAGCGACCCGAGTTGACCTGTCCTAACTGACGGCACGCATACATCAGTCCTCTTGTAGCTCAACCAATTTTTAGGGAGCTCAACATAGCTTGATATGTAGCCGTGCGTACATAAAATGTAATTAAGAACTTGAAAAGTAAAATAAGACCTGCCTTATCAATCTAGTGATAATTAACGCAACTGCTAAGCTAGAGGTCTTGGGTTAGATTCCCAGGTTGAGCAGTTTTTCTATAAAATCCGCAGTAGCTGCTCGGAGTAAGGATAAGGGCCCGCCGAATGACAATAAGTTCGCCCCTTATTACATGGTATATAACTATACTGGTAACTGTGGGTTAAGTACACCCCTGCCTAAACCTTCAGCAATACAGGCATCATGGCATGATATATTTTTCTGGAAAGAAATTACATTTTGATATCACATGTGTAATAAACAAAAAAAATATTATGAATGAATATTAATAATGTATTCTAATTTTAATAATGTTATGACATACAATTTATTAATTGTAATTCTATGCATGTAATTATATTTCTTTAGTTTTGTACTATATCTGATAAATGTGATATATTGTTATGGAATCAATAGTTAAAAAAAAATACTGCCTCGTTGGTCCAGTGGTCCCAATCGCGACTGCTACGCTAGAGGTCTTGGGTTCGATCCCCAGGTCGAGCAAAGTGTTATTGAGTTTTTCTATGAAATTCTCAGTAGCAGCTCGGCGTCTGGATTTGTGCCCGGTGAATGGCAATAGGCTCGCCCTCTATTACATGGGACCCAAACATATCGGCGAATTGTGGGTGTACATTAAGTACACCTCTGCCTAACCCTTCGAGGAATACCAGCGTGATGGTATGTTATGTTAGTTAAAAAAAACCAACATAATCCGTTCGCAGCTTCGCTTACGTAATTTTTTCTTTCCACATTTCCGATTTCTAGAAAAATCTTCCATAAAAAACCTTCTCGTGACCTTGCTTGTATCACATATACAGGCTATGTCGTTTGTAGAATGGCCCTCTTTGCCTTGACTCGAACCGGATATAGAAGGAACTCTTGAAATGATATATAGCATAATATATCACTAGTCCAATGTTGCTAGGATATGTTACGGATTTAAATTATGAATATAATTCCACTGTTACATATATACTTACGTCGTTTTTTTGGAGGGTAGTTTTCCTTGTATGGTTTTTTGAGGAAAACGAGTGTTGCTATATGGTGATATGTATTTTTTTCACAAGCATGCACAGACATTTACAGTTATTATGTGATAGAACCATTTTCTTAAATTGCTGTATAGGATATTCAATGGAAATCAGACTCTTTCTGTGGAGTTTTAAAGTTTCTATCTCTTGTATCCCTTCACGACTGTATTCCCCCAAGACTTATACTGAGGTGTATTTATGTACAACCTCAGGTCGCCGGTATGTTTAGGTCCCATGTAATAGGGGGCGAGCATATTGCCATGAACCGGGCACAAATCCAGACTCCGAGCTGCTACTGGTAATTTCATAGAAAAACCCAATAACAGTTTGCTTGACCTGGGAATCGAACCCAGGACCTCTTGCGTAGCAGTGACGCTTGGGACCACTAGACTAAGAAGGCAGTCAATTCATTCTGAATAAATCATAATTTTTTATGTAAATAAAACTCGGTAAAAACTATTTTCAATTACAAAATACGGATAGATAATAATTAAAACCTAGTCTACATTATTGTGTCGTCGTCATCGTATCGGTGTCCGCACTAAGCTGGGTATTCATCAGTGTAGCCGGGACTTATATTTTATGATCGCGTGAAATGCCTTGTCATTTCCACCGTGATGGGACGCAGTACAGGCGAGCGCTCAAGTGATTGTGTTTTGTTTACGATATTACATATCGGTTTGATAATGTAATTATATTGTTTCTTGTAAAATAAATTAATATTTAATTGTTGTTTATGTTAAGTAAATTAAAAAATCTACTCTGTATTCGACGATGGGATGGATGGGATAGGCAGATGTATAGGTACTAATGTATTTTTCAACCGACTTCAAAAAGGAGGAGGTTCTCAATTCATCTGTATGTTTTTTTTTGTATGTTTGTTACGCGATTTCTCTGCCAACTATTGATCGATTTGAATGATTGTTTTTTTTTTGGTAGGTCATACTTCAGAGGTGGTCCCGTTAAAACTTTATCGAAATCGGTTGAGCATTTTTAAAAATATCAACAAAAATTTAAAAAATATTTACGTCGATGATATTATCGTTTACTCCGAAACATCGCTGTCTTATTGGAGCATTGCATTTAGTTAGCTAACAAGTACTCATAAACAAAACTTTCCACTAAAAATTCAAAAATAATATTACTTTTAACAAAAAAGTTAAACAAAATTAATTAAGCAAAATTATTTTATTATTTTTTGAAGGCGGTTTAACTTTTTTTAGTGTTAATGTTTTCAGGTTTCAAGTTTAGGGGCCGAGCCTATTGTCAATGTTACGAGCTGGGTAACTGGTTTAACAACGGAGATGGCTCATGAAGATTCTAGAATCGAACAATCCCGATAAGTCCATCATCATCATCATTATTCGTCCACTACTGGACGCAGGCTTCTTTAAGTGAACGCCACAGAGCCCGTTTTTCAGCTCTTTTCATCCAGTTACTGATAAGTCCATAACTACGAGTAAATACTTGTTCGTCTATTGTTCGCTGGCGTTGATCTTGAACTATTATAATTATGCGAGTAGCACGATCGAACGCGCTCGTTCGTGATTTTTCTACTTATTTCTATGATTGTTCTAGAATTAGATGTTCTTGACCTATCTCAATTATTCTATTAGTTACCAGGGGTAATACCATTTAATCGCAAATATGAATTCCATGCTGCTACTTATGAAACAACCCACTAACACGTTGCTTCACCTAAATATTTTAACTCAAGCCCGCATGTATGTTTTAGGACATAGGCAGGTAGGCAGGTATGCCTAATACTTTGAGGAATACAGGCGTGATAATGTGTTATGTTTAAAAATATGTAGTATGAAGACGCCACAAAAGAAAAAAACGTTCGATCGAAAATGTTCGATTGAAGCAAATAAGGAAAAAAATCACTCTAATTGTTAGTGTGTGTCGCCTGAATTAATTTCAAGGCGTGATATTCGTTGCTGAAGGAAAATATTTACGCAGAAAATTGGTGTAATTGTGGCAAAAATTAACATCATGATTACATCACGCCTGTATTCCCGAAGGGTTAGGCAGAGGTGTACTGATACTTTACTGTACATTCTCATTTCGCCGTTTAGGTTGAATGTAATAGGGGGCAAGTCTATTGCCATTAACTGGGCACAAATCTAGACTCCGAGTTGCTATTGAGAATTTCATAAAAAAATCCAACAACACTGCTCGACCTAGGGATCGAAAACAGGACCTCTGGAGTAGCAGGCGCGCTGAAGATCACTAGACTAACGAGGCAGTCTTTTCACTATTGCATAATGTTAATTTATGCAATCAAATTTATACTTACCACATGGTTTAAATATATTTTATAAAATATAATTAATTTGTTATAACATAACATACCATCACGCCTGTATTCCCCGAAGGGTTAGGCAGAGGTGTACTTAATGTACACCCACAGTTCGCCGGTATGTTTGGGTCCCATGTAATAGGGGGCGAGCCTATTGCCATTCACCGGGCACAAATCCAGACTCCGAGCTGCTACTGGGAATTTCATAGAAAAACTCAATAACACTTTGCTCGACCTGGGGATCGAACCCAAGACCTCTAGCGTAGCAGTCGCGATTGGGAGCACTAGACCAACGAGGCAGTCAAACAATTAAGTATTATACAATTGGATTTGTAACGATTAATTGGAACGGTTTTAAAAAACATCAACGCTAACACTTTTTTTAGCGGCTGTACTTCTCCTTGACGCGTCCACGACGGATTGTAACGAGATTTACGCTTTAAAGGATAATAACTAAAGTGGGAAACCGTTTTATAATAGTTATATAAAATGTATTATGTAACAGTACCTATTCTTCTATATGTAAGTATATAATATTTATCGCGTAAAATCACTATTATCAGACTACATAATAATATTGACTACCTCATTAGTAAGTTTAGTACACCTCTGCCTAACCCTTCGAGGAATACAGGCGTGATGGTATGTTATGTTATGCCTCATTAGTCTAGTGGTCCTAAGCGCGACTGCGGTCCTGTGTTCGATTCGATTTCCCAGGTCGAAAAGTGTTTTTCTATGAAATTCTCAGAATTCATTCTAAATTCTGGATTCGTGCCTGGTTAATGGCAATAGGCTCGCCCCCTATTACATGGTACTTAAAAATACCAGCGAAATATGTAGTATTTATCGCTTTATAGCTTTCAGCGGTAGCCTAATGGCTGGGGCGTGGGACTTGCAATCATATGGTTGCTGGTTCGAAACTCACCCATTGCACTACCGACGTGAACCCACTCGTAACACAAGCTTTTAGCTTATAAGCGTGAAGCGCGAATGTGATCGTATGACAATCGAGAATTAACAGGGGCGAACGAACGAAGGAGTCTCAATGTGTTAAGAATGGTCAACCATCCATATATTGACCGCGGTGTAGCTGTAGCTTAACCTAGCAGGTTGGTTGGTCATCGTAGTTGATATAACTTAGGCACGAGTCCGTATGTGGACAGTGGACAGTGGACATAGTTTTATCTAAATTAAAAAAAAATATGTTGCCAAAAACAGCAAAGATCTTATTAAGGTCATCTGTTTCTAATTAACCCATTTAATTACTTAACTTCAACTAACAAGCATTATTTATCTGAAAATCTAGATCTCAGTAACTTTGTGGGGATATTACTGAAAATTTACAGCGGTTAATCTTGATCTCAATTGAAATTTATTGGAAATGAAAACTTTTGCATTATTCTTGCGATCTTTAAATACTTAGATTAAATTATTTAATCAGTTCTTATCAAATTATTGTGAAAATCCTCATGAATTGTTTAATGCAAGGAGAAGCAGTATGTGACTGGTGTTCTCTCTTTTTTTATGGGCTTACTCGGCAAACGAGCAGGCGAGCTACCTGATGGTAAGTAGTCATCGCCACCCATGGACATCTGCAAAACCAAAGGTGTTGTAGATGCATTCCCGAGCCTATTTGTGGAAAATGGAGGCAAAGAAGAAAAGGAGGTGAGAGGAGACTGAGGGAGGTATTGGGCCTGCAGCGCTCCACACTCACCGTGCGAAACGCAACAGTATACATACCTACTGCTACTTGACGTCGATACTCTGTGGGTGAGTAGTACTTCCCCGGTCGTGCCAACCCATTCATGCTGCCATGTAGACATACCAGCGCGACACTAAACTCGCGGCCTTCTTCTTCCCGCTGCAGCTACCAAAGTTAAGTGCCGCCCTCTACCGGTTGGACCTCGCCTCGAAGCCTTCGCCGAACCCTCACTGAGCCTAACTCACTACCTTAAATTATTGTATTCTAAATTTCAACCCTAGTGTCATATAAATGTATATATTTGGTGTTCCGAGTGTAATTTATCTCCTCTAAATAGTTCCCGGTCGGCCACGTCTCTAAAACGTGTCCATCACGTTACATCTGGCAGTGGGAGTCGTAAGCCCAAAAAGCCTGACAACCAGTTCATCCTAATAATGGCAGTGCTGTCCAAGAAATTGGGTGATTTCGTGTAAAATACTGATATTCAGCCACATTTGGTTAGACGAAGCCAACCCTAAAATCATCATCATCAGCCAATTACGTTGTCACACTGGTGGGTACGGGTCTGCTCTCAGTACGAGAGGGATTAGGCTATAGTCCGCCACGCTAGCCTACTGCGGGTTGGCAGACTTCACACGCCGTCAAGAAAATCTCTCAGGAATGCAGGTTTCCTCACAATGTTTTCATTCACCGTTTAAGCGCCTGATAATTAATTATTAATACGCACATAACTTCGAAAAGTACCTTGGATTCGAGAACTTTGGCTTGGCAGTCCAATGGTCATATCACTAGGCTATCACTGCACGACCCTAATATAATTAGGAGAATTATGATGACCTCGGAACTCCATCATTTATGAACTGGTTCGGAAAATCTTTCCTTTTTTTGGTATAGGTTTTACCCTGAAAAGTAACCCTAGCTTAACTTAGTATATCTCTAATCGAAACGATCATGTTATATAGAGCATAGTAATAAGAAGAATCACCTCGTCCAAGCCCGAGAATGACGTCATCAGTAATTGATTCTATAAATGTTGCCACTGTTGTTCATTAGGGAGAAAATTCCTTCCGTTACAATGTCCGAAGTGTTAAGTGTCCGCTAATAGGCGTAGGGTGACTGTGATGTGTGCGGATATTGGGATATTTTCTGATAGAAAATAATTTAAAAAAAGATATCCGCAAAAGATAGACACGAGATTCAACTAAATTATAAAGTGATTAAGATAATTCGAGCATTTAATTCCTGAAGTTTCTCTATCCTATGCTCAATTAAAAAGGATAGATCAACTAACCTGTGAATGGATCTTAATATGGGTATTCAATTATTCCAGTGTTTTACAGCCAATAATGGTATGATAGTTTGTGTTTGTTTATCACTTATATACAACATGCCTCAATAGTTATTTTAGTGAAGGAAAATACGACCGCGGGCAGGATTAGAACCTGCGTCTTCTGGTTAAGTACACCAGACGCTATGACCGCTAAGCCACCGCGACTCCCACCCACCATGTCGAAATTTGCCTTCACATTTTTAATTAACGTCTTTTAGGCGACGTCAGTGACATCTGTTACATCTGTGACATAGCGTCTGGTGTACTTAACCAGAAGACGAAGGTTCGAATCCTGCCCGCGGTCGTATTTTCCTTCACTAAAATAGCTAAATAATCTCTGCATGGAAAATAACTAAAAAATACAAAACTATGCCTGAATAGTCTAGTAGTCCTAACCGCTACTATTGTATTAGAGAACCTGGATTGATTCCCGAGTCAAGCAGTGGGATTTTCTATGAAATTCTCAGCAGCATGATGATAATGGTAATAGGCTCGCCCCCTTTTACATGAGACCTTAACATACTGGCGAACTGTGGGTATACATGAGTACACTTCCGCCTTACACTTCGGGGAATACAGGCGTAATAGTATGTTATATATACAACATTGTTTTTTACTGAAACCGTTTCATATATTTTTTTATTCTTAGAAAAAATATTGAATATATAAGAAAAAATCTGAATATTGTAAGAAATGTCCGTAATATCCGCAGACTGATGTACACAGCCATAGCACAGTAACTGTTCATTAGCTACGTAAGACAGTCCTAAAAAGTATCGTATTACGATACACGCTGGTAGAATATTAGCGTAAGATACAGCGCACATTTACCTACTACACTATTTTTATGAATGGCAATTAATCGCAGAAGTTTCTTGGTGACCCCAAGTTAAAGCAGATCGAAGTTTTGTAAACGCAATTTATAACGGAAACTTTTTGGAAATAAAACAGGTTTGTATCAATTGAGACATTATAATTTATTAATTATAATGTCTCAATTGATTGGTATCACATTGGTATCACAATTGGTATCACAGCATATCGTAGGTATATTTACCTACGATATGCTGTGATACCAATTTTTATTCTATTTTTTCTTGAAATGCTTGGTTGAAGTGATGATGCGGATAAGAATAAGGTTAATGTATAGTTTAATTGCCAATATGGATAAACATTTTGTCCTATTTTGAAATGTGCAAATGATTTTACTCGGTAAGACTCTAGAATATAAAGAAGAAAGATACGTACACGAAATATAAAGAAAAACTTGCCACTTATTTGTACTGCAATAAATAAATCTGTCAATTAATAAATACAATACAAATTTTATTATTCTCGGACCCCTAGAACCTAACCCTTTAACAATATTTGAAATTATATGATTGTCTTTAGTACAAATCGCAATTGTGTAGCCAATCTTACGACACACAAAATTGTACTAACCAACGATAATTACGTACGTTACCCGACCATGAGCGTTCGACGCTTTAATTGGGATATTATCCTGAAAATAAATATTTATATGGTCATAATAGTTAGGAGAAGAATAACCAGTATAATGTTTGAATAAGCTAGCTGATTTCATTGTCTGCTGTTAACGAGCTAAAGTTAAGTAACTAAACTGCGTTTTTTATGGAATAACTAATATCCCATGTAATAGGGTGCAGCCCTATAGCCATTAAAAACTTCAGATGTCAGCGAAACAGTGTACATGCGTACTCTTGAGATGTACGAGTAAGTTGTTAAACCTCATTTGTCAAATCATTCCACTGGCCACATTCCGTTCTAGATTCAAAATAATTCTTCAGTTGTATTCCTACTTTTTTGTTGACGTTTGTTCCAAATTTAAATAGATCATAATATCCCGACTAGTGTCAATTGGAATGTAGTCGGGAATTTCAAATCCAGCTATTGTGGTGTATTCACATACAACTGAAGCCCCATTCACAATAGATGAGAGGCTATTATCATGCAATCCCATTCACGGACTCGGTTCCGTCAATTACAATCGTTTGTGGAATGAAAATCAGGTGAAAATGTACTTCTGGTTGACAGTTTTTAAGGCTGTAGTATCTATACTAATATTATAAAGCTGAAGAGTTTGTTTTAGATTTGCGAATTTAATTAATCTCAGGAACTACTGGTCCGATTCGAAAAATTATTGCAGTGTTAGATAGCCCATTTATCGAGGAAGGCTAAGTCCAATACGAGCGGAGCATAAAAGAAAAATGTTGCAAAACCGGGAAAAAATTTCCTTTTAAATGCAGAAATGTCGAGAAACCACGCGGGCGAAGCCGTGGGCCGAAAGCTAGTTAGAAATAAAGACAGGGCATGACTTTGTAAGAGATTTACTGTGGCTCGAGGCTATTTTTTTTTAATTTCTCGATTTATTTAACTGCCTCATTAGTCTAGTGGTCCTTAGCACGACTGCTACGCTAGAGGTCCTGGGTTTCCCAGGTCGAGCAATGTTATTGGGTTTTTCTATAAGATTCTCAGTAGCAGCTCGAATGGCAATAGGCTTGCCCCCTATTACGTGGAACCCAAACCTATACCGGCACCTATAGGTTACCGGTTACGGTATCTATAACCCCACGGGGAATACAGGCGTGATAGTATGCTATTTAACGGATTTGGTCTAAAAAAGATATTATGTCAGCCTAATTTAAATTTCAGAAGTTTTTAAAATGAGTCACAAATATCAAGCGTCAATGTATAAGGTTTTACTAAAAAAAATTAAACTCACAGTAGCAGCTTGGAGTTTTAATTTGTGCCCAAATTGTGGTAAATGGCAATAGGCTCGCCCCCTATTACATGGGACCTAAACATGCCGGCGAAATGTGGGTGTACATTAATACCCCTCTTCCTAACCCTTCAGGGAATACAAACGTAAGAAGTAAGAATATAATAATATATTATTAAGATAAGCAATTAAGTATTAAATACTTCGGTGATTTGGAAAACATCTTAAAGGTTCCATTAACAGGAGTGATTATTTTGTTCAATGAATAGGAATCATTATAACTTTTTAAGAGATTTTTTCACATTTAATTAAATGCAAAACACCTTCTAAGATTTGAAGCTTATTTGAATAGGTGTGTATCTACTGAAGAATTTGAGAAAAAAACAAGGTAGTATTTTAGGAACTTAATATAACAAACAACATAACATGCCATACCATAAAAATGAAACAAAATTTGAAAACACACAACGTACGTAGGTACTAGTATCGTCTTTTAGATGGAATGTATAAAAACATCCAATAAACTTAAACCACAGTCTAGTAGAACTTGTTTAAATATACAAGTCATTTAAAATAATGAGGTTTGAAATAGCAACGGAACTGTTTTGTGGAAACGAGGTAGGTATGGACAGTCACCAACAAAAGTCGCCAAGATAAATGCTATTCCTCGAGACGCTTTAACATTATTAATTATACAGAAATCATTGCCCTGAGAAGGTGATACAATTTTTGTTTAAAGAAATGTAGAATTAGGCAGCGATAAAAAAAAATGCCAGGTTTTAGGTACCAAAAAGGTGCCAGTAACTTGTTTAAAATATTATATCAATTAATCTTTACATTGAACATTCTTCATTCATTCTTGTCAGCTGCCTAAATGGGCTGACGACATCAAAAAAATTACTTATAGAAAAAACGGATTGCGAAAAGTGAAATACTGAGAGGAATGGTATGCAAAGGAAGCCCACACGGCATTGGGTGAACAAAAGCTAAAAAGAAATAAAATGAAAGATTTGTGATTGGTTTTATTTAATTTAAAGGTGTTCAGCGACTTTTGTTGCTGACTGTACTTTAAAGATAGTTGTTATTTTTATGCTAAAATACGACAATAGGCATTATGACATTATAAAAATGAAATACAGTAATGACTAGTAATTATTAATTAAAGCGACATCTAGCGCGCTACATGGAACTACGTCGAAACAAATCCTGAATCGCGCAAGTAAAATTTACCGCATAACTTGTATATATACAAACGCCCGATGTCAACTTCGGCCTTTGAGGATCCTTCCTCCCTTTTCTTGGTTGGGAATCATACCTCATCCCACCACAATTACATAATCAACCTATAATGTGCCCACTGCTGGGAAACAGGCCTATTCTCGGGGAGAGGGAGTGGGCCCTTATCTACCACGCAGGTCCAGTGCGGGTTAAAAAAAACAGCAATTTTTCTCGTGTGATGTTGTAATACATTAGAGAATAGCTTCACAGGATATCTGGTACGGAAACTAAGTGTAAATATTCCGTGGTGTGCCAAATGCACTCCGGATGCAAATGTTACCAGTTGTGCGAATATCAAAACTGTCGTTGCTTTGAGGATACTACTCATGTCTGGATTATAAAGAGACCACAAATCTCTGAATTTCTTTTGGTGTTTTTTAATATCTCAAGTTACAAAAATGTGTAAAATATTATCACGCCTCTATTTCTTATGTTAGGCAAAGGAGTACTAATATACATCAACAGTTCGCTGTTTAGGTCCCATGTAATAGGGGGCAAGGCACAAACCAAACTTCGAGCTGCTACTAAAAATTTCATAGAAAAATCCAATAATACTTTGCTCTACCTGGAAATGAAACGAAAGACTTCTGGCGTAGCAGTCGCGCTCAGTACCTTAACGATTTGTCTAGTTCTACAAAACTAGTGGTCCTAAGAGTGACTGCTATGCTAGAGGTTCTGGGTTCGTTTCCCAGTTGAGCAAAGTGTTATTGGGTTTTCTATGAAATTCTCAGTAGCAACTTGAAGTTTGGAACTTCCCCTTATAAATGAGGACTAAACATACCGGCGAACTGTGGGTGTACATTAGTACACCTCTGCCTAACCCTTCGGGGAATACAGGTGGATTGGCAGGTACGTTACAAATATAATATGTGTCTCTAAAAAAATCTATTTAGCTTGCTCTTAAAACTTTTCAGACAGAAAAAGGATCAAAGGTTTTTATTTCAAAGTTTTGGAACTAGTTTTTTGGCTACAACTATGGTCATTGAATTACATTGTTTTTTTATTCCTGTAAAGTTTTCAGGGTTTAGAATGTTCACACACGTTGAATTCGTAAAACTGCGTATTTTTCTATACTAATGTTATAAAGAGGTAAAGTTTGTGCTTGTTTAGGGGTTACCTCTGGATCTAATGAACCGATTTAGAAAAATATTTAACCAATAACATAGGCTATATACATACATACACTCCCGCCTTTTTCCCGCAGGGGTAGGCAGAAACTATGGACTGCCACTTGCTACGACTCTTGCATATCTCTTTCGCTTCTTCCACATTCATACATCTTTTCATACACACGCGCCGGTTGCGAGTACTACGCACCTGACCTTTTTGGAGAACCTCGCCAATAAGATCGGTGTACGTCCTTCTAGGGCGACCTCTGCCGACGCTGCCACTAACATTCGCCTTATATATTCCATTCGTTAATCGTCTTTCATTCATTCTCTCGACATGCCCAAACCATCTTAGCATATTCCTTTCAATACGTGTCACTATATCATCTTTTAGTCCGCAACGTTGTCTTATCACACTATTTCTCAGTCTCTCATTCCTAGTTACACCGCACATACTACGCAAGGAACGCATTTCAACAGCATTTATTCTACTTTAGGCTATATATTATCGCGTAAAATGAAAAGAAACGTATAGTTCACGTTAGCAAAACTGCGAAAAGAGCGGAAAGCTACTTTATATAATTTCTGAGTCGGTAAAACTTTTTCCTAAGTTAAAAGCTTTCCTAGGTAATCTAAAATCAATCAACAACCAATATTTTCTTAACAAAAACAAAACAACGAGTATCTCTAATCTCGCGAACATTTTCTCGTCTCAATGCCCTAAATGTCCCACCGCAATGTCCCTCAATGTCCTGATATCATGTCATTTTCCACCCGAACGGCTACCCGACGACACGACGACGTGACGACGTGAAAAATAACCAACCTTATCTCGTTGATAAGTATTTCTTTACAATCGACTTGTTTTTCTTGGTAAATGATTAATAGATAGCTGTGTTTTTAGGGTTCAGTAGTTAAGAATGATAAAATGAAACTCTTATTTTATCAACTGGATTATTAGTCTAGTGGTCTCAAGCGCGGCTGCTTCGCTAGAGATCCTGGATTTGATCACAAGGTCGATCAAACTGTTGTTGAGTTTTTATATGAAATTCTCAGTAGCTGGAGAGTCTGGATGTTTACCTAGTTAATGGCGATAGGTTCTACAAGTTTAAAATAAATGCAAATTTTAAAGGTCAAAACAAGAAAAAAAATGGCTCTATTTTTGTCTTATAACGAAAAGATTATGTCCTTCCCTTTGGTCTAAAATATAAAAAAAACATCAATCTTAAAACAAAAGGATTTAGGAACCTAATACTCGTTTATTTTGTCTTATAGTGCAGGTCTAACTACCTATACTGGATTTTACGTTGACGTTTTCAAAAATCTTATTTATTTTTTGTACATGTTTCAAAAACTACGGAACTCCAAGGCATTACTTTCACTTAACCTGTTTTTTTTTTTCAGTCACGAGATACCGTCTGGGATCGTGGATATTTTGTTATGACGTAAGTAAGACGGTAAATGATACCTAAACACAAAATAATTTACTGGTATGTACTAGCCATTTTGTTCTACCATTTTTCTAAGGCCTGTTGGGTTTTTTTTATCATGGATGGGTTTGCACTTCAATCAAATCAAATACATTTATTGTGAGACAGTGGTTACAAAATGCCTCATTAGTCTAGTGACTAAAGACTGCCTCATTAGTGTAGTGGCCCTAAGCGCGACTGCTACGCTAGAGGTCCTGGGTTCGATCCCCAGGTCGAGCAAAGTGTTATTGGGTTTTTCTATGAAATTCCTAGTAGCAGCTTAGAGTTTGGGTATGTGACCGGTGAAAGGCGATAGGCTCGTCCCCTATTACATGGGACCTAAACATACCGGCGAAATGTGGGTGTACATAAGTTCATCTCTGCCTAACCCTTCGGGGAATACAGGCGTGATGGTATGGTTACAAAATGGTCTTAGTTCTAATGAGCTTAGTGTTTGCAACTCACCGCTCAGCCGAGTTAGGCGTACAATATTTTAAATAAGCGGTTACATTAATGCCATAATTATTTGTAAATATTCTATTACCTAACATAACTTTACTCAAATATTAAAACAAACTTCCAACAAGCATTATTTCTAGTTGGGCACCTACGAATACAAAATTGTCTGATAGAAGTTCTTGGATCATGTAATATGGTCTAATAATTTAAAAAATCTTTAATTGATCTTGAGTAGAATCTTACCTGATGGTAAGTGTAAATGTGGTGTAATATGGATTGAGCTTACCCAAAAGATGCCTTGAAAAGACCCATGTTGTAGGTGTCATGCTGGCATGTCTTCATGCCAACACGAATGGGTCGGCTCGACTGGGGAAGTACTAACCTCCCACAGAATATCGACGTCAAGTAGCAGTATGCGTACTGTTACGTTTCGTACGATGAGTGTGGAGCGCCGGAGGCCCAATTAAGTCCTCTTCCTTCTCCTTTTCTTCTTCCCCACCCTTTTCATTAAATAGGCTCGGCAATGCATCTGCAACTCCTTTGGTATAGCAGATGTCCATGGGCGGCGATGACTACTTACCATCAGAAGGCTCGCCTGCTCGTTTGCCGAGTTATCCCAAAAAAAATGGAATAGTAACTCTGACTGTATGTACGATAAGTTATCATACCAATTGTGGTAGCATTTTTTATCGCAAATAGTGTGATAAGACAACGTTGCGGACTGAAAGATGTTATAGTGACACGTATTGAAAGGAATATGCTAAGATGGTTTGGGCATGTCGAGAAAATGAATGAAAGACGATTAACGAATGGAATTTATAAGGCGAATGTTAGTGGCAGCGTCGGGAGAGGTCGCCCTAGAAGGACGTACACCGATCTTATCGGCGAGGTTCTCCAAAAAGGTTAGGTGCGTAGTACTCGCAACCGGCGCAAGTGTATGAAAAGATGTATGAATGTTGAAGAAGCGAAAGTGATATGCAAGAGTCGTAGCAAGTGGCAGTCCATAGTTTCTGCCTACCCCTGTGGGAAAACGGTGTGTGTGTATGTATGTAATAAGCATACAGTCACCAGCACATCAGGTTATACAAAACTGTCAAATTTCACCAAATGATTTTAATCCTTAAACTTTAGGCGATTAAGTTTAAAATCAACTTAGAAAATTTGTCATTCTGTGGTTACTTAATGTGCTGGTCGCCGTACATACTGCTTGATAGTGAGCAACAACCTCCACCTATAGACGTCAGCAACACCAGTGATATCACTCGCGCGTTGTCATCTTGAAACCACAGTACTAAGTAATGTAATGGCTGCATTGCCCTTCAAACCGCAACAAAATAATGTTGGCACATTATTGTTTGATTCTCGCTCAGATCAAATAAAAAGATAAGATGGAACTTTGCGAACAAAGAAGTGAGGCCGGCTATAACTACGCCTAGCCGTTTACAAACACAATTTTACACTATATATAACAATACCGAAACTACGCCTTATCTTGTCAGTCGAGCTTTCGATATCTTGATCGCTCAACCGGCCTCACTTCTTTGTTCGCAAAGTTCCATCTTAACTTTTTATTTGATCTGAGGATTCTCAATGAACTTTTGTTTCGGAGTCCTACCGCCTTAAGAACATTACCATCACGCCTGTATGCCCCAAAGGTTTCGACAGAATTGTACTAAATGTACACCCACATTTCGCCGGTATGTTTAGGTATTATGTAATAGGGGTCGAGCCTATCGCCATCACATATCCAAACTCTAAGCTGCTATTTATAGCATTTCATAAAAAAAAACAATAACACTTTGCATAAATTGGGGATCAAACCGAGGACCTCTAGCATAGCAGTCGCGCTTAGGACCTCTAACAAACCAGGAGCAATTTACAGCATAATAAAATGTAGGTATGTTTGTGTATCCGCAATAATGAAACGCACACAATTAATAACAGACCCTCAAAATAATAAAACAATACCGATTTTCAAATTGCATTCGAATATTGCTAATGGTAGACGTAAATTTTTACTACCTGCCTACCACCATTTTATATTCGAAGGGTGGACTCATTAAAATTTTACGCACCTTTTTGCAAAAACACCGGTGAAAGCAAAAGGCGCATTTATGGAGGTTGTTCAGTTAGATTCATTTAACCATTCATTTATGGAGAACCTCAGATCAAATAAAAAGTTAAGATGGAACTTTGCCAACAAAGAAAACTAAGATTTGTATTCTTTGCTAGAGAATATATTATTACATACATACATACATATTGTCACGCCTGTCTCCCATGGGGGTAGGCAGAGACTATAGATTTCCACTTGCTACGATCCTGGCACACTACTTTCGCTTCATCTACATTCATTAATCTCTTCATGCATGACCGTCGGTTTAAGGTGCTCGGAACCTGGCCTTTTTTAAGAACATCCGCAATTTGGTTGCGGTACGTTCGCCGAGGTCTTCCCCTTCCAACTCGTCCATCCATACTCACTATATATACTTGTTTCGTCAGTCTCCGTTCATCCATTCTCTCTACATGACCAAACCATCTTAACATACCTTTCTCAATCCTTGTTACTACATCTTCTTTCACTCCACAATGCTCCCTTATCACACTGTTTCTCACTCTATCTTTTAGCGTAACACCACACATACTTCTCAAAACTCTCAGTAGTGTATTCTTTACAAAAATTTTCACGAAAATTCTTTATGCTTCATTTTTTAGTGAAGAATAAAGAATTTTCTTGAAATTTTGACTAAAAATGGAAAAACAACTGTCAATCAGCATCAGTAGTAGTAGTGTACTAAATGTGTCACACACAACACAACACAACACAACCGGGGAAGTACTACCCTCCCACAGAATATCGACGTCAAGTAGAAGTAAGTAATAAAAATAATAAAATAAAATAATCTTGTTTAAAAATGTAATTTTTAAAAGTTTAATAAAGATACATACATGTATAAGGTTGCATTTATCAATAATCAATTTTCAATATCTTTATTGCACTCGATAATCTTGTTAGATGTTTCGTATGGTGAAGAGTGCCGGAGAACAGAAAATGCCGCAGAAATGGAACTTCTGTTATACCTTACAATTTTTACAGGAAATATCATTTTGGCATCGAAGTCACGTCTGGTTTTTGACGCCAGGTGGCACGCCCACATAATTACATGGCTCTTTATACATTTTACAGTATTACGCAACATTGCAGGGAAGTGTAGGCAGCTCACGAAGTTATTATGATGTTAGCCAATCAATAACGGTAGCGTCATCTATTGACATTTATATAAACAATTTTTCTTCGTGTTCAATCAAACATTAAAACTCGTAAAGATTTCGAGCAGTAGAACTTTATGATTTCTTTAAATAAATGTATTGTTGGATAAAAACGTTACATTTCTCTAAATTTATGATTCAAAAAGTAAGTACAATGATAATGATTAAGTTGACAGATCGATTAATACCGGTAGCGTCATCTATTGACATTAATTTAAACTATTTTTCTTCGTGTTCAGCAAAAATTTAAAACTCATGTGCGAACGCGCACCCTAGCACTCAAAATAATACATCAACGCATCTCCCAGTCTGCATAATTACGTTAGCTAATCTTTGCCCAATAAACATTAGGGTTGTATATTACCCGAACGTCCTAAGACGATTTCACGGGTTTGCCCATTTCTCCGCAAAAAGGTACAGCGAATCCTAAAAGGATTTTGAGGATATTACTGTCTAAATAATATATAACGTATATTTAGGTATGTGTATTGTATTATTGTTTTGCCTATTGTTTGAAATATATACCTGTTTCATAATCATTTGCACATCTGTTTCATAGGCATTGGGACTTATTACTTTGTAGGTAATAATTACATTTCAATTGGTTTTAAATCTGTTGTTGAATGTTGCAATAACAGATCTAGAATATATATTAATATATATATTCTATATACTGACTATATTCTATATACTGACTGCCTCATTAGTCTAGTGGTCCTAAGCGCGACTGCTACGCTAGAGGTCCTGGGTTCGATCCCCAGGTCGAGCAAAGTGTTATTTGGGATTTTCTATGAAATTCTCAGTAGCAGCTCGGAGTCTGGATTTGTGCCCGGTTAATGGCAATAGGCTCGCCCCCTATTACATGGGACCTAAACATACCGGCGAAATGCGGGTGTACATTAGTACACCTCTGCCTAACCCTTCGAGGAATACAGGCGTGATGGTATGTTATGTTATGTTATATTCTATATAATCAGCACATACTCACTTGCTTTTAACTTGATACTATCTTAGTCGCTATGTTATTTATAAACGAATAAAGTCATTCAAATTTTAGAACAGTGAGACGAGTTTCAAACTTTTGTTTCAGATAACTCAACAATTGAGTTGTGTTGACGATTCTAGGAATTATTAATAAACTGGCCCGACAAACTTCGTTCTGCCTTAGATTGGGTTACACAAGGTCCTTCAATGAAGGGTCGACTCCCTTCATTAAAGGACCTTGAGATATACTATACTTTTTCGTTTTGTCATATAGGTAGTGTTTCTAGAACAACCAAAGCCTATGGTTTGCCGATGCGACAACGATATTAATTCGACAGTATAGTACCTTTTTAAATGATTTAAAAAAAGGATGAGGTTATTTATAGGTTCGTCTGTATATTTCTTTTTCTCGAAAAGCATCATTTGGTGAAGTGGAACTGGTGATGGAGGGCAGAGAAAAATACACAAGGTGGCCACCCTTATGTATTTTTCCCGATTATTCGAAAACAGTGATTGAACAGTGAGTGGATCTTTTCTTTTCGCCACCGTACCGCAAAATATTTTAGACATATAATTATTTTTATTATTTTTTGAAGGCGGTTTTTAATTTTTTGTGAAAAGTTATTTTTACGTTTATGTTGACCTTATTATATCACTATTGCGACTTCATCTATTGTTGAATTGGCGTTCGTTTAACTGTAGAGCGTCATTTATCCGCTCTAATCACGACTGACGACGGTATAGTATCTTACCACCAACAATCACAACTACGACATCATCTATTGCTGGAGCGTTGCATTCCATTGGCGTTCGTGTATTCTAGGGAGTCGTTTATTTGTTCTAATCATGGTCATCAGGGTCTTTTTTTTATGTTGAAATGTAACACCTGGTAGTTGCGTGAGGGTCCCGGATCCCAGCTCCATGAAGGGATATTTTATACGGCAATAATTTTTCACCAACAATCACAATTGCGGCTTCTTCTATTATTGTATGTTAACCTGGTACTTCAGTTATGTTGGCTTTCAGTTCCCTGAAAGGATAATAATTATAGGACGGTATTGGAAGGAGGTGGCACGGTACCGGAAAAAGTGGAGGAAATGGGGGGAGGCCTTTGCTCAGGAGTGGGACAATACAGGCTAATAAAAAAAAAAGATGGTATCTATCTTTTTACGTTTATAGTGACCTGATCATATTATGCTGCCTTAGTTCACTAATATAATAGATACCTAATCAGTATGTATGGATTTTTAATTTGAAACTCTTTCAAGTTTCTGTCATGTCACTACAGATAGCGCTGCATACGAAAATTTTATGATAACATTCTTCATTTTTCTTCATTTCTTCTTTTTTTATAAATATTATGTGACACAATAGGAGACGGAGAAAAGGAGACGGAAGGGGACTGAGGGAGGAATTGAGTCTTTGATCTAGTCTTTGTCTTGTGACCAGACGATGGTGCTAGTAAACGGACCTCACATCCTGCTAAAGGCGAACAGTGAAAGCTAGGCCACAGCCTGTCTTAGTCGTGGTGAAAGTCACGAATCGAAAATAGGGCAAAGGCAAGTCCGGAAGCGAGAATCCAGCATTTCGGGGATTTGCCGTATTATAAAAAGAGTAGTACTATTTTAGTAGTATGTATCTATTAGTCGTTCAGTCCTTGTGTTCCCCAACAGCACTTCAAGTAGATGACTCCAACCACATTGCAATTACTGCTCGAATTGTTTGCCTACCTGAAGTAAGCCAAATTTCAAATACGAAACCATTATTCCCATTTGATGCAACGTTACTTTGGTTTGAAATTGATGAAACTCGCAATCCAGCATTCATCATTTACTGGAACTTTTGATCCGCCAATTAAGCATGATATTTGAGCTGAAGCTAGAACTGCGTGTACTTTAGATAAGTAATAACTCCACTGATCAATCACATATAGGACCTAGGTTGAGAGCTTTTATAAATAATTGCAGTTGAGCATCTTAACAATTAAAACACAATTCATAGATGGTCAACAGTTTATTTAAAAACTTTGAATGCTTAGTAGCATAGTAAACTAATCGATAGCCCGCTTTTTCTTTAAAAACGTAGAAAAGATATCGTATTCCTTCTTCAAAACAAAATTTAGTCAACGTTTTTTAAAAATTTCTGGACCCCTTATTTCATAATAAAATAAAGCCTTATATATCTACGTATAGACTTTTATTTATTATTTATTTAATTTATTTAGTCGCATCTGGTTGAACATTGAAAATTTGAAGTAAAAGAGTTATGAGTATGAATGTGGAAGGATAGTGGGATAGGGGGTAGAGGGAGACCAAAGAAAAGATGGATAGATTGTGTGAAGTCAGATATCAGGAGTCGGAAAGGGATTGAATGATGAGATGAAGACTAACAGGGATAAATGGAAGAAAAGGGCAGGCTGCGCCGACCCCAAATTAGTCGGGAAAAGGGGAGGAAGATGATGAGCTGGTTAGACTGGAAGGCGAACCCATCATATTTGGGGAAAGACTATGAGAATGAGGAGTCATCACTCCTCCAGTAGTATACCGAAAAAGAACGCAAAGATGGCCAAAGAATGCAATCGAGGCAATAACAACTTTTTTGTATATCAAAAAAGTTATTGGAGTTATGGAGTGAAAGAGGATGTAGTAACAAGGATTGAGAAAGGTATGTTAAGATGGTTTGGTCATGTAGAGAGAATGTTTGAACGGAGATTGACGAAACAAATATATATGGCGAGTGCGGACGCACGAGTTGGAAGGGGACGACCTCGGTGAACGTTCAAAAAGGCCAGGTTCCGAGCACCCTAAACTGACGGTCATGCATGAAGAGATTAATGAATGTAGATGCGAAAGTAGTGTGCCAGGATCGTGGCAAGTGGAAATCCATAGTCTCTGCCTACCCCCATTGGAGACAGGCGCGACAATATGTATGTGTATGTATTAAAAAAAGTTATTGTGGTTTTGTCTTCGTTACATTTTTAATATGTGCTGGGTAAGCAAAATAAAACTTAGGTACTTTATATTGGACTGTTATAATAAAATGTAAGACCGAAAAAAGTTTTTATAGTATATTTTTAGGATCTCCGAGAAACACTTAAATCTTTGATGAATCGCGTGATTTGCAGCTTTTTGCGTTGAAAAATTTAACAGCTATCTTTTATTTGTGCTATATTTTTTTCTGGAATCATAACTTAGCTTGTTAACTTAGCTCGATAACTGGTTTACAACTTGGATGGAATGAGATTAGGAAGACTGTTTGCTATATGAGTTGATGATATATAAATTTATTGGAAAGGACGACCTTCGCGAACGTACACGTATAGTTTATAACACACGTTTCTGGCCATGTGCGGACAGGAAGATCTGCATTCTTAGAAGTCTTACTACTAGGCGAAAAACAGGTGCAAAAGGACCGAAATTCCTAAAATTCTGGTCCTTCTGTCCGTAAATGTTTTGTCACTAACACACATTATTGATAAATAATTAAATGAAACATGATGTTTGAATTTGTTCCAGCATTTCATTCGAGGCTGCAGTAAGAAAATGTTGGCTTCACGTAAATAAAAAGAGCTTAAAACATTGACTAACCTAAAACCGTACTAAATATAATCTTATTGCATGAATGTACACTTTTGATGAACTTCTGAAAATGTAGTTTATTCACACTACGTGTTAAAGTAATATGTTCCTAATTAAAACAAAGTAATGAGATCTGTGAGTTTCGAAAACAGCGCCAGTATGCACACTGCCGAGCAAACAAAGGTATTAGCCGTTTCAGTGAAACTCGAATGTTCAGTGTAATTAGTTTGTCCGGCAGTGTACGAAGTATTTAAAACAATGTGGGGATTCAAGTGTAAAATTGTAGGTTAGAATGATGTTTTGAATGGAGAGTTATTAGCATGCTGCTACTAAATTATTATTATTTCGTTTCATTTGACAGCTGTGTCTAGTTAACACATCTGTCAAATTCTAATGTGTCACTTGAAAAATCATAAGACTTACAATAAATTGAGTTACCGTATGTAATATAGAGATTACTTAGCTTAAAAAAACATACCATCACGCCTGTTGTCCCCGACGGGTTAAGAATAGGTGTACTAATGTACAGCCCACGCTGTGGTATTTTTAGGTCCATTGTAATAGGGGGCGAGCCAATTGCTAATAACCGGGCACACATCCAGACTCCCACCTACTACTGGGAATTTAATAGAAAAACCCAATAACACTTTGCTCGACCTAGGAATCGAACCCAGGACCTCTAGCGTAGCAGTCTGTATTTGTACCCTTTTAATGGTTATAGGGTCGCCAACTATTACCATTAACCGGGTACAAATACAGAATCCGAGCTGTTACAGAGAATTTCATAGAAAATCTCAATAACACGTTGTTCGGATGAAATAGTCACAATGAAAAGAAAAAGCTTTGATAAATTCCAATTTCCAAGTAAACAAACAAAGCAAAAATTCTTCTACCTTGCCAAACAACAAAAGCCATTAATAAAAAGGTACAAACTATTTGAAATCTATAACAACTCGGTACACTGTCGGCCAAACAAAAGGCTTCACGGAGCGCCGTCACAACTCATTGTTCTATGTAAAAGTTGACCGTATTGTGTTACATGAAAAGTTTTGTGAACTAATTATTTTGTCTCGATGTGTAATGGGAAGGGTAACAATTAGAATTATTCATAGGATTGTAGATTTAAGACGATAGAATTTGAACTGTATTATAATAAACCAATGATTTCTTATCGATTGCACCTGACTTACAGTTATAAGTGATCAACTTTATAATGAATATATTATTAATACACTTCAATTACAAAACATTTCTGCCTCATTCATCTAGTGGTCCTAAGTGCTACACTAGAGGTCGTAGGTTCGAGTCCCAGGTCGAGCAATTGTTTTGAGTTTTTCCCTACAAATTGCCCGAAAAGAGTTTGGATTTGCGTTCAAAACAAACCGGACAACTGTCGTATGTCCAATAATCATTACACCTCTGCCTAACCCTACGGGGAAAACAGGCGTGATTTTATGTTAATTACAAAACAAATATTAATCCAACAATAAATTATAATTATTCAATACAGAATCTTAGACAGATTTACAAGTGATACACGAAATAATTATGTAGAAATTAATTATTACATAATTTATCAACAGCTCAAATGGTCAAGGAAAATCTCGTTGAGATATCTTCACCTCATTAATAATGAAAGTACTCGAGATAATTAATTACTGCAATAATTTCGGACTTGCGAATGAAAAAGAGTTGCCCATTTATTAAATAATAATATTTTTTGCAAGAGACTGCTGTGCGTGAGGTCCTTGGTTTGATACCATAGTCGAGAAACGTTATAGGATTTTTCAATGGAATTCTCAGTAACGGGTTTGGGATTTTCTGTCGGTTAAATGGTAATATAATTAATTAATGTTAACTGCCAACTTAGTCTTGTATTCTCAAGCGCGACTGTTATCTACAGGTCCTGCTAGAGGTCCTGGGTTCGATTGACAGGTCGAGCAAAGTGTTACTGGGTTCTTTTCATAAAATTCTCAGTAGCTCATTCTCTTAGCAGGTCGTAGGTCAGATTTGTGCTACATGGGACCTAAAAATACCGCTGACCTATGGTTGTACATTAAGTACACCTCTGCCTAACCCTTCGGAAAAAGCATGTGTAATGGTATGATGTATTTATGAAAATATTTTTTTTAAACAGCGTGCATATTTTTTCCGAAATACTCGTAATAATTATGCGCCTGTATTTACAGCTGCGCATTTTTTATTTTAATCTTAAAATTTCAACCTTCTATTCAAAAAGTTTAAAATTTTCAGTTAAAAAAAACAGCTAAAAATCCGTACTCAAATGACGTAATCAGGAATATGCCCGGTACTCAGTCCTTTGGGACATCAATATTTTTCTCTTGGAGAGCCTTTCACCTTAGAGTATTAACAAGACAAGGTATCGCAAACAAAGGTTCGCGTGCAACTGACTATCTTAAGGCTATTCGTACACTGCACCGCATCACGCAGCGTAACGCGGGAGTGCGTGTTCTTACGTGTTTTGTAAGTATCTGTGTTTGAATAGAAAACACGCGTAGTCCAACACACAGAAAACGCATTCACGCATAGTGTTGTTGTTCCACCGCCACGCACCCCACAGCGTAGCGCGGGGCAGTGTGTGTTTTGCTTTACTGGGCAGTAGGTCATCAGGTTCTACTAATATTATAAAAAGAAATGATTTGTAATTTGTAATAATCTATTAACTTAAAAAAAAAAGTAATGTGGGTCATACATTACTAGTATTCTTGTTATCCCCTCGTACTATGCTAAATGCTTGTGTTTCGAGTGGGTTCACGTCGGTAGTGCAATGGGTGGGGTTCGAACCGGCAACCACATGATCGCAAGTCCGACGCCCATTAGGCTACCGCCGCTTCTTCTTCTTCTTCTTCTTTATGTCTGACTTGACTATCTTCATAGTGACAATTTTTAACAAAAGCTAGCTATTGTAAGCATAACTTCATAACATTAACTTTGGAACTAATTTACCCTTTTACCACTAGAAAGCTACATTATCTCCGATTAACATATCATGTGGAAATTCTCATGGACTTCCGACGCCCGAGGAAGGTAACGGAGCGCGTTGAGCTCCACTCTAGGTGGGTGCCCTTCCGACTTAACCCACACGGGCGATTCACCCCACCACTTTTTGCTGGGGCATCGGGAGCGAGTCTTCATTTCTCCGCGAAGCGAGTCGTATGCTTTAGCAGTTAGCTTAGCTTATTTTATTCATACTCAGACTTCACAAAGTTTTTTGCCGAAGAGTTTCTCCCATAAAATATTTCTGCCGGAAGCCCGCCAGCGGCTAAATTTTTCATTTGTATACGTCAATCGTGTGATAGACAGACAGACAGATAGATGAGTAATCCTATCAGTATATTTTTGTGGTACATCTGTTGTTATCGAGATATGGGATTTATGGAGAGTGAAGACTTACTTTTCATGTCTTTTGTACAATATTACTATATGGAATAAAAGATTTATCTGACAGGATTTAATATTATCTTTTTCTATGTTGCTTGAAGTTGAACTGGGCACAAAATGGCAGATGACAGCGCGACGATGATGGCGGGATGACCTCGACTTCTTCTGGAAGGATTGGCCCAAAATAGCCTTAAACCGTCAGGAATAGAAAAAAGGCAGGGAGGCCTTTTAAAGGCTTGTAAAAATCACATATCTGATAATATAACTACTGTCTGGACTTTAAAAGAGACCATGATCCTCTGATTTTGTTTCACGCCTGTAATCATCGAAGGGTTAGGGAGAGGTGTACTTAATGTACATTCACAGTTCGTCAGTCGATATCCAAATTCCGAGCTGCTATTGAAAATTTCATAGTAAAACCCAATAACACATTGCTCGACTTAGGAATCAAATGCAAGACCTCTAGCGTAGCTGTCACGCTTAGGAACTACTAATGAGCTAGAACTAATGAGGAAGTTTTAAAAAAAAAAATAGATTTATTTATTACTTTCAAGGAATACTGGTATCATTGCGTATTGTAATATAACATTAAATATATTATTCTACGTCAAATCACTTCCCAAAAGTCAATAATCCATGAAATCCTACCCTAAAAATATTTTACTCTACAATATAAATTCATATTTCCCTACAAACCATCGAAATGCGGGCGTATAATTTAATAGAAGCTAATATTATATCCTATGTTATGTGGAATCTCGTAAAATTTTATTTCTATAGCTTACCCCTTTTATAGGGTAAGGGTAAAGTAGGGTTTTACAATAATATTCTTAAATAAACATAACATTTTAGTAGACAGACAGATCTGATAGTATTATCGGAATGGGAAGAAAACGATATGAGGACTTTTGTTTTCATTGGGAAATGTCTTTCAACATGTTTAAGGAGTTTTCCTTGGAGGGAAAAGAAATTCATTTCTTTGGAAAATAAAACATACCTACTGTATTTTTATGGGATAACTCGGCACGATACTAAAGGAGTTGCAGATGCGTTGTCGAGCTTATTTAAGGAAAAGGAAGGGGAAAGGAGAAAAGGAGAAGGAAGGGGACTGAGGGAGAAATTGGGCCTCCAGCGCTACACACTCACCGTATGAAACGCAACAGTATGCATACTGCCGCTTCACGTCGATATTCTGTGGGACTCTTTCGGACTCCCATAGAAATCTTATTGGAATCTTTTGGGCTAACAATTACGATTGTCATAGGTTCTTGTGACAACCAGGATCAACCGCTTTACGTGGTCTCCCAGGCATGAAGACTCGCTATATTTTAAGAATGGTGAAATTATGAAGCGGCGTTAGCCTAATGGCTGGGGCGTCGGACTTGTGATCACGTGGTTGTCGGTTCGAAACTCACCCATTGCACTACCGACGTGAACCCGTAACACAAACATTTAGCTTATTACGGGGGTTATCAAGAATGCTTGCTAGTCATATTTTAAAAGAGTGTCCATGGAGTTTCTTGCCGGATTCTTCTCCATAGGATCAACTTTTTGGAACCGTGCAACTAGAGTCAATAACGTTTCATAAACGCTTGTAAAAGCTTATTTGAAATAAAAACATTTGATTGATTGATTGATTGAAAAAATGGTCACCCATCCAAACTCTGACCGCGGCAAGCGTAGCTTAATCTTAAAGATCCGTTGATAAGCGTAGTTATAACTTAGCCACTAGCTCACTTTTTTCTCAGAAAAATTTCTATACTAAACAAATAAATCAAAACCTTAAAATAAATAATTCACTTTTTACGCCCGCACATAAAAGTAAAAGATATAAAGTACCGCGTATGTACCGGCTTTGTTCCCATTTTCTTTCGAGCTCATTTCCTAATGAAACTGTTGAAAGAAGTGGAGATTTAAAAGATAGCACTTTCTTTTAGTGTTTTTAAAGTTGTACCGTTGTGAATAGTGATGTCAGTTTTCTAGACTTTTTGTCTTGAACTGGTGTTATAAGTCTTTGTTTTTGTTTTTCCGAGCTCCAAGTTTTTAATGAACTTATTGGTGTACACACGGCCACACATCAAGCTATACAAATCCAGTATAGACTGACCTCGCATTGTAAAGACTTATAGTACAATGCAAGGATATTGTATACTGGATTTGTATAGTTAATGTGTAGCCGTGCATACCAACTTAGTAACGTTACAATTTAACTTATAGACCGAGCATGCACGAATCGCGAGTGAAAAGTCTCCGTTGCAGCTCGGGCAAAACTTAATGCTTTTGTATATCCGGCTGTTCTTTTCTACAGGTCGTATTCGTAAACCGATTTTCTTTTGAAAACAAGTTTGATAACTACATCGGTACATTTGGATTTTTTTCTAAATGGCGAAGATATGGAGGTTGAAAACGTAAAAAAAAATCACATCGAACAATGTTTTTAGTACCTTTATTAAGAAGCCACTTTTAAATTTCACCCGATATACTTTAGGGGGTGTCTCCAGCGTTTTGCTTTAAGGTCCGTAGTTAACATTTATTGAGTTTTAAGCTACGCAAAAGCAGACTCATAAAATTAAATGTAACTAACTTTATTATAAAGTTCCGGTCTGGTTTTTTTTAGAAACTAAAGAGCTTATGTTAAATTCCGAACTCTAGTAGGGAAATAAGAGAGGCAGAGAGAGATATGAGTTAGTAATTCCGGCTGTTGAATTCAGCTTCTGCCTTTGTACACAAGTGGGATGCAAAAGAGGCTAAACTCAAAAGCTATAGATATCTTAACAGACCTAAATGCAGATTTTGAAGTCAATGGCTGGAAGGGCTCGCTCTAGAAGGACATACATCGTTCTCATCGACGAAGTCGTACTACACAGATTATTGATGACTTTTTCATCTCATTTTGTGAACTGACTATTTACATTTCATTGGCGATGTTTAGACACGCCAATAAAGTAATTTCTATGCGCATATCAACGCTAATCCAATCCACAGCATGTTAAAAGAATATGCTAAAACAGAACGAACCAACTCCCAAATTAGAATACAAGCTAGTCTCACTCAATTCCCAACGAAACGGCGAGGTAATGTTTTAAAAGGAAAAATTTCGCCTGTAAAATGCAAAACGCAGCCCAATTTCGCTGGAGCCATGCAGTATTGTCCAAAATTGTATTTGGCAGCAAAAATGCAACGCTTGGACGAATTGTAAGCGGGATGCAGGCGAGATCTCGGGATATAAATCTCGGGATCCGTGGTCGCCACGTGACTAGAATGATTGTAACTCGTGATTAAGTGTACACTATAGTTATGGTATAATATGAATATCGGGGTTTTTGTGTTTTGAAGGTATCATCAGTACTTATAAAATGAACTCCCCTGCCGCGTCTGTCAATCTGTTCTTGGAAACTGCTAAACGGATTTTGATGCGGTTTTCATCAATACACAGATTAACTCAGTGGTGTAGTTGTAGGAAATGCGGCTGCTGATTATGAGGATTTGGCTTCGACTTGCAAGTCATGCAAGGTCCGAGGTGGTTTTTATGACCGCTTAATTGTAATAAACTCGCCCTCCTTATAAATGGGACCTAAAATGATATTGGTAAACTGCGGGTTACAGTTACTGTACACCTGTCCAGCCCTTCGGGGAATACAGGTGTGATGGTATGTTATGGTAAGCTTAATTTCTGTATCTTTTCTACAGATTAACGTCTGTTTTTCTTAGCACATTAGAATATTCCATTTCGTTATTATTTTAATGAGACGCCTAGTTGTTTTACAAAAGGCTCCAGACAAAAGTTGAAGCATAAATCTCTCCAAAACTGAGAGATAACACCGAGTTTGAAACTATAGACATTTGCATGACGAGGCGAGGTGGTACTGTAAAAGAATTATGCACAGGCGATTTATATAAACGCTCAGTGACGTAATTCGATGCAATAATTACGATCGAACACGCTGATCCAATTCCACGCCACAAGTGTGTCACGACTTCAATGCATATTCAGACAGTAATCTGGATGCATTCGTACTTATTACCAGTCATAATCATATAGATATAGCATAGCATAGTAAAAGTTTCGGAAATAAACCCCTAAAGTTATCCCAGTGTTTACTTTAGCAGTACACCAGTATCTACCATTTAGTGCGATTCGTACATTTTGGTCCTTCGAGCCGGTTTGAGTCAAGGAAATGACAGTTAACTGACCAATCACGAAGCAAATTCGTATTCGTATAATCGACATTTGGAAACGCAATAAGAATAAATATATGAGATGCCTGACATCAAATCAAGTTACTTTTTTATTTATAAGTTAAGAAAATGACAGGCTTTACGTGTACCTCCGGCTCCTTCATTTATTTATTTATTCATAAAATACACCCAGACTAAAATATATTCGTGGAATAATACAAATATTTGCTTCAGGTGGGAATCAAACCGACGACACGCGACGCTACAGAAGTAGCGAGACGACTCACATCTCTGCTACGCCGCGTGTCGTCTTAATTTGCAAGATTTGATTACACACCCCCAGACAGAAACTGGAATAAACGCTTGTTAAAAAAGCCGTACTCAATAGCTCCGCTGTCAACATGACCTCGCCTTATCCTTTGATACCATCACGGGTTCGGGATAAAGCCGGGCTTCACATCACGACAAGCGTCACAATAACTCGTGTAGTACCCAGCGTATATTTAAAGCCGTTTTATCATCGATGTTGGACAGAATCTTCCTCTATTGTCCTCGCGAGTTACGAAATGAAAGTTCACATTTTTTATAAATATACCTACAGCTCTTATATTCTGAAGATCTTGTTTTGCAGGGGACTCCACAGTAATGTTAAAAATATTGATAAATTTATCAATTATTAGCTGTCCGCCCGCGTGGAGTGTGTATATGTTTCTTGTTTATTGCCACATGATAAAAAAATAAAAAATTACAAAAAATAATAATATATAGTTAGCTGATTCTCAGACCTATTTCTTCTTCTTCGTGTTGAGGTACGATTTTTTTATAGTTAAATACTCTTTGCCCAAAACTTAGATCTTTCTCAGGCCTATTGAATATGCATATAAAATTTCATAAAAATCGGTCAAGCCGTTTCAGAGGAGTAACATCCATTTCGTTGGTAACTATAAACTAACATTGTGATACGAGAATTTTAAGAGGTCTATAGGCTGCGGTAAAAATACTTTTTTTTTTATTTTCCTTAAAAACTTTTACTATCAATTTATAACGTAAATACACAGTTTATATGATATAAAATCTTGCCGCGAGATTTGAGTATCTACTCTTATTAACTTAGATTGAAAATTTAAAAAAATAAAATTCATCAGATTAGATTATTTCATTTTCTTGGTTAACAGGTAAATCCTTCAACTTTCATGTCTCTTCTGTCTTTCTTGGAAATATTAACATGATATAGTACAGAACAGAATATTGCTGTGACCGAAAATGTGTCAATATACCTAATCCTTGTTATACCAATATTGTAGCTCGGAACGCTACACCAGTTAGTAGTCCGCTAGTGTTGTACCGGTAAGCCAACAATATCGGTGCGTCGTGATTACAAAATATTGCGGCTGGGGATCCCGTGGCGATTGATCGCCGGTATAGATGCAATAAACGCTTAGGGCGGATAGTCCCACGTTGGGCGCCATTAACTTTATTTTTGTAAATTGTATAGACATCTAGGTTCATGGCATTAGACATTGCGATATCAACTATTATGTATTCATCAAACAGACTGAGTATCCCCCCTAAATCCCCGCCATAAACTTAATAAGCTTATACTCACATATCTTAGAACTTTATTAGTCGATTTCAATATATATTTTTTTACTATAGGTATACGAACTATATATACAACATATATTATTTAATAAGATAGTTATTTTTTATTAATTAAATGCCAATTTAACTACCCTATTATTGTTTTTACAGTGAGATTTCTTGTTGAATCTGTCGCTAAGCAATAATGTACTAACATTATTTTGTTCCGGTTTGAAGGTAATGTAGCCGGTGCAATTAATGGTCATATGAGTATTAATAAATGAAGTCTGAAGTTGACAATAAAACTGATAACGTTACCCACCTATGGTCAATAAATTATTATATCGTCCTTCGTCGAAAAACATTATTATTACTGCAAGCATAGTACATAACACACAGATTATTTAAAAGAAACATATTGAATTGAGCTGTACCTACAGAAGACATAAAATATTGCTGAAACAATTTTCCTTATATTAGAAAAAATATTACCAAATATTTGTATCGAATAGATGACATAGTCCGAAGGAGCGTGAGAGATATCTTAAATGGTCGTAAACTGTCTCAAAAAATCCTTTCAGGATAGCAAAAGTCCCAAACATAACCTGCTTTGCAACCTCTGACTGAGAAAAGCACGCAAAATTGAACCTTACGACCTTTGAAATATGGTTGTGTGAGTTTTTATCGGGGTGCCAAACTTTTGGTTATTTTTGAGATATAATCTTAAATCGATATAGGGTAGTTCGTTGTGTATCTTAATATAAGAGATGTTTTTTTGTCAAGCGCCGACAATAGATATTCTCATTTAGTTAACTTAGCAGTGAGGTCTTGTAAAAGTGCTTTTGTATCGGGAATTTTGTTTGTAAGAAACTTGAAGGGTCGTTGATTCTTGTAAAAAAATATTGTGGGTATTATCATAAAGAACATAATTGAGAATGCCTCATTCGTCTACTTGTCCTAAACGGGACTGCTGCGCTACAGATTCTGGGTTCGATTACCAGTTCGAGCAAAGTGCTATTGGGTTTTTCTGTGAAGTACTCAGAAGCAGCTTGTATATTACTTATTTATAACATCATAACATAACATACCATCACGCCTGTATTCCCTGAAGAGTTAGGCAGAGGTGTACTAATGTACACCCACATTTAGCCCATGTCCCATGTAATAGGGGGCGAGCTTATTGCCATTAACCGGACACAAATCCAGACTCCGAGCTGCTACTGGGAATTTCATAGAAAAACCCAACTACACTTTGCTCGACCTGGGGATCGAACCCAGGACCTCTAGCTATCAGTCGCGTTTAGGACCACTAGACTAATGAGGCAGTCTTATTTATTTATTTCATTCTTTATTGTACACCACACATATAGTAAAAAAGAAATATACCTATATAGATTTATCCACGAAAACAAATGTACGAGTAGGTACAGTCACCATCAAATATATCGGAGCGAACAGACTGTTTATAATTATTTGAGCAACTAGGGAAATTAAACCATATCTCGGCGACACAAAGGACATTTTAGAATGAACACTATGTATTTTATCCCATTAAGATAATGCGCGGTGGCTTAGCGGTCATAGTGTCTGGTGTACCTAACCAAAAGACGCAGGTTGGAAACCTGCCCACAGTCGAATTTTTCCTTCACTATTAAAATAACTTTATCCTCACCGAGTCCAATTGAATTGTCTAAACTTTAAATTTTGGTTCAAAATTACGGACTAATTTTCCGCTAAATTAGTAAGGAGAATCTTCAATTGTATAAAGAAATAATGTGTTCTAGAGTAAAGTAGAATTGCGTAATAGTAGTAATTTAGTTCAATCACTCAATTGCTTTGTAACAATTTCTTTTTTCAAGAGAAACCTGTTCCCTAGTAGGTCTAACAGTAATGATTGAATTAACTATCATAATGATGGCTGCATGACATAATGATATTAAAATTTCTGTAAATAAGATCTCTCAAAGATACTTTTATAAGTCTATGTTTTTAATTTTTTAAGCATTAGATGCACACACATGGCTCAAGCCTTATGCCTCCCTCAGTCGCTTTTCTCCTTCCCCTCCCTTTTTCTTAAATAGCTGCTCGGCTGCTCGGCAACGCATCTGCAACTCCTTTGGTTTTGCAGATGTCCATGGGCGGCGATGACTACTTACCATCAGGTAGTGGCGTGCACAGAGATTTCAGACAGGGTATGCAATAAAAAACTGACCAGTTTCAGCTTTTTGTAGGTATCTTCCCCACCTACCTGTCTCTTACCGAAAATATTCTTACTATCGCGATAAGTAAACAAAATACAATGGAAACAATACAATTTGTTTGTATGTACACAACCAGTTAACCAGTAATGATTATCATAAAACTTTTTATTAAAATGACGAGTAATATTACCCTTTCTTTGAGTTAAATCCAAACTGAGTACTGGGGGCCTACCATAAACTCTTATAGCAGGTCAATTTTAGACGGAAAGTGAACTGTCGTGTTATTTTGTACCATGAGCACATCTAATAACCGGCCAGCCAGTGGTCACGTGACTTAAGCCGGCGAGCGGTCACGTGACATCATTTCAGCGGGCTGACCTGCAAAGAGCTTTACCATCAACTCATTTTTGACATTAGAACACTTGAAATTGAACTGCCCTGCAGTTATATTTATCAGCCGTATAAAAGTAGCTTTTATTTACCTGTTTTCTTTAATGTGTAAGAATAACCTAAAGTAAGAATTACTTAGTGCATAACATACTATCGTGGCATAATTTAAAATTTTAAAGAGAAAAATAGTATTATATTTTCCGTTCATTGTCGATGTGTGATGGAGATGAATTACTTACTTGATTTCTTGAGTAAGATATCCATAATATCAGTGATAAACTCATCACAAAAATCCAAAAAATAGAGTTGGTACTTAATTAAGATGTACCAGAAAATAAAGAACACGTCATTATTTATTTTTAATTAATTGTTGTCTGCCCAGCCTTTATAATATTTGATAGCACCACCAACAATGGAATTCCAATTTTCCACCACCTCCGTCCGCATCACACATCTTCGAAACATTGACCGAGCACTTAAGTTGTAAGTAGCCCATTGCAATGTTCTTGTGATTATTTAAAAATCACACAACGTTTTCAATTGTTCATATGAAACTCTTTTTTAAATCATGATCATGAGAAATTATTTAATTCGTATGTACTTAAAGCTTCGTTCGAAAACAGCCCTTATTTTAGTTGGTTGTATGCTAAGTATTTTAAGTATTGACAAGGGTCTTTAACATTTAAATCATGATAACTTAAAATGTTTTGCAACAAAACTTAGTGTCTGTAGAAGTAATACTCTCATAAAAACAGTATTTTCAAATAATTATCCTAACTTCCTTAAAACCGTAAAACCGATAATAATGCGAAAGCGTATTTCAGAACGTTTATTTATATTAAAGCGAACCGGACAGCTTTAGTGTAGCAGGTCTGAAGTTGATGCATTGCAGGGCAGTTTGAATTGTTCATGGTACAAATAGAAAACCTGTCAGGTTGACCTGCATAATTGGCCTGTCCTGTACTTGGCAAATATTTTAAAAGTTCATGGTAGGCCCCCTGACCTTAACTTTGAAATCAATTTAGCTTTTTCCTCAGAAAAATAATGTCGAAAACGCGCCAGATTTTAATTTATTTAAACACACTTCACCTACACAGGTCTCACAGGTATATTTTTCAATTTTTACGAGTTTAATATTACTTTTTTACAATAATAAACTTATTAAAAATTTACTCGACAAACAATCACTTGCGCCAATAAAAACAATATGGCGAAAAAAATTTGGAATGAATAAAAATATAGTCGATCAATTATTGGTCAATCCGACTAAAAACGTTGACCCTCTGCAATAAACAATATGCGCTGCTTTTACGGGTTCTTAATTTGGGCGCAAAGCAAATAAGCAGTGCTTCTAAATCTGTCACACACGCTCATATTTACATGCACACAGTCACACTTTTGCCGTGTACTACACGAGATGCGTCCAAATGCATTGTATGAAGAATAAGCAGCGAGGTGCACTGCTTATCTCAGCAGAGCGCGCCACCAGCGCGGAGCTCAATGACGCGGCGCGCGCAAGTTATCGACGCTTCAACGAATTAGTTCTTAAAAAAAAGTAATAGATGGCGCGAAAAATTACCATTTTTTAATTACATTTATTTATCATTAGAGGGGAATAAATTTATTATTAATTAAATACATTTAGGGACTACAGGGTATGCAGAGCTTATTTGCTTGTATGGAGTGCACGCCACTGCCATCAGGTAGCTCGTCTGCTCGTTTGCCATCCCAAAAAAAATGCGATTTCCGATGCGTGGTCTCAACTCGAGAACTTTATTGCTACATAACATACCATGACGCCTGTATTCCCCGAAGGTTTAGGCAGAAGTGTACTAATGTACACCCACATTTCAACGGTATGTTTAGGTCCCATGTAATAGGGGTTAGCCTATTGCCATTAACTGGGCACAACTCCAGACTCCGAATCCTATTCTGGGAATAGAAAGAAACGAAAATAGAAAAACCCAATAACACTTTGCTTGACCTGGGGATTGAACCCAGAACCCTTTATTGCTAAAATACTAATCATCGAATCAGAGTGTCATATTTAATCAAGTTCCGCGTACGATCGATATAAGTAGCCGTAATAATGGGAACAACACGATGTACGGTGAACAGTACGTCAAGTTACCATAAAATGACAAATTTTCTCGGTGGATTTTGAATTTAATCGTCAGCGGTTTAAGGTTTACAATCATTTGAAGATATTTGACAGTTTTGTATAACCTGATGGGCTGACGACTTTACTAGGTCAATGATTCTTAGAACCAGTTCCTATGTGTGTGCTGTGAGTATCCGTAATTGATTTAATAGCGAAGAGGTTTCATTGACATTTGGAATAAGTTGACCCAGTTTTCGAAAGGAAATTCAAAGCTATTGTTACTTTTGCTAAGTTTAGTGTTGATTTTGGTCCTTTCGGAGCGGAAGTGGTGATATTTTTATATTTAAGGCATATAAACAATATAAATTACATTTTAGCTTAGGGCCACTAGGCTAACGAGGCAGTTCATGAATAAATTGTGAAAAAGTAAAGGCATCGGTAAGGCATCAAACTTGTGATCATGTGGTTGCTGGTTAAAAAACTCACACATGGCACTACCGACGTGAACCCACTCGTAATGCAAGCATTTAGCTTAGTGCGAGGGGTTAACAAGAATACTAGTGCGACTCATTTTTTTTAATATATTTATTTACATATTATACAGATCTTTTTAGATATCATTTAACCCGTTACAAATTCAAACTTCGATCTGCTACTGAGAATTTCATAGGAAAACCTTAACACGAATAACATGTTTTATTAAGGAATTTGATGAAAATTTTGCAGTTAACTGCTCTAATAACTTTACCTATCCATTTTGCTATCATTAGCCAAGCAAGCCAACACAATCAGTGGTTAGGATTATCTGCATAAATATTATGTTAATTTCACCGTTTCATTACAAAACGTGTTCAAATAAGCGCGATAGTTTTATCGGAAATGAGATTGGATTCGCTTGGGTTATGTGGATTGGTATATTTTACGGTAGATATTATTATATGGATTTAGCATTGGGATGTTTAAAATTTTGCAATTGTGCAATATTTCACATTTTAATACCTACACACTCCCCGTGTGGGTATTAAAAATTTTAAACAGGCAAATATAACGTTTTACCTAAAGGTGCCTTGTACCATTTGGAATTAAGAATATCTTTAGCAATTCTTAGGCTGTTGATGTTTGTTTAGTTGAAACCTAGACTAAATTTTGTGGTCCTTAGAGCCGATGGCAGAATAAATTCAGATACCTGCTGAAATATTTTACATAATACGCTAACTATCACGCCTTTATTCCCAGAAAGGTTGTAATAGGAGGTGAGCCATTACCCGGGCACAAATCCATACTACAAACTGCAACTGAGAATTTCACAGAAAAATCCGATAACACTTCGCTCGACTGAGGCATCGAACCCACGACCTTTAACGAAGCAGTAGCCCTTGACTAGTATGCTCTTTAATCAACATAGTTTAAAATTTTATCACCAATCCAGCAATTAAAGTTTAATCAGGTCGGCATGTCGTGCAGTGATAGACTAGTGATATGACCGTTGGACTGCTAAGTTAAAGTTTGATACCAAGGCACGCATCTCTGACTTTTCGAAGTCATGTGCATATTAATAATTAATTAACACGCGCTTAAACGGTGAGGAAAATACCGTGAGGAAACCTGCATGCCTTAGAGATTTTCTTGACGGCGTGTGAAGTTTGTCAACGCGCAGTAGGCTAGCGTGGTGGGCCATTACCTATTCCCTCTCGTTCTGAGAGGAGACCCATGCCCAGCAGTAGGACAATGTAATGGCTTGATGATGATGAGGTCTGCATGGACCTTCTCTTACAATAATATACAAGGCTTACAGGCAATGAAAATCCTATGAATAAGCACTATCACTCTACAGTCGTTATATACCATTGTACCGTGGCTTTGTTTGCAAATCTACCACAGTGTTTGTTTGTACGGGTATCAAGCTCCACTGTATACATTTCGACAAAGCCTTCATTGATTTATAGTCTCGATTCAATAAATATTTGGTAACGTATATTGGGTCTGTAAAATTATCAATGGAAAACTTTGCTAAAAATAATTGGTCCTTTTGTCTTTTGGCAAAAACACGAAAGGACCAATTTGGACGTTGACTAAGAAAACGATACTTATTCTTCCGTCAGCCTACAGCCATTAACTGGGCATAAATCCAGACTCCGAGCTGCTTCTGAGAATTTCATAGGAAAATTCGATTACACTGATCAACCTGGGGATCTCTAGCGTAGCAGTCGCGCTTAGGACCACTAGACTAATTAGGCAGTCGCCCGACATCCGTCAACATCGTCCCAAACATCGAATTGTAAAAGTGTCTTGAAAATAAATTTTTACAGAAATAAATATCATTTCATAAATAATATTTTTTATGAATCTAAACAACCCTACCCTTTGTATGCCAGTTGTGCCATATTCCTCACTCATCGTCTCATAAGTTTGGCACAATCTTTACGGGCAAAGTTTAAGTAAAGTCTTTAGTTTGCTGTACCCTTCAAGTTTTCTACATAACTTGACAAGATGTGTTGTTGAAATGTTGGGAATTTCGGTTTACTGTGAGAGATGTTTAACGTTTACCGTGCTATATATAAGTACATTGTTTGTGTTACTTTTTTAAAAACTTTGTATAAAGCAAAGTCCCTTCCTGCTGTCTGTCCCTATGTATGCTTAGATCTTTAAAACTACGCAACGGATTTTGATGCGGTTTTTTTAATAGATAGAGTGATTCAAGAGGAAGGTTTATGTGTATAATACATACATATACAGAAAAGAAGAGAAACCACGCGGGCAAAGCCGTTGGCGGAAAGCTAGTTTTTAATAATATATTTGTAGATATATGAATCCTATAGTTACATAGAATCTAGAAGTCTATAAAAGCAGCGCTAGCCTAATGGCTAGGAGGTCAGACTTGCGATCATGTGGTTGCCGGTTCAAAACCCACCCATTGCACTACCGATGTGAAATCACTCGTAATTCAAGCAATTTAGCTTAGTACGAGGAGTTAACAAAAATCCTAGTAATAAGCTTTCATAAAATTCGTCACACACAGTATAACCATGCGAAGCCGGTACAGGTGGCTAGTATGGAATAAATTAATCTGAATGTACCTACCAATAAATATCAAGTATCGTTTATAAGGTCCAAAATATGGGTCAGGCAGGTCTTTTATAAGTCGGGCCGACCCTTAGCGCGTACTTATTAACTGTTACTTAAGTTATTGGTAAAAGTTATGTACGTAAGAGCCATGAAGGTTAAGCTCAGTTATTGATTGAGGAATGAGAGCTCGCTCCCGTGGTCCCAGTAAAAAGTGGTGAGTTGAAACACCCGTGTGGTTGTAGTTGGTAGGTCACCCACTATGGGTGGAGTCTGACATCCGCCGTCATCTTCCGCGGAGGACGCGAGTCCATGAGAATTTCCACATGACAATAAAAAGGTTATAATTAAACTGCCTCATTAGTCTAATGGTCACAAACACAACTGCTACACTAGGGGTTCAGTTACCAGGTTGAGCAATTGAGCAATGTGTTATTGAGATTTTTTTTTTGTTTTTTTTTTTGGTATAACTCGGCAAACGAGCAGGCGGGCTACCTGATGGTAAGTAGTCATCGCCGCCCATGGACATCTGCAAAACCAATGGAGTTGCAGATGCATTGCTGAGCCTATTTAAGGAAACGGGAGGGGAAGGAGAAAAGGAGAAGGAAATGGAATGAGGGAGAAATTGGACCTCCGGCGCTCCACACTCACCGTACGAAATGCAACAGTATGCATACTGCTACTTGACGTCGATATTCTGCGGGAGGGTAGTACTTCCCCGGTCGTGCGACCCATTCATGCTGGCATGTAGACATGCCAGCAGGCACTACTACTACTATTTTTTATGATTTTCTATGAAATACTCAGTAGCAGCTTTTATTCTGGATTTGTGCCCGGTTGTAGGCTAGAATTGGTAGAATTCACATGCGGTCGAGAAAATCTCCCAAGCAAACAGCAGGTGTCCTCAAAATGGTTTCGTTCTTCTCAGAGGTCGTCAGATAGAAAATTCCAGTACTTAAAAAAAATAAAACATTGACTTGTAAAAATGTCTTTAAAAGATCCATTTACAAAAATAATTATCATTTTAATTTCATTTCAGTGCAACAATCGTAGTTATTTCAAAATTAATGAATAGTTCCTTTCAACATAAGGTCGTCCTCAATGCCAACTTAGGTGGAATTAACTTCTCTCGGTATTAAGAGATCCCCTTTACCAAGAGAAAATTAGTTTCTTTATATATCACATAATATAATACAAGAGTATTATTTATGTAATTACATTATTAAGAACTGTTTTTATGTATGAATAGAAAAAGATAATTGCGTTTGCGACTTCGTATGGAAACGTAAGAAGATTTGTGCTTAATAAATTACATATTATATCTATTTTTTTGTATTTTGTTTACGAACGGGCTTTTTTGTTGGGAGAGATACTGTAAAAAGTGTTACATAAGCTCTTTGTAGGGAAAAATATCACAAAATAAATTTATTATTAAAATATAAAAACATAGGTACTATCACGCCTATATTCCCTGAAGGTGTAGGTAGAGGTGTACTATACTATATACAATTGTATACCTACAGTTTGCTGGTATATTTAAGTCCCATGTAATTGGAGGAAGCAATGGGCTCGCCGGCCTATACCGGCCAACTGTGGGTTTACATTAGCACATCTCTGCCTAACCTTTCGGGGAATACAGGCGTGATAGTATGTTATGTTTAAATATTTTGATGAATTATTAATTATTTTCTTGCTCAAATATTAAAAATATAAAGTTAGGTAGTAAGTGAATACCAGAATAATAATAATAAAAACAATTGAAATATCAATAGTTTTCTGTACGTAAAAGATAAAACGTAATACATTAATGTTATTATTCGTTAAAAGTCAATTGTTGCGAAAATGGCATATTATACCGACTGGCTTGCTCACAATGAACCCTGCAACCAGGAGATAAAAACTGTGTTGTTGACGCGAAAAACTAGCTTTTGTCCCCTGAATGACCTGTGTATTTCAATGAATTTGTTTTGTCAAAAGGATTTTTCATAGAAATAAATCCTTTTCAATTAAAATAATTTTGAATATTGGCTTATTTTGTCAAAGTTTGTCAAAGAGCAATGGAGCGCAGCATTCTGTGCGTTAAAAGAACGGACAGAATCCGAAACACCACGCTGCGCTCCAAAACGGGCATAATAGACGTAGGCAAAAAGGTGGCTAGGCTAAAATGGGATTGGGCGGGTCATGTTAGTCGCATGCATAATGACCGCTGGGCAAGGGTCTCCACTCAATGGGTGCCTGAAGATGGAAGGCGCCGTCGAGGTCGGCCTAGAAAGAGGTGGCGGGATGATTACCGCGAGGGCTGGTTCGAGGTGGCGCAAGAAAAGAGCATCTGGAAGGAATTGGGGGAGGCCTTTGCCCAGCAGTGGGGCAGTAACGGCTAGAGAAGACGGCTAGAGTAATGGCTTATTCGAATGGATTCTGCATTTATTGCATTGTTAGAGAGATTAATTGAAAAATTCACTGCTTTTATTTAATTGTCATACTACCTCAATGGTCACAAACATGGTTTCGTTTTTCTGAGTTCGTTTTCGGGACCTCTAGCGTAGCAGTCGCGCTTAGGACCACTAGACTAATGAGACAGTAATAATAGTTTTTCTTCAATATGTATAATGTACAGATGTGTAATAGATATAATGTATATATTTATGTTTTTAAAATCAGCAAATTATAGTCGCCAACACGGCAAGTTATACAAAATTGTCAAATTTCTCCAAATGATTTTAAACCTTAAACTATTGAGGATTAAGTTGAAAATCAACTGAGAACATTTTACATTTTGTGGTTACTTCATGTGCTGTCCATCGTACTTAACATTCCAAAACTCCCGTAAACAACCATTACAGGTCACAACAAAACGCAATTCAAGCAATTTATTCCAGAATACTGTTTATTCCAATTATAAGTTTGGTCCGACCGCTCAACTTGCTCGTAAAACCGATTCGTCAGAACAACTAGTTAAGGTTTTCTATAGTTCAATGGACAATAACAAGCAATACTTGTAGTTTAAGCAGAATTTATTTTCTTTTTAACCCGTTAAATCTCATATTATAGACAGTAGAAGTAGTGTCTCGCTGGCTGGCATGTCTACAAGCCAGCATGAATGGGTCAGCACGATCGGGGAAGTGCAACCCTCCCACAGAATATCGACGTCAAGTAGCAGTATTCATACTGTTGCGTTTTGTATGGTTAGTATTTATTTAATTTATAGTAAATTAAAACGGCACAGGTCCAATTACATTAATTAACATAGAAAAGTAAAATAAAATAAGCATTCAAATAATATAAATACAAAAATATACAAATTAATTATTATTTAAGTAAATGGTTACGGTGATAAATTAAACACATCACAAACTAGCATGTAATAGTGGACACCCTCGCATATTGTCTCTCACAGAACACCAGACAAGCACGCATTACTTTCTTCCATTCATCAGCAAGCACATCACATTCAGGGTCGGCAGTCAGGAGGGCGTTTAGCATCCTTAGGTTTCTACATACTGGGGATTCGGCTCTAGCAACAGATCTAGATAGCGGTAGTGCGAGTATGGAACGCTGGGGGCCCAATCCCTCTTCTCCTCCTTCCCCTCCCTTTTCCTTGGCTCTTCAACGCAACTACAACTCCTTTGTTATAGCAGATGTCCATGGGCGGCGATGACTACTTACTATCAGGTAGCTCCACTGCCCGTTTGCAGAGTTATCCCATAAAAAAACAATGTTAAATCTATTATTGCAGTGCAATTATTAGTGCAGTGATAGCCTAGTGATATGACCATTGGACTGCCAAGTCAAAGGTCTCGAGTTCGAATCCAAGGCACGCACCTCTGACTTTTCGAAGTCATGTGCGTATTAATAATTAATTATCACGCGCTTAAACGGTGAAGGAAAACATCGTGAGGAAACCTGCATGCCTGAGAGATTTTCTTGACGGCGTGTGAAGTCTGCCAACCCGCAGTAGGCTAGCGTGGCGGACTATAGCCTAATCCCTCTCGTACTGAGAGGAGACCCGTGCCCAGCAGTGGGACAATGTAATGGGTTGATGATGATGAAATCTATTATTTCGGTCGCCCACTCCAGACATCGAGTTGGTACCGGGAATTTTACAGAAAGACCCCGTAACACTTTGCCCGACCTTGTAATTAAACCGATGATCTCATACTTACCAGTTGCGCTTACAACAACTTCACTAGTGAAGTACAGTGTGATTGTTTTTTTTTCACATCACTTAACAGAACACTTAAAAAATCTCTGCTCTCCATTCGCAACAAATTAATGATGCTCCTCCAATTAAAGTTAAGTTCTTAGCTCATCGCGAAGCTCTACACTCGTGTGGAATTAATTAAAACCCTGGAACGGATCCAATATGTGATCTACATATACAGTTTAGATGAGAATTACTGTTAGTAGTATATCGATTGATGTTATCCTATAAAAAATCATTTATTATTTTCTTTAAGCACGTCTACACGTGGTGCTATACAAATCCTATTGAATAATATATGGTGAGATTCGATGTCTCCAAAAGTTGGTTATGAAATCACAAACTTTTGGAGTTTAACTTATCCAATCTCTGTCAATTAAGTTATGTCTACTAACTTTAACCTTTTGAACGCCATTGTCACATATATGTAACAAACGAAATCTTACCCTGAACGCCAACGTCACAAATATATGACAAAATATACGTCGCACCATATTATGAAATAAACAATTTAATCATTACTTTAGTGTGTTTTCACTACCTTGTGTAATTCGACAGAAAAAGTGGCCTGGCGAAAGGGGTACGGCGATACGTTGATACTCTGGCGTTCAAAAGGTTAAACAAAACATATGCCCATATACTTATGTATTTCGGGAAGATGAGCGGGGAGAATTCGATACCTAATTTGTCGATAGAAATTACTCAGATCTACTGTTTTTTTTTTGTTTGTTTTAAGTTAACCGTTAGAAGGTACCCTTTTATGCGCCCGGTGCGAGCTTCTACTCTGTAAAAACTGCAGCCCGAGGTCTTCAAGTGAAACACAATTGCACTTCCGATACAATTTATTTCTAACGTACACACACAAATCAAGAGTACATTTTCAGAATTTTATTCAATTTGACAATCATGTTATTTTTCACTTTCGTGTCAATTTGTTTCCATGGTTATATTTTTACCAAAATCAAAAGAAATATATTTTGATCTTGAACAACGCCATCTAGAACGGTGAGTGTAAACTAAAATTACTTACTACAATATTACGTGTTGTTTTTTTACTAATAATGAATTGAACATTCCGCCCACCAAGGACATATTCGACATAGTTGTCCTTCCAATAAAGAAGCCGCCCACCATGAGGTCAAGGGGGCTTTGAAATAGTAAAAAAAAACAAAATATCAATTGGCTATTGGCAATATGCACAATTTACAGGTTGGTCTTTTTACCAAAGAATCATTACACTTTAAGGTGACCACTCTCGTGATTCCGTCCGAACCCGGATGTTTCTCTAAAACCTTGCCCAGTAACCATCTACTGGGAGGTAGATTGTCCTCTTTCACAAGAACAATATCACCTATGTTAGGCTCTGTTTCATTCTGTGACCACTTATACCTTTGCAACATGTAAGCTAAAAATTCCTGAGACCAACGTTGCCAAAAATCCTGAGTCATTTTTTGCAACATTTGCCATCTCCTCAACGTACCGACATTGCTGCGTTCATAATTACGTTCGGGAACAAGAATCATTGGTTCACCAATCAAAAAATGACCAGGTGTAAGCGGCATCGGATCATCTGGGTTCTCATGTATTTGTGCAATTGGCCGAGAATTGAGACACGCCTCAATTTGGGCTAGTAGTGTGGCTATTTCCTCGTAGGTGAGAGTTGAATCACCGATGACACGCTTCAAATGGAATTTTGTGGATTTAATTCCGGCTTCCCAAAGTCCACCGAAATTTGGGGCATAAGGAGGTATAAAATGCCACGTAACACTTTTACAACTAAGCCAACTTCGAATTTCGTTAGCAACCGTTGAATTTTTAGCTGCCACTAATGTTCGCAGTTCTTTGGATGCTCCCACAAAATTCGTTCCGTTATCGCTCCAAATATCGCTGCAATAACCTCTGCGAGCGACAAATCTTTTGAAACCTGCTATGAATCCTTGCGAGGTTAGATCACTAATAGCCTCTATATGCACAGCTTTCGTAACCATGCATACAAAAAGGCAGACGTACCCCTTGTAGGATTTGTTGCCTCGGCCTTTGGACATTCTTATATTTATCGGACCGGCAAAGTCCACTCCGGTGTGCAAAAACGGCCTGGCTGGTGTCACTCTGCAAGACGGCAATTGGCCCATGAGTTGATTCTTGAATGTTGCCGATTGTCTAACACATACCACACATTTGCGTACGTGAGCTTTCACCATATTTTTAGCAGATATCAACCAATATTTGGTGCGTAAGTAATTTAACATCAAAGTTGGCCCTCCATGAAGGGTGTTTTTGTGAGCTTCCCTGACAAGGAGTGTAGAAAAATGATTATGTTGTGGAATTATGATGGGGTGTCTCATAATTTTAGGCATTTGTGACTTTTCTATTCGTCCTCCTACTCGTAAAATTCCGTGCTCATCTATAATAGGGCTCAAAGGTCTTAGTTTACTTTTTTTGCTTACATTTCCTGTCTTCTTGATTTTCTCTATGTCTTCTGCAAATTCTTGTTCTTGACATTTTTTTATACAAATCTCTAGTGCATCTGTTAACTCATCGCTTGTTAAGTAAACTTCTTTTTGCTGTTTATATTTAAAAAACCGTTTACAGTATGCCACCACTCTAATAAGTTTTAAGAGGGTTGAATATTTGGTCCATAGTGGTTCATCTTGACTCATTGTTAAATGTGCTTTAATAATCTTTTGTGACCTTTTCTCCAATTCCGTTGAGATTGAAATTGGTTTGGTGTAGTCAATGACCTCTTTCTTTAACCACGCCGGACCATGCTTCCATAGCGATGATTGTGAAAGTGCTAAAGGTGTCATGCCTCTCGATGCTATATCAGCAGGGTTGTGGGTGCTTCTTACATGACCCCATTGCGTGTTGTCCAGATAAGTGAGAACATCAGACACCCGATTACCAACAAACGTTGTCCAGCGAGAAGGGTGATTGCTAAGCCAAGCCAAAGCAACTGTTGAGTCGGTCCAACAGTGTATTTTATTTTTAGGTATGACCAACACTTCAGCTACTTCTGTGATTAATTTAGCTAATAGAACTGCTCCCATCAGCTCAAGACGTGGAATTGAAATTTGCTTAATTGGAGCTACTTTGGTTTTTGCAGATATCAAATTTACTCGTATAATTCCATCCGCTCCAATTACTCTTAAATACGTAACAGCTGCGTATGCCACATTAGACGCATCGCAGAATCCGTGTAACTCTACCGTCAAATCATCTTCTTTGGTTTCCATCCACCTTGGTATAACAAATTCAGGTAAGCGCATAATTTCTCTTTGGTATGTTATCCATTCGTTTAATAATTCTGCAGGTAAGTCCTCATCCCAGTCAATCCCAGCAAGCCACAATTTTTGAATCATTATTTTTGCTGGTATGACGCATGGTGCCGCCCACCCTAAGGGGTCGAACAGACGAGCGATTTCTGATATGACCTTCCTTTTTGTTACAGATGCAGTTTGCAGGGGAAGTGTTACTGAATATCTAAAATTATCAGATTTCTTATCCCAAGAAAGTCCTAGTATCTTTACTACCTCATCTAACTTTATCTCTACTAGTCCTTCAAGATTTTTATCTTCTCCCATTATTTCCTTTGAAATTTCCCTATTGTTTGTCATCCACTTTTGTAGTTGGAAACCACCTTTTGCCATTAATCTTTCCATTTCCCTGTGTATCTCTTTTCCTTCCTCTATAGTTTGGCATCCTGACATGAAATCGTCTACATAAAACTCACTTTTTATTTTTTCAGATATCAGCGGGAACTCATCTCTTTCATCGTGTGCCAGCTGTTGCAACGATTTCACAGCAAGGTAAGGTGCAGACGCAGTACCGAAAGTCACTCTTAATAATTCATATTCTTTAATTTCAGATGCAGGATCACTTCGCCATACAAGTCGTTGGAAATGTGTATCTTCCGTAGCAACTTTGACTTGCCGATACATTTTTACAATATCTGCGCACAAGACAATCGGATATAACCGCCATTTCATGATGATGTGGCGTAAATCCGGTTGAATAGTGGGACCCACCATCAACATATCATTAAGTGATGCACCGTTCGAACCCTTTGATGACGCGTCGAACACAACTCTAACCTTAGTAGTAATCCTATCATCCCGAACCACTGCGTGATGGGGCAAATAAACTGCCTCTGACCGTTTAGCATCGGTTTCGGGAGAAACTATCTCCATGTGGCCTAGGTCGATGTATTCTTGGATTACTTCAGCGTATTTCTTTTTGATCTCAGGGTCTCTCTTGAAACGACGTTCAAGATGGTTGAAGCGTTTAAGTGCAATATCTCTAGTGTATCCAATTTTACGATGTGGATCTGTTTCAAGGAAAGGAAGTTTGACGATATATCGGCCAGTTTGGTCTCGTTGAACAGTACTAGTGAAGAATTCTTCGCACTCCTGCTCCTGTAAGGTAAGTATCTTTTTAAAACTAGGGATAACTGATTCGATCTCCCAAAACCTTTTAAGCAAGTCATTGTCACTGATATGCGAATGCATACTGACTAAAACTTTGTGACGATTTGCTGATTTGAGATCGCCTTCTTCTGTTGGTGTTCTTCCAGATACAATCCAGCCCAGGGTTGTATTTTGCGCTATGATAGGCCCTGGGAAGTATCTGACTAGACCTTCTCTAATGACTTGGCTGTAAATTTCTGCTCCAAGCAAAACATCAATTTTGTTTGGAGTGTGGTATTCTGGATCTGCCAGAACCATATCTTCTAGTTGCGGCCAAGTTGTTATAGATATATTAGTTGATGGAATTAGCGATGTGATAGTGTTTAAAACATATGCCCGTACCTGAATAGTAAAGGTGGGATTGTGGCGTGAATTAATGGTTAGGAAAACCATAAACTTTGAAGCAAGAGCACCACCATCGCCTCCTATACCTGAGATAATACTCTTTTCGGGTATTTTCTTGAGTCCGAGCAATTGGACTGCCGATTCAGTTATGAATGACGCTTGGGATCCCTGATCCAATAACGTCCTCAGCAGTTGTTTATAACCAGTCTCTGTCTGTGCTTCGACAAGAGCGGTCGCTAATAAAACTCGATTGGGATCAACTTTCTTAGAGAAGTGTGTATTAATGTTTTGAAATTCTGACTCTTGAACCGAACCGGAGGCAACAAGCATTGTGGGTATAACTGATTTGACTGCTACTGCCTCAACAGGCTGGCTGGTAGGTGACGTTGATCTCGAGGACACACGGTGTAATAGTGAGTGGTGTTTACGGTTGCAAATTTGACAGGCGACTCTGACCCGACAATATTTAATTGAGTGATTTGCACCGAAGCAATTAAAACATAAATTATGAGTTCGGACGAAATTACTTCGAGTTTCATAATCTTCTTTACAAAACTGTTTGCAATGGCTAAGAGTGTGACTTTGTTTACAGAATGGACATGTAGTGATGACAGTACTATTACTATTAGAATTTACCACATGTAGAACCTTTGGTTTATTAACGGTAGGTGTTTGTCTGGGTTTCGATGTGTCTAAATACTCTAAAGAGCGAAACCTAGATTCTAAAAATGCTTTAAATTCATAAAATGTGGGTAACTGTTCATTTGAACATATTTTTGTCTCCCACAGCTTACGTGACTCGCTATCTAATTTAGCACTTATGATGTAAATGACTATGGCATCCCAGGATTGTACATCAATACCGAGAGTACCTAAGCCATGTAAGCAATCCACCGTTGTATCCAAAAGTTCTTTCACAGCTGTTGATGATTCTGTTACATTTGGTTGATTGATCAATCTCTTTAACATTGAATTAGACAAATATCGTTTATTGTCGAAGCGTTTATTTAACAATTGCCAACACTCCTGGTAGTTTGCGGCAGTAACAGGAGTATGACGCAGTAATTGTTCTGGTTCACCCGATAAATGCCCTTTTAAATAATGCAATTTCTGTACATCATCAATTGTATCATTGTTGTGAATAAGAGATCGAAACAAATCACGAAAAGAAGCCCATTCAGTATATTTGCCAGAAAAAATAGGAATAACAACTTTAGGTAATTTTACATTTGTGTAGGTTTTTGATGTTGATTGTTTATCGGAACTCGGTTTCATTGGTGCCATTTTTTTAATGGTTTCTTTTAACTCAGATTTATAATTAATATAGATCTCTTCAGCGTTGTCATAGATTTCTGATGAAAAGTAACTATGTTGTATATCGACCTTTTCCACAATATTCCTATGTGTTTCTACGAAAACAGACCACTGTTGTTCTAAAGTTTCCAATCTGGTTTCTAAATAGGATAAGGTAATACGTTCTTTAGGCGATTTTTTATAATTAATCCTGCCTTTTTCTATGTTTTTTTTATTATCAAGCTGTAAATTAATTAATGACTCCATGACTTTAAACCGAAGAAATAAATGTCAAAGTATTATGACAATTCAACAACAAGAACTAACACTTGAACACAATTCACAATTTCAAACTACTGAAACTATTCTAAGTCCAAACTAAATTAATAAAATTAAAGTTCCAAATCCTTGGTTAACTCACAGTTTTACAAATCCACTCACACTTTACTATGACGACACCGATGTTGTTGCTAGTACAAACACGACGCTAGGTGGCGCTCTCAGCTCCTATAATATTCTTACTTCACGTACTGTAAAAGCTGAACCGCTACCAGCTAGCTTCGGTTATGTCCGGGAGCTTCCTTGCAGCTGCAGCACTTGCGATAGTAGCGTCTTCTGCAGGCGACGTTGTCCAACTGTATTTGTACAGTATGCAGCGGTCGCACCTTCTGTAGATGACGCTGATGTACTTCAGGGTGTTCCACCCTGGTTTCTGTGCTTGATTCTCGAAACTCAGTGCGCAATGTTTCGTACGCACTGATCCGACTCCGAAGGACCATGTAAAAACTGCAGCCCGAGGTCTTCAAGTGAAACACAATTGCACTTCCGATACAATTTATTTCTAACGTACACACACAAATCAAGAGTACATTTTCAGAATTTTATTCAATTTGACAATCATGTTATTTTTCACTTTCGTGTCAATTTGTTTCCATGGTTATATTTTTACCAAAATCAAAAGAAATATATTTTGATCTTGAACAACGCCATCTAGAACGGTGAGTGTAAACTAAAATTACTTACTACAATATTACGTGTTGTTTTTTTACTAATAATGAATTGAACAACTCGTATAACTGCGCTGGGCACGGGGCACCGCTGGCACCGCTTAAGTTTCTAGTCATCACTGCCTCCAAAGCATTATTAGGTATAGGTTTTTCTCCCTTAACTTTTCAAAGTTTCATGTTTCGGCTTTCGCCTTCGTACTTATATAATGTACCTACCATCAAAGAGTTAAAAGACTTCCTGCACTAGGGAACAAGACCTGTGTTCAGGAGACTTACATAAACAATTAAAGTTAATCCAGATCAGGGGCCGTATTACCACGTATTAATGCCATCATTTTTACGTTGTGAAAGAGGGACGCCACTATTTAACCTGTAGAGCGGCGTCCCTCTTTCACACCCTAAAAATATGGCATTAATACGTGGTAATACGGCCCCTGAAGCAGTCGCGCTAGGACCACGAGACTAATGAGACAGTCAAATTAATTAGTCGAAAACAATCAAAAGCACGGCAGAATCCCCGCCAAGTTCGATAAATTATTACAAAAACATTATAACATAACTTATGTATATCCTTTTGTAAATCTAACTGAAACTCCACACACAACGCTAAAAGCTTGTTAAAATTCACTTTGTACCTAGTTTTTGTGTTACAACAGAAACATCTGCGACTACAGACATAAATTATTATGTTTTTATGTATTCGGAACGGCAAGAGAGCTTATTACAAGATTTAGAATTTATCTTGAATGTTAAACTTACATAAATCTACATTCATTATAATATAATACAACGCTTTTAATATCTATTATCATAACATACCATCATGCCTGTATTCCCCGAAGGGTTAGTCTAGTGGTCCCAGTCGCGACTGCTACGCTAGAGGTCTTGGGTTCGATCCCCAGGTCGAGCAAAGTGTTATTTGGGTTTTTCTATGAAATTCTCAGTAGCAGCTCGGAGTCCGGATTTGTGCCGGTTTTATCGTAGGTACATAATATATTATGTAACTTATTATGAGTAGCTCGTCGTTAGGTACATAAAAAAACTTTATTACATATATTCCTAGGTATCTGCTAGGAAAACAACAATTATTTTAAAAGCCTCCTTTGCGAAACGTTGGGGTAAAACAAACAAAGAAATGGAAAATAAACCCGTAGGTTTAATAAAAACGTATCTGTTGGCCAAGGAGTTTGAAGGTATTTTCAATCTGCTGTGTTTACATTCCTGCGTGTGTTCACGGTTGTTTTGATTGAAGTTGAGGGCAGAGTAACCGACTTCAAAGAAAAATATGATGGTCTTATTTTAGAGTTTCATAAATAATGAAGAATTGGTAGGCAAGGGCATTCATTTTAATATAATCGTTTGTATAAAAATAACTTGAGAATTACTTTTTCGTGCAGGCTAAAAAAAATAAATTTCTGCCTAATTTTATTTTTTTTAGCCTATAACAATGTCCTCCAAATAGGTCAAGTACGTAGTACTCGAAATTGACAGGTATGTATGGTGTGAATGTGGAAGAAACGAAAGAGGTATGCAAGAGTCGTAGCAAGTGGCAGTATGCAGTTTTTGTCTCATCATATCAGCCAAATGAAGTCTACTGCTGAACAAAGGCCTCCCCCATAGACTTTCACTACGACCGGTTATATGCCGTCTGCATCCAACGACTCCCAGCGACCTTTACCAGGTCGTCTGTCCATCTTGTTGGAGGTCGTCCCACACTGCGTTTCCCGGTGTGTGTTCTCCACTCGAGAACCTTTTTGCTCCAACGGCCATCAGTTCTACGAGCTATGTGCCCCGCCCACTGCAACTTAAGCTTGCTAATCCTTTGAGCTATATCGACATCTTTAGTTCTTCTACGAATCTCCTCAATTCTAACCTGGTCGCGTAGAGAAATGCCAAGCATAGCTCTTTCCATAGCTCGCTGAGTGACCTTGAACTTTCTTATGAGGCCCATAGAGAAGACCACGTCTCTGTGCCATCGGTCATCACTGGTAACACACACACTGGTTAAAGAATTTTGTCTTAAGTTTTTGCCTACCTCGGTTGGAAAGAGACGTGAGTGTATGTAAGTACGTAAGTCTTTCTTTCAAGACCAAGTAGACTTAAATACACACTTGAATGAGTTTACCCTCCGAGTTAAAACTCCCCCCTCCCCCTTATCAGAGAACCCGCTCAATTATGAGTTTATAGAATTTAGCATAAATTATGTAAAACAGCGTATGTTAATGATATTGTAACTGCTTATAAATTCGATGAATAATCATTTTGTTAGCGAGAGATTTGTGAAGAAGGCCAGACGAGAAGGTTACGTAACATTACGCCTGTATTGTCAGAGAGTTCGGTAGAGGTATTCTAATATATCACATCGTCGGGGAAAAATGACAAACGCTGGAGCAAGCGAGTACTCGAGTGGAGACCACGTCTAGGCAAGCGTAGTGTAGGGCGCCCGCGCGGCCAGATGGAGTGACGACTTGCGAAAGGCAGCTGGCAGTGACTGGATGAGAAAAGCTGAAGATCGGGCTCTGTGGCGTTCTCTAGGAGAGACCCACATCCAGCAGTGGACAAATATGGGCTGGTGATGATGATGATTCTAATATATACCCACAGTTCAAAGGAAAATGAATTGGAGGGCCAATGGTCATTAACCGGGCACAAATACAAACTCCAAGCTGCGAGACTGCGAGTCTTTCATAGAAACAGATTATATTCACTCTGCTCGACCTGAGAATTTTTGACTTAGAATTTCATAGATAAAATTCTCCTCCGTTTCCATCCCTCGATTGATACTATTCCAGCAGTCTGGAATCCGAAAAGACAACTTATCATCAGGTGGCTCGATTGACCATTTGCAAACATAAACAGAACTGATGTTTTTTTTATGGGATAACACAACACACGACATGCAAAAATTACAGAACGCAGCTTCTAGTTAGTATGTTTATTTTTTAGACTGCCTCATTAGTCTAGTGGTCCTTAGCACGACTGCCACGCTAGAGGTCCTGGGTTCGATCCCCAGGTCGATCAAAGTGTTATTGGGTTTTTCTATGAAATTCCCAGTGGCAGCTCGGAGTCTGGGTGTGTGCCCGGTTAATGGCAATAGGCTCGCCCCCTATTACATGGGACCTAAACATACCAGCGAAATGTGGGTGTACTACATAAGTTACACCTCTGCCTAACCCTTCGGAGAATACAGGCGTGATGGTATGTTATGTTATGTTTATTTTTATGTTTAATTTCAACATCATATAGGTACAGAGTATGAAACTAAAAAGCTTTTGAGGTTTTTTAAATTTCTAATATTATAAAATAAAGACCTTTTGTAGAATATTTTCTTTCGTCCGGTCGTTCGTCTGTCAACCCTATATTGTTAGTGTGTACTCTAAAAACTTTGTTAAAATAATTAAATTTTATGAATTTTCATGAGAAAATTTGTATCATAAAGAGAATTATGTTTGAAACAAAAATAAGAACCATATTCAAATAATTAATACCACATTGTGGCTTGATGTGAATACCGAAATTTATTAATCCCGCCCGCCCTACGCTGATATGAATTTTTATTGCCAACAAACAGTAATTAAAATAAAAAACGGTGAATCGACGTCTCATTTATTTAAATATTCATGAAACGTATTCATATGTTAATTTATGCACAAAAGTACTACTAGAGCATATTTTCTGTAACAATAGAACATAAACTTAACATACCATTACGCCAGTATTCCCCAAAGCGTTAGGCAGAGGTGTACTAATGTGCACCCACATTTTGCCGGTATGTTTAGGTCCCATGTAATAGGGGGCGAGACTATTGCAATTTAACGCGCACAAATCCAGACTCCGAGCTGCTACTGAGAATTTCATAGAAAAACCCAATAACACTGCTCAAACCTGGGGATCGAACCCAGGACCTCTAAAGTAGCAGTCGCGCTTGGGACCACTAGACTAATGACAGAGGCAGTCACAACAACAATAGTAACAATAGATTAAAGTAAATATCTTAACACATAGAGGGGCTCGTGGTAAAGCAATAGTTAAGGCCATGCCGCGGTCAGTGTGAGGATGGGTGACAATTTTACCAAGACCCTTGCGTGCCTCGCAGAGCCCGTTAAGCCGAGGGTCCAAGTGTCATCATCATCAACCCATTAACATTGTCCCACTGCTGGACACGGGTCTCCTCTCAGTACGAGAGGGATTAGGCTATAGTCCGCCACGCTAGCCTACTGCGGGTTGGCACACTTCACACGCCGTCAAGAAAATCTCTCAGGTATGCAGGTTTCCTCACGATGTTTTCCTTCACCGTTTAGGCGCGTGATAATTAATTATTAATACGCACATGACTGCAAAAAGTCAGAGGTGCATGCCTTGGATTCGAACTCAAGACCTTTGACTTGGCAGTCCAATGGTCATATCACTAGGCTATCACTGCCTAGCCTGGGTCCAAGTGTGTTACTGAGTTTTTCTTTCAAATTCTCAGTATCAGCTCGAAGTCTCGATTTGTGTCCGGTTAATGACAATAGGCTCGCCCCCTATTACATGGGACCTAAACATACCAGTGAACTATGGTTCTACATTAGTACACAACTGCCTAACACTTCAGGGAACACAGGCGTGATGGTATGTTAAATGGAGTAGGTATATACATACATAGCGATTGTATTGTTGGTGTGTTTATTATAAATAAATTAATAGATACTTATTGCAAAAAATCGTGGAATTCTAAATTCTAAAATTGAATACAAAAATATGTTTATTTCAATTGTGACTGGCTTAGAAGCGTGTAATAGCTGTAGGCACCTTTCAGTATCTGAAAAGAATGTGAAAGAAATAAAATTATATTATTAAAATAAATTACTTGATGCTTACATAATGTTAGGTAATGAAACAAACTTTGTCTTTGGTAGTCTGCAAAAATTTCGGTTCTTAATAATTTATCTGTATTATATATTTATTGACTGCGTCTTAGAGGTCCTGGGTTCAATTCTCAGTTACGTAATGTGTTATTGAGATTTTCTCGGAGATGGAATATTCAGGTAGATCATAAATTTGGTAGCGGCGTTAACCTAAGGGCTGGGGCGTCGGACTTGCGATTATGTAGTTACCGGTTCGGAACCCATCAAGAGCCCACCGCATTTAAGACGTGAACCTATTAATAACACAAGCATTTAGCTTAGCATGAGGGGATAAAAAGAATACTAGTAATGTGTGACCCAAATGGCTAATAATAAAAAAAAAATATGCCCAGCTAAGTCACGAATATCTAGGTAAAGTACTTTTTTTAGACTACCAAAGACTAAAGATTTTTTTTCATTGCCTGAGGCACCTAAGCAACAAAATATTAATTTTAATGATATAATTTTAACTTACAAATATTCAGGTAAATCATGAATAAGTATTCGGGTAAGTCACAAATATCCAGGTAAGTCATAAATACAAAAACAAAAGACTCACGCTCAAAAACGTAGCGACAGTTAGCTTAGTGAATGGCCCGGCGGAAAACACAATATTTTTTTTGAACTGTCCCGTCAATAAGAAGAGATTTTTGCGAGATTTCGTCTCCTTCGCCCACCAAATGCTTTCGTATGGACCAAGCATTAAGTTTGCACTCTGAAAATATATTTTTTTTTGTTTAATAGGAGATGTCCCATAAAAATATTACCATCCAGCTATAACAATTTCTTCAACACAATGAAATAAACGTTAATACATGGTAAATGTGTAAATTACCATTATGGCGATGGAAATTCTAAAGAAGGTCACTGTCAATGTTTGTTTTACTTACAATCAGGCGATTGTAAGTAGTCATCGCCACCCATGGACATCTGCATTACGAAAGGAGTTGCCGAGCCTATTTAGGGAAAGAGAGGGGAAGGAGAAAAGGAGAATGAAGAGAGAAATTGGGCCTACGGCACTATCGCTCACCGAACGAAGCGCAGTAGCGAAACGCTACTACACGAATATCGGTCTTCTCCGAGAGTACTTCTCCGGTCAGCCGGCCCATTCATGCTGCGAACGCGTGGATATACCACAACAAAAACATACATAATAGATACGTAAGATGACATGCATATTAATCTCTCCCTCTGTTTCTCTCTCTTTATGAACGTCGTGATAAGAGATGAATGAATCCACTTACTGCAAACAAAACATCATTGCTATGCCAACAGTAGATAAACAGCTGGGCCACCCCGAACACGAGGTACTCAGTCGTCAAAAACCTTTGCATAGGATTTGTTTCAATCTGAAATATAATATACACTATACACATACTGAATCTATATATTTTTAATTTTTTTTTAAAGAAGCTTACTAGCAATGTGGGTCACACATTACTAGTATTCTTGTTAACCCCTCGTGCTACGCTAAATGCTTGTGTTACGAGTGGGTTCACGTCTGTAGTGCAATAGGTGGGGTTCGAACCGGCAACCGCATGATCGCAAGTCCGACGCCCTAGCCATTAGGCTACCGCCGCTTCAATACTGTAAAGGTATATATATTAATATTATAAAGCTGAGTTTGTTTACTAGAACACGCTAATCTCAGGAACTACGGGTCCGATTTGAAAAAATCTTTTAGTGTTAGATAGCCCATTTATCGAGGAAGGCTATATATCATTACGTTAAGACCAATAGGAGCGGAGCATAACTGAAAATTGTTGCAAAAACAGGAAAATTTTAAATGTAGAAAAGCCGAGAAACCACGCGGCCGAAGCCGTGGGCGGAAAGCTAGTTATAATATAAATCAGACCACATAACTATATTTCACACGTATATTTTTTTAACAAATGTAAGAGTGAATCTACTGCTACAATTACATATGCTGCGTATTAATAAATTAATTATCACGCGCTTAAACGGTGAAGGAAAACATCGTGAGGAAACCTGCATGCCTAAGAGATTTTCTTGTCGGCATGTGAAGTTTGCCAACCCGCAGTAGGCTAGCGTGGTGGACTATAGCCTAATCCCTCTCATTCTGAGAGGAGACCCGTGTCCAGCAGTGGGACAATGTAGTGGGTTGATGATGATGCTGACTGCTACAAATCGGAAACATATCCAAACTTGATAATTATTTGGATTGCAGTCGCACTTAACACACAGTTTATTACGGGATCGGGGAAAACAAGCAGACGGATCGCTTGATGGTAAGCAATTACCGCCCATGGACACCCCCAACATCGCAAGAGTCACAAGTGCGTTGCCGGCCTTTTAAAAGGGTTTGGGCCTCCGATATTGTCACTCATTCGGCGAAATACAACGTAAGCGTTGTTGCATCCATTAGCCATAATTAATTAATTCATAATAATTATTATATATTTCACTATCATTAATTTATTATGGCTTTGTACAAATCTGTTCAAAAGGCTACACAATTACACATCTATCTATTTATCTATATACGAGTATATTGAGTATCTATATATATTTGAGTTATATATATATAACTCAAAGGTGACCGACTGATATAGTGATCTATCAACGCACAACCACTGGACGGATCGGGCTGAAATTTGGCATGCAGGTAGATGTTATGACGTAGGCATCCGCTAAGAACGGATTTTGATTAATTCTACCCCCAAGGGGATAAAATAGGGGATGACAGTTTGTATGAGAAAACACGCGGGCGAAGCCGTGGGCGGAAAGCTAGTCAAACTATAAAAATCCAATATAAGCTTACCACGCACTCAGATCAAATAAAAAGATACAACAAGATAAAGCGTAGTTTCGGTATACGTGTGTGCGTGTAATTGTGTTTGTACATGGCAAGGTGTAGTTTTAGCCGGCCTCACTTCTTTGTTCGCAAAGTACTATCTTAACTTTATATTTGATCTGAGACCACGAATTGTAAATGCTTTCCGTACAATGTGAGGTCAGCCTATACACGAACCAGAAACACACATACATACATACATACATATTGTCACGCCTGTCTCCCATGGGGGTAGGCAGAGACTATAGATTTCCACTTGCTACGATCCTGGCACACTACTTTCGCTTCATCTACATTCATTCACCAGAAACATAGGTAGTACAATAGGAACACAAATAAATTGGATAGTTTGTGTTATATAGGAGAAGGTATATAGTTACAAAGGGAATAGAAATACTCACAGTTATTTGATAAGCCGTGACACACAGCATCACTGAACAGACAAACATGTATAATAACATTATCGGTGACAAACATGAGTCGAATAGACGAGAATATCTGAAAAATTAAGTCCGAATGAAATCTGAAGGATATCCCAAAAAAAAAATTGTTTTCTAATACTGAAATGGAATGCAATCTGGTATCGGAATATGCTAGACTGTATGTAATTATGACTTTAAAGAACTGTTTATTATTGCAATTGCAAACCAACCAATACAAAATAAAAATTGGTTCAACATACCATCACGCCTCTATTCGAAAGGAGAGGTAGAAAGCCTCTTATTTGACGTACTTAATGTACATGCACAGTTCACAGGGTAGGTTTACGTCCGTAATAAGGGGCGAGCCTATTGCCATTAACCGGGCAGAAATCCAGACTCCGAGCTGATACTGAGAATTTCATAGAAAATCCCAAACTCAACCCTGGAATCTAATCAAGGACCTCGACTGGCAGTTGCTTATGACGCCACAATCCTATACACCATTATTACACTATTTTGCGGGAAAAAGAGAGTGCATCCCTACCAAAACTTTAAACACATATTTTAAAAACATTATTTATTTATTTATTTATTTTATTCTTTATTGTACACCACAAATACAAGCTTTATAATAAATATCTACAAATACAAAAGTAGGTACAACGGGCGGCCTTATCGCTTAAAGCGATTTCTTCCAGGCAACCAAAGTGAAATGAACACTTGACAAGATAACGGGCGTTTAAATAAAAATAAAAACTATACTAAAACAGGTCACTTATGCAAAAACTTAAAACGAATATATAATAATAACTCCATATACTATATAATATAAATAAATATATAATTATATCCCATAAATAAAAATAGATACTTCTATAAAAATACATACATAATAAAATTACATTTATTAAGTATTACAATGTCCTGAGTAATGTTTCTTTAACAGTTTTTTAAACATTGGCAAAGATTGTGCACGTCTTACCGTAAGTGGTAACGCATTCCACAGGCGAGCTGCTTGCACGAAAAAGGATTTATCAGTAAATCTTGTGGAATGCGCTGGGATTTTAAGTTCCAAATTATCCAATGACCTCAGAACCCTAGAATGTGTGTCACAGAGGAACTCGAAACGTTCTTTGAGATACAAAGGGGTAGATGGATTAAAGAGCACATTATAAAGCAAAGAAAGTAGATGAGAATTCCGGCGAAGTCGGATTGGCAACCAGTTGAGCTTAGTACGAAATTCGGAGACATGATCATATTTGCGTAAGCCAAATATAAATCTAATACAAAAGTTTTGAAGTCGCTCAAGTCTATCTAGCTGCTCTTCAGTAAGGTCAAGATAGCTGACATCGGCATAGTCTAATATTGGAAGGAGGAGAGACTGTGCAAGCGCAATTTTAGTAGCTGTAGGTAGGAAATTCCGAAGTCTTCGTAAGGAAGAAGCCGAAGCAAAAATTTTTCGACTGACCTCCTTCAGGTGTAAATTCCATGACAAAGTCCTATCAATGTGTACCCCCAAGTTCTTTACTTTATCACATATTGGCATGACAGCCCCATCAAAAGAAATTTGAGGAAGCGTCGACCAGTTAATCCTAGCGGTCATCCTAGAACTGCCAATGACAGTTACTTGGGTTTTAGTGGGGTTCACTTTGAGTCCAAAATTAATACTCCAGTCCATTATTTGAGCCAAGTCCTTATTTATTGTGTTAAAGGCTATAGAGAGGTTTTCAAGAGGAGCTTGACAATAAATCTGAAGATCGTCTGCATAAAGATGGTAGGAAGACGTGAGTCGATCGGAGATGGAATTAATGAAAATTGAAAAAAGCAATGGAGAAAGAACGCCACCCTGTGGTACGCCGGCAGAAGTATTGCACCAAGAAGATGTGGAACCTTCAATACTAATACGTTGTCGGCGACCAAACAGGTAACTACGAAACCACTCAATCACCGTTGGAGATATGTTTAGAGAACAGAGCATGCCAATCAGGATATCAAAGTCCACGGTATTAAAAGCATTGCTGAAATCCAAGAGTGCCAATACCGTTAAGTTACCAGCCTCCATACTCGACCTGATATTATCCGTAATATGAACTAGGGCTGTCATAGTGCTGTGACCAGGACGGAAACCGGATTGAAAAGGATTAAGTAGATTATTTTTGTTAAGGAAAGAAGTAAGTTGGCCATGGACAAGGTTTTCAAGGACTTTTGATAGGAAGGGTAGAATTGAAATAGGACGAAAATCTGAGAAAGATAAAGGATTCGGTATTTTAGGCAAAGGAATTATTTGAGCATTCTTCCATGCACTAGGAAAGACACCATTAGTTATGGAAGAATTAAGGATATGGCAAAGGACAGGGAGAATTTCATCAAGGATAGGGATTATCATACTACGGCTAACACAGTCACTCCCAACGGAATTGGATGTAATTGAGAGGATGCTCTTCTTAACATCACAAGCAGCGAATTGAGTAATGACAAAGGGGGAAAAATCGGGTGTCGGAAGATTAGAAAGATAATTTAAAGTGTTAATTTTTGTGGTCTTATCAAAGTCAGACGAAGTAATGAAATGCTGATTAAGTAAATTTATATCGAAGTCATTAGGAAAGTTATTGTGACGAGATTTTCCGACCCCAAGTGATCTGAGGAATTTCCAAACTTTAGCTGGATCATTATTTTGAACAGATTTATGGATATGTTGGCGTTGAGCATTCCTACAAACCTTATTGCATCGATTTCGGACTGTCACATATTGCTCTCTGTTTGCGTCATTAGGCCGACTTTTATATTTATATTTAGCAGCTGCTTTTTTGGACATTAGGTTTTTTATATCATCAGTCAGCCACGGCGCGGGTGCATGTTTAATTTTAACAGCTCGTACAGGAGCATGCCGATCAAATAATTGAGTAATATTTGTCATAAACAGATCCACCTGTTCGTCAACTGACTTAGTAGCAACAAGAGGAATCCAGTCAATGCTGCTCGCATCATCACGAAGGCTATCCAGGTTTATGCCACTAAAATTACGGAGCATGAGAATTTTAGATCTAGCCTTGGGTGGACGTATTTTGTAAGAAAGAAAAATCAAGTCATGATAAGAGAATAAGTCTGCAGGGCTCTGACCGTACTTAGCAACATGATTCTTGGACGATACAAGTATCAGATCGAGGAGTGAGGGGACAGAATCTGGGAAGTGATGAGTAGGATCAAGATTAAGTACGGACATATTATTAGATTCAATAGCGGAAAAAAGCAACGAAGAACGGTGATCTTTTTTGAGAAGACAGGTGTTAAAATCTCCCATAATTATTGAGTGACTGTAAGAAGGTATTAAGCGTTCCAAGATACTTTCAAAGGAGGAAAAGAAATCAATGCGTAGAGAAGGGCAGTAGTACACGCCAAGAAGGACTTTAGAATGGTTTAAATCCAGCTCTAAAAAGAGATGTTCACCAGCATTCGATGGAGGTGGCTGCGGGGACATACTCACAACAGTGAAGGAAATATGACTACGGAGATATATGGCCACACCACCGCCACGGCCAACCGTGCGATCATTCCTTATAAGTTGGAAACCAGGAAGAGAATAAGATATTGAGGAAAGACATGGCTTTAACCATGACTCGGAAACTAGAATAGCGTGGATACAGTTACAGTCGAAACTTGCCAGCATATCGGGGAAATGGGCCGGAATACTCTGGGCATTAATGTGGACAACATTAAAGTTTCTAGGGACATCGGAAAATTGAGATGCTAGAGTATCAGCTAATGATGGAATACTCAAAAAACTGTCATCATCACTAGTACCAATAGAAAAAAATTCACTATCGCTATTATCGGACTCAGACATGACAATAAACTATGATAATATTATAAAATATATATGTATGTATGTGTGTGTATATAAATAAGTATATAAATATACTATACTCTTACGTTAAAAACAAAAAACGATATTCTACCTGCCGGTTGTGTACAAAAATAAAATTACTAATATTAACGAAATCTATATAAAAAGTCAAATGAACTCTATTCTCTATGTTTAGGTAGCCGATATAACTTTAAACTAATATACTTTAACTACAAAAAATAGAAAAAACAATATTATTGGAATTTAAACTCGTGTGGAACGAAACATTATCACACCATGCAACTGTCTTTCTGTCATGACTCAAAGGCCTTTGAAGCCATCCCAGAATAAAAAATAAAAAAGACAGCACTGATTGTCAATATGACATAATGACAACTGCTAGCTACACAATATCACAACATTCACAACAAACATTTTAATCTGTGTTTCTGTTAAAAACTTCAGATGTTAGTGACAGCAAAAAAAGAAATAAATTATAAAATTAAACGCGGGTGCATAGATGTCAGTTGTAACAAAGAGGAAACGAAGTTATATAGACTACCTGCAGTGCACAGTATAGAAATTATACATAGCGATAACTACTTCTTGGCGGCCGCCCGCTTGAGCTTTGTGTTATTCGAGGTCTTGATCTCAGCAGACACCTGCGTGCTAGACCCTGTGGCGCCCGGCTGCTGCTGCTGCTGTTGTCGCTGCCCGATGTCCTTCCAGTCCTCTCTGCAAGCGACACGATGCTTGATGCCATCAGCCCCGAGGACGTACACACAGCCCTCTCTGGTCCAGCAGTTTGCTACACCAAACTTATCGCGTGCCGCCATGAAGAGATCATGCCGCGTCCTAGTGAGAAACTCTGAGATGGTGATACCAGTGCCTTTTAGTTTAGTTTTATCAAACCACAAACTGTCCCGCAGTGCTAAACTATGTAGCTTGATTACAATCGGTCTGGGTCTGTGAGTTGTGGTCCGGCCCAACCTATGGCAACGCTTAATATCACTGATAGTAAACTCACTTGACTTTAAACTCTCTCTCACAACCTGAGTCACCACCTGTGCAGTGTCTTCTTTGGACTTCTCCGCCACACCATGCAGTAACAGCATCTTCCTGCGGCCACGCATCTCAATATCATCCACACTTTGCGCAAGCATGTGGACTTGCTGCTGCAAACCGCCAAGTGCTTGTACAATGAAGATCCGGAAAGCCGCAAACTCCGTTGCTAAGGTGGTGCTGGTGCTAGATGATGCGCTGGGAGCTTTGTTTAATTGAGCCTCAAAATCCGCCATTCTTTTGTGGAAAAGATCCATCATGTCAGATAAGCTGCTTCTTATGGATTCCATTTAGAAGGATGATTACAAAAACTTTGTAAATAGTTAATAAGTAATTCCAATGACAGGAAAACACTAATCCGGCAAGTAAAGATAACTAACAACTTGTTGGAAGCATTAATAAATAATTTAAATGTATTTTACTATTTTTTTTAATAAAATTTTATTGGGACTGTTTTTTATTGTAATGACCTCACAACTACCCGCGAAAAAAATCAACATTACAACTTTAAACACTTATATTTTAAAAACATTACAACACTGTTAGCGGATTATAATTTTTTATTTTTATTTTAAAGCGGCGCTGGCGGTAACCGAATGACTAGGGCGTCGGACTTGCGATCATGTGGTTGCCGGTCCGAAACCCACCCAGTGAACTACTGACGTGAACCCACTCGTAATACAAGCATTTAGCTTAGCATGAGGGGTTAACAAGTATACTAGTAATGTGCAACCCACATTGCTAGTAAGCTTTTAAAATATGTTTGCTAATATAGCTAATAATATTTTAATTCAATCAAACACCACTTCAACGCTTGTTACTTCATCATCAAAATCAGCCCTATCATACTTCTTTACTGCTGGACGTAGGCCTCTCCTCTCCTCTATTTTTACTCGTTAACTATGAATAGCCAATAAACTTTTTGTCAATTTTAAATCTTCTTTAGACCTGGAATAAGCATTCTAAGTAATCTAAACTCCATGTTAATTCGTAAACCGTAAACAAAGTTACAAGAATTTATCGTTCAAATTTAACTGTGCAAGTTAAATTGACTTCGCAAAGGTTAATTTGGATTTTGAACACGCATTTAACAATGTGGAGAAACAATTTTATCTTTGGACAGTTAAGGCTATCGCTGTGGGTTTTGTTTGTACGTTAATGCTTATATAATGGGAAGTAATATAGGCTTTGATGATACGCTAAACTACTAAGACTTCTAGGAGAATGTGAACTGTTAGTAAAAACGCTACGGCCGCGACTTACGATCTGTAGGCCGTAAGTTCGAACCCAGACAGGCGCTTTACTTTGTGTAAATTACTTCATCACCACTGCTTCCAAAACGGTAAAGGAAAACATTGTGAGGAAACCGGCATGTCCTAGAACAAAAAATTCGAAGACATGTGACGTCTACCAACCCGCACTGGGCCCGCGTGGTGGATTACGGCCCACTCCCTCTCACCGAGAGGAGGCCTGTGTCCCAGCAGTGGGAACATTATATATTTCAATGCCACATTTATACAAAACAATTAAAAAAAAAGGGAAAAAAATATTTAATATTAGGTGTGGAAAACCCTTATCACTTAGGGGTATGAAATATAGATAGAAGTCGATTCTCAGACCTACTGAATATGCATATAAAAATTCATAAATATCGGTCAAGCCGTTTCGGAGGAGTATGGTAACTAACATTGTGACACTTTATTAATAATTTTGGCATAAATTATTACTAAATATGCACAAAGATATATATTTTCTAGTGGAAGAAAAATACTTCAAAAAGCTATCAGTAGCATCGCAAGTCGAGCAAAAAAAGCACCGCCGTACCATCCTTTTCTCGAAGCCATTCGGACGTTTGCAGTGTATATTTTTTATATAAAGACTCCGTGTAAAGAGAATTGGGGTCATAGATGTCTCGAGTTTATAATTGTTTACTTTACTTATGTAAATATGTAATGTGACTGCCTCATTAGTCTAGTGGTCCTAAGCGCGACTGCTACGCTAGAGGTCCTGGGTTCGATCCCCAGGTCGAGCAAAGTGTTATTGGGTTTTTCTATGAATTTCCCAGTAGCAGCTCGGAGTCTGGATTTGTGCCCGGTGAATGGCAATAGGCTCGCCCCCTATTACATGGGACCTAAATATACCGGCGAAATGTGGGTGTACATAAGTAGGTACACCTCTGCTTAACCCTTCGGGGAATACAGGCGTGATGGTATGTTATGTTTACTTATGTATAAAATACTTAATAAAGCTATTTTACTAGCGCTGCAGTTTGGAACGGCTAATTTCAGACATGCAGAATTATCGACCAACTGTACGTAAGATGATTAAATTCTACAACTACTTACTTGACCAACTCAACATGCCTTCTATAGCAATCCTTCAATCTATTCATAAAGACATCATATTCAACCGGCGCCGATTCTTTTCCAAATATTTCTTTAGAATCAATCCTTAACAGTTCCAGTTCAGCTCTAAAGAATACCATTATTACCATAGCGTTTGTGTCAAAAGAGGTTATCCAACCTCCACCGTATATAGCCGCATAGCTTTGATATATTGAAGCAGCTAAATATCCCGCTATAGTGTTCTTATCAAACGGTACCCAAGAACTGACGACTTGTAAGTAAGTATCTGTGCCATTTTTTACGTTCTCCCTATAAGTCTCCGAGGATATAAACTTGAAAATCGGCTGGACCATAACTATGATAACAGTCGTATACATCAACGACCAATACAGATAGGTTATCTTTCTACAGTACTTCGTAAAAGTGGCTATGAGTTCCATTTTTTTATTATCAGTTGTTGTTCGTTGGTATAAATCTGCTCTCGTCACATATTCTATGATACTTGTCCAAGATTTTTGCCAAGACAAAAAGGTCGTAACTTTTACTACGCTCACTGTGGCCAGCATTGTAATCTTCAAATTGTTTAGCAACAGACTCATGTCAGATTTCACAAACCAGACATCAATATACTCAGTTGCAGTGAAAATCGTCACCAAAATATGCATTAGCAAGTAGAAATTTCTCATCCAAACATTTTTGGGCAGCAAAAGCCCCCAGAATTTTAATGCCTTAACATTTGGACCGAGTAACGGCCTCTTCGGGTTTTCCAATTTCTGAAGTATATTTTTCAACATTTTCATCTGATCAACTTGATGGAACAGATTGGAATAATGACGCGATCCCCTATTACACGATTCCGAAGGCGAAGATAATTACGCGATTTCAAATAGGGTTGGGAGAGTCTCGTATGAATATCGATATTTTCTGGCTTAACTACTTAGGTTCTTTTAGTGATTTAATGTTGGTAAAAGTCTGCAATCCGATTATTGTGAAAGGCTTCGGATTTTACAATGTGATTAGTACTTAAAAAAATAAAGATTTAAAAGGGCTTTAGATTTGAATTATTTTATTGGTAAAGAGATAAAACCTTCTTCCAAAACGCTAAGTAAACTCTGTTTACGAAGGACACTTTCAAATAATATACCCATCTGCCTTAGTCTTTTTTGCGTCAAAAAAGTGAGTTGAAAACCTTTGGGAATACAAGCGTGATGGAATATTATACATACTATCTCGCGTGTATTCCCCGAAGGGTTAGTCAGAGGTGTACTAAAGTACACCCACACTTCGGCGGTATGTTTGATCCCATATAATAGGGGGCGAGCCTTTCGCCATTAATCGGGCACAAATCCAGACTCCATGCTGCTACTCAGAATTTCATAGAAAAACCCGATAACACTGTGTTCGATCTGGAGATCGAGCCAAGGACCTCTAGGATATTATGTTATAGCAAAACTCCACTTCGTTTGTCCGTGAGCTGAAAAAATCCTTAAAAACTTTTTAACACAATATTAGCTTAGCATTATTTTACTAAAGTTTTGATAAAACACGAATTCTTGAGATGGATATTTTACCTGGATCTAGGTGAGGAAATTTTTGCTAACTTTCTAGTTTTTATAATCCATTGGCTTTAATGTAAAATGAAGATTACTTAGCCAGAATTTCGCTGTTTTTACCAAGAAATACTCAAAATTATAAATTGGTACTTCCTTTTTGTTACGATACCGTAAAAGTTATGTTATTAAAAACTTATACGATAAAATCAACCGAAAATTATGCAGCAAAATAAATATTTCTGTCACGTTTCTTAACAAAATATCTAATTCACTGGATTCAAATCAACACAAATGTAGGTATATCGGAGACCTATTCATAGCCATGGTTGCATTTCATCGTTATTATGCTTAAGTACTAGAACTAGTAACTATTTACCTCGTAGAATCAGTTCTACGAGCTAAGCAGTTACTGGCCGTTGGGGCAGGAAGGTTCTCGAGTGGAGACCACGAACCGGAAAATGCAGTGTGCGACGACATCCAACAAGACAAAGACAAAGATATTTATTGCTCAAACTGTGTACAAACAACGGCGTTATACGAAATATAATAAGTTTCAACAGCCTACCCAATCGGGTGTAGCAATTATAATAATAACTAATATATATATTAATGTTCTTATTTATTCACAAAGTATTCGTTCAAATTATAAAACACATTTATAGTTAGAAAATTTTTAAAGCATTTTTAAACTATTTACCGTCCAGTTCTTTAATTTCTACTGGTAAGTGATTGAAAACTCGTATTGCTGTGATGTAGGTGCTTTTATAGTAGATCATGTTATTTATTTGTGGTAGATTAGAGGGACAGACGACCTGGTAAAGGTCGCTGGGGGTCGTTGGATGCGGGCGGCATATGACCGGTCGCTGTGGAAGTCTATGGGGGAGGCCTTTGTTCAGCAGTGGACTTCATTTGGCTGATATGATGAAGTACTCTCAGGTCTTAGTGGCATATGACCACAGCTATAAATACAAGAGCTCTGATGACACCGTGCATAGTACATTATATTCAGTCGTATCTGGTTAAAATGGATGATAACACTTCAACAAGAGGTGGACCTATCAACATCATACCATTACATTGTCCCACTGCTGGACACGGGTCTCCTCTCAGAACGAGAGGGATTAGGCTACAGTCTACCACGCTAGCCTACTGCGGGTTGGCAGACTTGACACGCTGTCAAGAAAATCTCTCAGGCATGCAGTTTTCCTCACGATGTTTTCCTCCACCGTTTAAGCGCGTGATATTTTTTTTATCACAGATAAGCTTGCGCTTGACAACTCGCCTGATGTTAAGCAACGAAGTGGTGTACGATGGAGCGCGCTTGCCTAGAAGAAACCTATTCACTCTCGTCTTGAAGACACCCAAATTGTATGTCTATTAATACACACATGATTTAAAAAATACAAAGGTGCCTTGGATTCGAACTTGAGACCTTTGACGTGGCAGTCCAATGATCATATCACAAGGGAAGGTGGGCTTATGCCGGGCATTTATTATTTCCAGTTAAGAAGCTTCGGCAAAAACCCATTTCTAACCAAGACCGTTTGAAAAAAGCTAGGATGATAATGATGAACAAAACCAGGGACTAGATATTGTTTAACTTCAAAAATACTTTTTCGTAGGTATTACAGCCAAAAAATATTTAAATCTCAAAGTTTTTCTCAACAAGATTTTATATCTGAGTCTAATTTATTACATGACTAATAAATCTTTACTTTTTGTCCCTAATTAAAATAATTTCATAAATTCTCGCTGAAAAATATATTAGGCAGATAATAAAGCTATTTAAATCTTAAAAGAATTTATTTAAGGTTTATTAAAATTTGGTAAATATGATAATATCTAGTCGTGAGATTGTGAACTTGTTGTGCATTTAAACGAAGATTAGATTTAGATTTTTTTAGATACAACCGATAATTGAATATCGATTTTATTACAATCACTGCCTCATTATTCTAGTGGTCCTAAGCGCGACTGCTACGCTAGAGGTCCGGAGTTCGATCAACGTGCGCAAAGTGTTATTGAGTTTTTCAATGAAATTCCCAGTAGCAGCTCGGAGTCTGGATTGGTGCCCGTTTAATGGCAATAGGCTCGCCACCCTGTATCTATAATTAATATTTATAGATTTTTTCATTTATTAAATCATTTACTATAAGTACTGCCTCAATAGTCCAGTGGTCCTAAGCGAGACTGCTATGCTAGAGATTTTGGGTTTTATTCCCAGGTTGATCAAAGTGTTATTGAGTTTTTCAATGAAATTCCCAGTAGCAGCTCGGAGTCTGGATTCGTGCCCGGTTAATGTCAATAGGCTCGCCCCCTATTACATGGGACCTAAACGTACCGGCGAAATACAGGCCTTCGGGGAATAAAGACGTGAAAAAGATGATATGTTTATTACTATCATAAATCTATAGGGGTAGGTAGAAACTATAGACAACCACTTGCATACCTCTTTCGGCTATCCACACATATACATGCGCCGCTTGCAAGAACTACGCACCTGACCTTATTGGAGTAGGTACTTTGTCGTAAGATCGGATCAGATTTTATTAATACTTAGGTACAATTTTTTAAAGGTTTTTTCCGCGCTTTGTTTTAAATCTCCATGACTGTCAACGAATTGATATTCAGTGGTAATAATTATAATTAAACTAGCACTACTCTAGTTAAAGTGGTAGGGCCACGCTGTTCGCAGCATGAATGTGCCGGCTTGACCGGGAAAGTACCCCACTCTCGCAAAAAACCGACGTCGGAGTAGTAGCGTTTTGCTACTGCGCTTCGTTTGGTGTACAAATTACTCCCTTAATCCCCTTCCTTCTTCTTTTCTCTCCAACACCTTTGATTTAACAGATGTCCATGGGCGGCGATGGCTACTTACCATCATAGTAGCTCGCATGCTCGTTTGCCATGTTATTCCATAAAAAAAAGTGAGAATTTATACAATTATCGATATCAATAGGTACTTTTTATCGACGATGTCCCGACCCTATTCATTACAATTAAATAATGCCACTGTATTATCACATTCTGTATTACTGTTAATTGTGACACCTTCTATAGATTTTTCAGCTGTTAATTACATATTATACTTCGCTATTATACAGAAAATTCATGGAATTATTTTGTTTTTAATAACTTAATTCCATAGACTGTGATAATTAACTTAGTTCTCTTTTGATTTATATTTCTATATACTATTACTGTGTCTCGGGCTTGCTTGTATGTAAAGATTTATTTTTACATTTATTAAATACCATCACGCCTGTATTCCCCGAAGGGCTAGCAGAGGTGCTAATGTACACCCACATTTCACCGGATTTTTTAGGTCCCATGTAATAGGAGGCGAGCCTATTGCCATTAACCGGGCACAATTCCAAACTCCAAGCAGCTACTGAAATTACATAGAAAAACCCAATAACACTTTGATCAACCTGGGAATCGAACCCAAGATCTCTAGCATAGCAGTCTCGCTTAGGACCACTGGACTATTGAGGCAGTACTTATAGTAAATGATTTAATAAATGAAAAAATAAATATTAATTCTGTATACAGGGTGGAAGGGACATCGACGCACTGGAACTTTCTGGAACACCCGCGTAGATATTTTCCGTCAGTTTGTGTTCAGTCGTTCAGACCTAAGCATACCGGCGAACTATGGGCATACATTAGTACAGCCGTGCCTAACCTTTCAGGGTATACAGGCGTGATGATGAAATGATGGTATGATATAAAAATCTCTTTTCCCCAAACAGGCGTGTCGTCAAAAAGCGGAGTCATCCCCTCCGGCTACAATTAGTGCAGATTAGCAGAAGGTAGGGACAAATGATTGCGTCCTTAAGAACATTTAATGAGAAAGTCATTAGGAGAGCGCGTGACCCGTACCGATGGGCCGTAATGCAGAAAAGAAACAGAAGCTTAGAGTCTGGCGGAGCGAGCGCCCAACTACAATGCGAGCCGAATGCAATTATATCAGTCTAAATATTGTCATCTCTTTCGCTTTGCTACGGGATGAACGAGACAACGTTATTATACTTTGCTTCAAATATTTGATATTGATTTCGATGCATTTTGTATTACAATCTTTATATATACCTACCAATATAATACTTCTGCACGTAAACAACACAATAGACAGACCGACTTAAAAAATTTGGAGGTTCTCAATTATAATGTTTTTTTTATGTTTGTTACCCCAGAACTTTCGACTGAGTGAACCGTTATTGATGATTATTTTTTTATTTGAAAGCTGGTGCTTTCTGTTTGGTCCCATTTTAATTTGGTCTGGTTCTGAAAATGGCTTCCATGGGAAGACCATATTATAAGTCTTAAATTTGTCTTAAAAGTATATGCACGACAAATGGACGAATAAATCAATATCACGCCAACCGATTTCGATGATTCTTTTTTTGTTTGGTAGATTATACTTTAGAAATGCTTTTATTCAAATTTTACCGAACGTTTTTAAAAAAAACAACAAAAAACAAAAAAATACTCCGAAACCTGGCTCTCATTGGAGCAGTGTATTTAGTTGGCTTAAAAATATTTCATATAAAAAAAATCTCCACAAAAATGTTGGTTACACGGTTTTACTTTTTTATTAAAAGGAAATTTATTTATCTGAACATTGAGCTGGTACTAAAAATTTATGTTACAAAATACCAATTACTACTAGACGATTCCCAGAAATCGAATTCAGGATTACTGAATAGCAACAGCTGGATTAGAATCTATACAAGCCACACATTTAATCGGAATCCACACTGCCAACCGCACGTTATCGGAATTCCTATCCTACGCCACAATTATGGTTTACACGAATCACATCGGACCAATCACCAGTCGCCTTTGAGTGGACAGATTTTGTCGAAATTTTATTAGTCATGCAATTAAATAATACAATACAGGCAGTTAAACCTTCATAAACCGTAATACATAATATACCTATTGTGAATAAACTATCACCAAAAACCCACATGACAGTGTGATAAGGGAGCGTAGTGGAGAGAAAGAAGATGTAGTAACAAGGATTGAGAAAGGTATGTTAAGATAGTTTGATCATGTAGAGAGAATGGATGAACGGAGATTGACGAAACAAGTAACAACATACGTGGCTAGTACGTATGGACCAGGTGGAAGGGGACGACCTCGGCGAACGTCCGGAACGGCGGATGACCTTACAAGAGCCCAGGTTCCGAGCACCCTAAAGCAACGGTCATGAATGAAGAGATTAATGAATGAAGATGAAGCAAAATTAGTGTGCCAGGATCGTAGCAAGTGGAAATCTATAGTCTGTGCCTACACTCGCATGGGTATGTGAGACAGGTGTGACAATATATTATGTATACCGACGTCCGAGTGTATTAGAAGACCGACGTCCGAGTAGTAGCGTTTCGTTACTGCGCTTCGTTCGGTGAGCGAGAGGGCCGGAGGCCCAATTCCTCCCCCAATCCCCTTCCTTCTCCTTTTCTCCTTCCCCTCCCTTTCCCTAAATAGGCTCGGCAACGCATCTGCAACTCCTTTGGTTTTGCAGATGTTCATGGGCGGCGATGACTACTTACCAGGTAGCTCGCCTGCTCGTTTGCCCAGTTATCCCATAAAAAAAATTTTTAAAAAAAATTAAAAAACCATCACGGCCCAACTAACATATAAACTCTATCTGTAATGAAGAAGTTAAACTTTTATTTTCTGTTCTTTACCTGTACATTGTAATTCGGTTGGAGATACAAGTAACGACATTTATAGCTGTTTCATGGCTATTTAATTTATGTTACTAGGTTGCTTGGCTTTTTTAAATTTCTCTAACGACAGTCCTTTGAATTGAATACTTGAGTGATCTTTTCATTTCTCTATTTTCATTAAGTATTCTAGTAGTAAGTGCAGCGATAGCCTTGTGATATGACCATTGGACTGCCAAGTCAAAGGTCTCGAGTTCGAATCCAGGGCACGCACCTCTGTCTTTTTCGAAGTCATGTGCGTATTAATAATTAATTATCACGCGCTTAAACGGTGAAGGAAAACATCGTGAGGAAACTTGCATGCCTGAGAGATTTCTTGACGACATGTGAAGTCTGCCAACCCGCAGTAGGCTAGCGTGGTGGACTACTCTATAGGAGAGGAGACCCGTGCCCAGCTGTGGGACAATGTAATGGGTTGATGATGATTAAGTATTCTTGATGCGAGTAATTTTATTTATTTAACTTGAAAATCTGTATATTATAATAAAATACTACGTCATTAGTCTAGTGGTCCTAAGCGCAATTGCTACGCTAGAGGTCCTGCGTTCGATCGCAAGTCAAGCAAAGTGTTATTGGGTTTTTGAAATTCTCAGTAGCAGCTCGGAGCCTGGATTTGTGCCCGGTAAATGTCAATAGGCTCGCCCCGTATTACATGGGACCTAAACATACCGGTGAAATGTGGGTGTATATTAAGTACTCCTCTGCCTAACCCTTCGGAGAATACAGGCGTGATGGTACAGAGAATTTCATAGAAAAATTCAATAACACTGCTCGACCTGAACCCTCTAGAGTAGGAGTACTGCTTGAGACCACTAGACGAGCAGACAACCTGTGATATATGCAATACTTCGTACTGATAATAATCTCCTCACAGGCATTTCCATAATGGACTCGGTAAGGGTTAACGACCTCCATTGTACGGATAATGGCAGATGTATAATCGCAGTCTATTAACATTAAATTACTTGACTAACGCACGCGTCTTTCATTGCACCTTGGGAATTGTATGTCCTTGAAGGTATCCTTCACGTACTATGGAAGGTATGCGAAGTAATAAGAGCGTGTTATCAAAAAGCTACACCTAATGTAAATAAGTTAATATAATAATACTTTAATTAAGTATCTTGATTTGGCACTTGAGGTTGTCGACATGTGGGGGTGGATTCAGCAATTATTGTACCAACCGTTGTGTCAGCAAATGGCCTAACAGCCAAGAGCCTCGACCAACATCTAAGGAGGCTCTCGTTGAGTGGCTGGATCAAGGGCATGATACAGAAAGCAGTACTCCTAGATACGGCGCGTATTGTTAGGAGGTTCCTCTCTAGGAGGCCCTGACCACCGGTGGCTTGGACTCTGCTCCCGACACCGGTAGACGACTATTTTTATATATAAAATATATTTTTTTATCTTCTGTTTTTAATAAAAATATTAAAAAATGTAAATAATATGGTTAAACTTTGAATAAATGGAATAATTCTTTAATAAAGTATCTCTATTTAGCTGAACGAGTTTGTCGAGTTTGAAATTCAAATAGGTTATTGGCAATAGGGTCGCCCTATTACATGGGACCTAAACATACCGGCGAAGTGTGGGTGTACATTAGTACACCTCTGCCTAACCCTTCGGGGAATACAGGTATGTTATAAAAAATTTAGTTACTCAGGCAGAAATAGAGACGGTCTACGCCTATTTTTGACCTCGATCTGCTAACCATTCCTTAAAACCTGGAATAACAAATTGGATGTGATGTGTTCAGCTCTAAATCACAGAGGCCGCAGGTGTGACGTAATTGTCTTTGTCGCTTTCCATCCCGAGGGAAATAGGTTCCAGGATAAAAAACAGATTGTGTTTGTAATAGCTGAGCGATTTTGTCACGAGAGGCCAAATCGGAGAACTTTTTTAGAAGTTTTATAAGTACCTACACTTGCGAGAAATAAATTTATGTCTACGAATTTTCCTACATCATTAAAAAACAAAATCCCCCGCCGCGTCTATCTATTTGTACGCGATAAACTCAAAATTACTGAACGGATTTTCATGCGGCTGTCACTAAAAGACAGAACGAGGAAGGTTTATTACAGAAGATTTTGTGTTGAAGATGTTGGTTTGTGTGTGAAATTCTATACTCAATATTTCATTGCGTCCCATGATGTTTAATAAAAGTGGTACTCCATAATCCTACTAATCCTATCCTACTTCCTATCCTACTAATATTATAAATGTGAAAGTTTGTGAGGATGGATGGATGGATGGGTGGATGTTTGTTACTCTTTCACGCAAAAACTACTGAACGGATTTTGATGAAATTTTACAGTAATATAGCTTTTACATCAGAATAATACAAAGGCTACAATCCATAAAAATTTTGTGTAATTTTGGACATAATGTTACGATAAATATCAAGTAAATCGGAAAAAACCTGCCCTCTGAGAGCTATCTTGGCGTGCGCTGCCTAAACCGTTGGAGTTAAATGAAGATAATGTATCGTGGGATTGTTTGTCTTAAACAGTTCTAAATAAAGTCCGCGACAGTACATATCTACCTCTTATGTGGAAGCCAATATATCCCAAATTATACGTAGGTTGCTCACGTGTTTCGTATTCGGAAAATCTACGGAAAGAAATCTGCGGAAGCTAGTATTTTATAAATTGATTGGAATATGATGATAAATGGTGGAAATGTTCAAAATATCCGAAAAGTATATTATATTATTATTGAAATAATAATAACAATTAATCCATATTAATAAACTCATTAGTCTAGTGGTCCTAAGCGCGACTGCTACGCTAGAGGTCCTGGGTTCGATCCCCGGGTCGAGCAAAGTGTTATTGGGTTTTTCTATGAAATTCCCAGTAGCAGCTCGGAGTCTGGATTTGTGCCCAGTTAATGGCAATAGCCTCGCCCCCTATTACATGGGACCTAAACATACCGGCGAAATGTGGGTGTACATTGGTACACCTCTGCCTAACCCTTCGTGGAATACAGGCGCGATGGTATGGTATATTAATAAACTGTCATTAATCGGGTCCAAATACAAACTACAAGCCACTCGGAATCGAACTCTGGATCTCTAGCGTAGCAGACGTGCATACGACCACCAACCGGTGCCGATAAAAAAAAAACAATTTAAATAAATATTCAATTCAGTAAACACTTTGATTAGTTTCGCGTCCTAAATTTTTCAATAACATTTAAATGAAAAGCAATTTGCCAATACTTTATATTAAAATTGGAGTCATGAAATTCAAAAAAAAAAAACAAATTCTTCGACGATATTTTTTATATATTATTATAATCTTAAATTATATTGGAATCAAATAGAACTTTAAATCAATGAAATGTTTTACTCATACCGTGCATGTATTCCCCGAAGGGTTGGCCAGAGGTGTACTAATGGACACCCACATTTTACCGGTATATTTAGGCCCTATGTTCCATTATGCGGTAACAAGTCCTGACCCCGAGCTGCTACTGAAAATTTCGGACAACAACTGAATAATACCATAGTGTAATGAAATCTAATAGTGGGGCAACTCGCCGTCTAGACAGGTCAACGATGAGGTGGGTTGCGGGGCAGAGCGGCGTCCCCCCGACCCTTAGTCGCAGGCGTCCCGTCCGGCCGACAGGTAGTGCGCGCCGGTACTCCGCTGAAAGTTTGGCTCGCGCTAGCGCTTATTATAATTTCTTTTACAATGCGTTCTACATGTGCAGTTTACGGTTGTTTGTCGGCATCGTACAGAAGTAATAGTGAAAACTTGAGATTTCATCAATTTCCAAAGGATGAGAATCAGTATGTGCCTACTAACCTATTATACCTAAATAAATATTATCTCTACTTAGTAAACAAAGTCGCTATCCGCGACGCCGTGCGTTTACTTCTAAATTATTTTAACCTTCCAATGGATTTTGATACGGTTTTAACGAATATACGAATTTTATAATATTATAATTTGTTGATAATTTTGTATTTTTGTTTTGTTGTTATGATTTTGTTTGTTTGTTTGATCGCACTAAAGTACTGGTCGGAATTGATTTCATATTTGTGTTTTATAGTCCTTTTATCGAGTAAAGCTTTAGGCTATATAACATAACGCTATGACCAATATAAGTGGCGCACAAGTGATAAATGTTGCAAAAACGGGAAAAAAATATTCCTTTTGAGCGCATCCGTTGCGTGCGCTGCGTAAACGGTTAAAGTTATGCAAAAATATTGTATGATGGAAATCTTTCGCTTGAAAGGTTTTAAAAAAAAGTCCGCAACAGCATAGGTCTATCTTTTAAGGTTGACTTAATAATACCCTTTTATGGTAACCAAATTTGTTCCAAAATAATGCATTATTTCCGAAGGTGTTTTCACAAACATAATATTAATCCATATTCAAATAAATACGTAATTCATCACAAGTATTTAATTTCGAACAAAATTGCCCTCGACATCATTTAATTTAAATGAATATCTCAGGAGAAATCATAGTTTTTAAAAATATATCTTTAACTGTACACGGACTATGCGCACGGAGCGCGCTCTCAACCCGATGCAAGGCGAGGGCGGGGCGGTCATGAGGGGGAGGGCGCAAATGCTTAGATAGTAGGTAACTATTCCACGCGGGCGAAGTCGCGGGCAGAAGCTATTTTTTATAAAATAGTTTTTAGTTGTATTAATATTCCAGTTTCTATCTAAGATTCTATCTAAGCTTATATAATCGTCTAACTCAAATTAAATTTTCACCACCGTGTGATTGCTTTCCATTGCAATTTTTAATTCGTTTGTATGTGAGGATGAGAATCAATTATATTGTGAAATTTAACAACCGAAAATTAAAATCATCAAGCAATAAATGTCGCAAATATTTGTCAGTTCAACATCTCTAAAGAGATAAATAAACTGGAGATTTTAGCCCCTGTTTTATTTAATCACTTGGTCCTGTCGCGAAGAATAAACAATAAATCGTGAAGGTAATATCTTGCTAGAAATCAATACAACTACTAACACATAGATTAATTTGAACCTACAATCATTATCACCTGTAAATCACCTTTCAAACAAAAAAAACTAAATCAAAATCGGTTCATCCGTTCCGGAGCTATAATGGCACAGACAGACACACACGCACACACAGACGCATCAAACTTATAACACCCCGTAGTTTTTGCGTCGGGGGTTACAAAGTAAAAGTAAGTCCTTGAAAAATATTTTTTGTGACAACCCTAAGCTATTTTCAATGTCTAGACGATTGTCGGCATTTCGACGCAGACAAAGGAGTGCGCCCACTATTAGATTTCATTACACTATGATAATACTTTGCTCGAATTGGGAATCGAGCCCAGGATTTAAAGCGTAGCAGTCCCGGCTGGGACCACTAGACAAATGTGGCAGTTAATTTTTTATTATTGAAATAAAATTACTTTTTATGGATTTTATCGCCTAATGGCTAGAGCGTCGGACTTGCGATCATGTGGTTGTCGGTACGAAACCACCCATTGGACTACCGACGTGAACCCACTCGTAACACAAGCATTTAGCTTAGCACGAGGGGTTAACAAGAATACTAGTAATGTGTGACCCACATTGCTAGAAAGCTTTTTTTTAAAAAAAAAAAAAAAATACTTAGTACATCAAGTTACCACAAAATGTCAAATTTTCTCAGTTGATTTTGAACTTTATTTTCAATGAATTAAGGGTTAAAATCATTTGGAGAAATTTGACAGTTTTGTATACCTTGACCTGCTGGCGACTGTACATCCCACATTGCTAGTAAGCCTTTTCTTTAAGAAAATAAAAATATTTAATTCCCGACGTTTCAGATCCTTTACAGCATCCATAGCCACGGGTGAACTGTATATTAATTATTTTATTGTTTCATTGTAATTCAAAATGATACATTTCTCTCGAAGTTTATGTTTTATTGAATTATAAAAGCTGTTAACGGGTTAATAGAGGAACTTTGGGCGACGCTGCGTTTACAATTTATGCTTAAGTTGGTTAAACTTTGAGGATATTAAACCTGCCTTGCATCACAACAGAGTACCATTATTTAGTTCCTAATTGGTGTGTAAATATTTGATCCATTAAATTTTGTAATTGATGGCACGAATTGAGATTTGGGTCACGGAAATAACGATTTATATTTGCTGGTATTTTTTTAATTGAACCCAACTACTCTAGCGTAGCAGTCGCGTTTACAACCACTAGACTAATGAGATACTTATCTAACTAATATTATTGTGTGTACGCGGACGAAGCTGCGGGCGAAAAGCTAGTTACTTATAATATATAAATATGGGGGCTTTATAGTTTACGTAACACATTAATAAAACGATCGTAGCAAAACAAAAACCGACGATCATTGCATGTGCAATTTTCAACTATAATAGATTCACAATATTAAGTTTTATTATCGTTCTTCATCTAAAAAATGCCGTTTCGCACCGTCAGTATACGCCAGGCATAAGTTTGTTTGTAAGTTTGTTGTCCAATCCGGTATTAACTAGACTAATCTTAATCAAAGTTGATACAAAAGTTACGTTTCTGAAACAAACAAGGTGCGTGAGATTTAGGCGAGAAAACCTTATATAAATATATCAGACTAGTTTTTTAACGCGGCTTCGCTCCCATCGTCGACAAGAAAAAAAAATCCAACAGTTATTATCTCTTCTTTCTATTGATTTGCATACCACAGAGAGGTCAATCTCTTGGACCTTGGATTTGTTCAACAAATAAAAACAAATTTAAACGCAGTTTTTAAAACGAAATGAAAATCCGGTCAGTTTTTCTTTTGCACCAACCCCTTATAAATAGACAGTGTTTTTTTAAATATCTTGATTACATACCATCACGCCTGTACATCCTGAAGGGTTAGGCAGAGGTGTACATCCACATTTCGCCGATATGTTTAAGTCCAACGGAATAGGCCTTGATCTTATTGCCATTCACCCGGTACATATCCAAACTCCGAGCTGCTACTGAGAATTTAATATAAAATCTCAACTTCTCTTTGATGACCTGGGAATCGAAATCCCAGACATAGCGCCGCAGTTGCGTTTACATCCACGTGACCAATGAGATCACAGGAAAATATGACAAAGAAAAGGTCTTTGGTATTTCTTTCTACCTCGAAGCCTTTTGTGATAAAACATCTTCCTAAGCTCGATGTCCTCCATTGAAAATTTCAATACCAAAGGATTATCTTCGATAAACTTAGTTCAGTACACAAAATACCGTGGCTTATGGAGTCTTATTGGACCCCAAAGAAGCTGTATATGCGGAAGCGGGAGCGAGGGTCGACGCGCAAAGCGTTTCCTCGCTTTGCCTTTTGCACTGCATCGTTGCTCTGTTTCTTACACTGTTTCTCGCATCGCTTTCTTGCACCATTTTCTTGCCAGACTTCTATATTTGTTTTAAAATATTTTTTTTCATTCTCAAAGGACTAATTTCTCCCTCAGTCCCCTTTTCTCCTTCCCCTTCCTTTTCCTTTAATAGGTTCGGCAACGCATCTGCAACTCCTTTGGTTTTGCAGATGTCCATGGGCGGCGATGACTACTTACCATCAGGTAACTCGCCTGCTCGTTTGCCGAGGTATCCCAAAAAATAAGTCTATGGATGGTTGCAACACCAGTGGTATCACTCGCGTGTTACCGACCCTGTAAGGGATAATGATGGCAAGTATAGGCCGACCCTTTAACTCGCGTATCGCCTGCGCGGTAAGAAGGGAGCGGGGGGAGAAAAATAAATACTAAAAAAAGATACTTATTATTTTATTCTTTAACAACAATGTCTATCTCGAGATAAATCTTTGGATTATTGACTCCGTGTGTAGCGTTACCCGCCCCCGCTCCCTTCTAACCGCGCAGGCGATACGCGAGTCAAACGGTCGGCCTATAGTCAAAGCCGTCCATGAACATCTGCAGAACCAAATGACCGAGCTTATTTACGGAAAAAGGAGGGGAAGGAGACAGGAAGAAAGAAGGGGACTGAGGGAGCAATTGGGCCTCCGGGCTCGGTACTTCTACGGGACTTCGGTAGGTAACCGCTTACCATCAGGCATGCCATCTGTTTGTTTGCCAGCTTAGTCTATACTAACATTATAAAGAGGCAGATTTTGTGAGTTTGTGACATTGTAGGGGGTAATCTCAGGACCTACTGAACCAATTTAAAAAAATCTTCCACCAATAGGAAGCTACAGTATTCCTGAGTAACAAAGGCTATATATTCTCCCGAAAAATGAAAAGAAACGTATAGTCCAACGGGCGTAGCCGCGGGCGGAAAGCTAGTAATATATTTAAAAAAATAGTCACTCATTTGGTGTATTTGGTGGTGCAGGTGGCTCATCTGCTCTTCCCTATTTAATAAGTAAAAGAAAATATCCCGCGCCCGCTTCCGCGTTTAATGTAATATAGGCCTTAAACCCAGTGTATTTGTTTAGGATTCGCCAAGGACTCGGAAAACAGTAATGGCGTGCTTAAAAACTCTGAGTTTGCGTTTTAATATGTTTCCTATGCTGATAGAAAGAAGAGTGATGTTTTAGATTTGTTTGTTATGCTGTCGCTTTTGTTGTGGGTTGTGTTTGTTGTTTATTACCTCGCGTTGCCACTGATGACAAAACATGTTGCAAACAGCTATCTGGGACAGATAGCTGTTTGCAACATGTTTTGTCTCACTCTTTGAGAGTTAGATAGAGTAAGATAGATGTTTGCAACATGTTTTGTCGCCGCCAGGAACGCGGGATCGCGTATCTAACGTGGTATTGCTATTATATTAGTCTACTGAGTCTCTTAGTCCGAGTCTACTTATCTACTGAACCAGATGCCAGCAATTGAGAAATATTTTGACGCTTAGCAGCGCCCTCAGGGATTGTCCAATACTTCATATTATACGAGTAAATTCTGTTTGTAATTGATAAACTTCGAATAAATTTTTTGGTTCGAACAAATTTTTATAATTTTATGGCTGTTACGGCTGCTACGTTATAGAGGTCCTGGGTTCGATTCCCAGGTCGAGCAAAGATTTTCTGAGTTTTTCTATGAAATTCTCAGTAGCAGCTCGGAGTCTGGATTTGTGCCCGATAAATGGCAATAGGGTCGCCTCCCTATTACATGGGACCTAAACATCCCGGTGAAGTGTGGGTGTACATACACTAGTACACCTCTGCCTAACCCTTAGGGAGTACATGTGTGATGGTATATATGGTATTACTAGAAAGATGGAATCGAACGTCTCATAAACATCTCATTCTTAACTAATCCATTCGGAACCGAACCGAACCCCTTCGGAAGTATGACGCTTTTTCTTTACGTGACAATTTCTACCTAGGCAACTCCTACCGCAAGCCACGTTAAGAAATTTCGTTCTTACAAAAATAATCTAGAATTCTAGACGGCAAACAAGATAAGCACTACTTACCCCATCTATCTTAAAAGCGTGAAACATACACGCTATTTTAGACCGCCTATCTTACCAAAACTTCCCAAACTTTAAATTACTTTTCTGATAAGAAATGATTAAAGTTAACTCGATTTAAATTTAAACATTTCAAGCCTAAAATTAATGTTTATAATCGACTAGCATTCCACCCTAGACTTCGCCAGCGTGGTTTCTTGGCTTTCTTGCATTTAAAATGAATATTTTTTTCCGTTTTTGCAACATTTTTCATTTATGCGCCGCTCCCATTGGTCTTAGCATGATGATATAGCCTATAGCCTTCCGCGATAAATGGGCTTTCTAACATTGAAAGAATTTTTCAAATCGGACCAGAATTTCTTGAGATTAGCGCGTTCAAGCAAACAAACATACTCTTCAGCTTTATACTATGAAGTATAGATTGCTCTGTTCTTGCTAAATGCTGATAAAGTCACCAACTTAAACTATTCCCAGTTGTTAAACTTGGCTTCCAGTCTACAGATGTGGCTAAATATCAGTATTTTACACGAAACAACTGCCACCATATCTTCGCAACGGAATTTAAAGTTTCACCGTGTCCGGAGTCGGTCTACTGTGATCGCTACTGTTGTATCTACAACACGTCTTCGCGACGTATATTTGTATCGTTAATCTCCGTTCATTAATTCTCTCTACATTACCGGATCATCCTCGAACTCTGTTTCTACATCTTCAATCACTCCACAACTCAAGAAGGAACAACGTGATAAGGGATATCACACTGTTCCTCGCTATGTCTTTCAGCATTACACCACGCATACTTCTTAAAGCAATCTCAACAGCATTTATTCTGCTTTCATGTTTCTTCTGCCTTACCCAACTATCACTACAACACACAAGTATCTCACCAACACAACCCAATCTCAGCCAGACGTGCCTTTTGGGAAACTTTTCAACTTTTGGGATAACTCGGCAAACAACCAGGCGAGCTACCTGATGGTAAGTAGTCGTGGCCGCCCATGGACATCTGCAAAACCCCAAGAGTTGCAGATGCGTTGCCGAGCCTATTTAAGGAAAAGGAAGGGGTAAGGAGAAAAGGCGAAGGAAGGAGACTGATGGAGGAGTTGGGCCTCCGGCGCTCCACACTCACCGTACGAAACGCAACAGCATACTGCTATTTGACGTTGATATTTTGTTGGAGGTTTGTACTTCCCCGGTCGTGCAGACCCATTCATGGTGGCATGAAGACATGCCAGTGAGGCACTGCTACTACTAAAATTCTAGTCCCCTTGTTACAATTGATGAATGAAATTTGTACTAAGTGAAGCCTCGATCACGAGAAGGCTATAATCCGCATTGTCAACACTGGTTCAGTAAACGCAATTAAAAGTTTCATTGGAAGGCTTGAGATGGGAGAAATAAGCGATATTGTTGATACAAAACTTGAATTGCTGTTGTTTTGAAACCAAATTCTGCAATTTAAGTACAAGATTATCTTTTAACAAAAAAGATACGTTTATCGTATACGTTTTTAGACATAACATATTTTTTTCTCCCGACGGAAAAAGAGGAGTGTTATAAGTTTTTAGTGTGTATCTGTGTATTTTTGTGTCTGTCTGTGGCATTATATCTCCTGAACGGATGGACCGATTTTAATCCCGATTTTTTGATATAAAGGTGTATTTTATAATTATTTGAACCTGGTTTTACTTTTATCGTAAAAAGTGATTTTATTAGATAATTTTTGAGTGATGAATAATTCCAAGTACAAGGTTCAAATAATTGACGATGTTATCGTTTTTCATGTTTTTGTTGTTTTCTAAATTTAAGCCTGAAGCCTGACTGCCTCAGTAGTCTAGTAGTTCCCAGCGCGACTGCTACGCTAGAGTTCCTGGGTTCGATTACCAGGTCGAGCAAATTTTTATTGAGTTTTTCTATGAAATTCTCAGTAGCAGCTCGGAGTCTGTTTGTGCTCGGTTTATGGCAATAGGCTCGCCTCTTATTACATGGGACCAAAACAAAACGGCGAAGTGTGGGTGTACATTAGTACACCTCTGCCTAACCCTTCGGAGAATACAGGCGTGATGGTATGCTTTGTTATGTTGTAAGGATAATTTTAAGTTATTAGATCTTAACACAATTAGGGATCACTTCGATAGACCCTTTCAAACAAGACTCTCCTACTTAGTCTCTCATCAAAGCAACTCGCCATCCCGCAGTAGACGAGCGTGGTGGACTGTGCATAACCTCTCTCACTGAGAAAAATACAGTCAACAAAACAGTTAGGTATACAGGCAGCTACCGAATATCTGTCTTGATATAGATTTTGTGTTATAAATAATGATACGCCAAAGCGTTTCATATGAACGCTGCTAACTAAAGCAACATTTTGACACGTATTGCGTGATATTGGTAGTATACAAACTTTGCCAAAACACATAATATATATAGTTTATAGCTGCCTGTATACCAAACTCTTTTGTACAATATATTTCATCTATAATCGCTTAACTTGGACCGAAACCACAGCCTACCGATTTGCCTACATAGCCTGTTAAGTACACAATTAACCAAACTTAATGACCGCTCTGAAGTTGCATTTGAGTACGGTAATGCAAAGAGATAAGGTGTATTTTGCTCTAACGATTACTGATTAGAGCGGCTTTAAAGTTTGGTGGTACCACTATGTTACTTCAATCAATTAATTAACGCTACATTTGGGACTACCTCGTTAGTCTAGTGGTCCTAAGCGCGACTGATACTCTAGAGGTCCTGGGTTTCCTGCGAGCAAAGTGTTATTGAGGTTAATGGCAATAGGATCGCCCTCTATTACATGGGACCTAAACATACCTTCGAAGTGTGGGTTTACCTAAACATTACCCTATACACCTCTGCCTTACCCTTCGGTGAATACAAGTATGATGTATGTATTTCATTTTGTGATAATAACCTCATTATTCATACAGAGCAGGATTTTGAACCTCATTATATTGTCCCACTGCTTTGCACAAGTCTCCTCTCAAAGCGAGAGGGATCACCCCACCACGCTAGTTTACGTCGCCGTCAAGGAAGACCCTCAGGCATGCAGGTTTTTTCACGATGGTTTCCTTCACCTATTAAGCGTGATAATTAATTACTAATACGCACGTAAGATTCGAAAAGTCAGAAAAGTTTGCCTTGGATAACACAAGACACTTGACAGTCTAATGGTCATATCACTAGGGTTTTTACATGGGACCTAAACATACCGGCGAAGTGTGGATGTACATTAGCTAACCTCTGTCTAAACCTTCAGGGAATACAGGCGTGATGGTATGGTATATCTTTATTACACATGAAACTACACAATTTCAATCGAATGCCGGAACATCCGGGGCGCATATCAAACACTGAGCGACCTTTGTTCAATACCCAGTAACCGGGTAACCGGAAAGTTTTGAGTAACCCAGTTATGAATATTATGGAAACAAACCAGTTTAAACTAGTTTTCGACGGATCAAAGTGGTTAAATCCGGGACAGTAAAAACTTTGACGCATGAAATTTAATTTTATTTTTATGTTCTGATGTATATTTTTGTTGGAATGTTGGAAGTTGTTTGAAGAGGTTTAAAAAAGTAACTTATAAAAAAGAATAAACTGTCTAATTAATAAAGTGATCGTAAACGTAACTGCTACGCTAGAGGTTCGATTCTCTGGTCAAGCAGTGCTACTGGTTTTTTTCTATGAAATTCTCATATTGCTCAGAGTTTCGGTATGTGTCCTGTGAATGACAAAAAATCATGCTCACATCCATTATAATTATGGAAGCTAAATATACCTACAGGCAAAATGAGGGTGTAAATAAATTAGTACGCCCACAGTTCGCCGAAAAAATATTCTTTTTGAGGGTTCCGTAGACAAATGGCAAAAAACGGAACCCTTATAGATTCGTCATGTCTGTCTGTCTGTCCGTCCGTATATCACAGCCACTTTTCTCCGAAACTATAAGAACTGTGCTGTTGAAACTTAGTGGATAGATAGATAGATAGATGTACATATTCTGTGAACCGCATTAAGATTTTCACACAAAAGTAATAATTGGGGGTTCCCCATACATAGAACTGAAACTCAAAATTTTTTTTTCATCGAACCCATACGTGTATGATATTGAGGTTTCTAATATATTTTTTTTTCTAAACTGAATAGTTTGCGCGAGAGACACTTCCAAAGTGGTAAATTGTTTGCCCCCCCCCCCCCCTTGTAACTTCTAAAATAAGAGAATGATAAAACTAAAAAAATATATGATGTACATTACCATGTAAACTTCCAACGAAAATTGGTTTGAACTCGATCGAGATAGTAAGTAGCTATTTTTTTAATACGTCATAAATCGTAATGGTACGGAGCCCTCCGTGCGCGAGTCCGACTCGCACTTGGCCGGTTTTTTCTTGATAGCCCATTTCATATAGAAGCTTATAGGATATTCAATACTACGCTACCATCCTTAGCAGTTGGGTAGGCGGGGTACATTTGTCACTAATATAATAAAGGTACAGAGGTTGTTTGTTTTTTGTAACTTGGACTTTCGATTTACGCCCGGTTAATAGCAATAGGGTCGTCCCTTATTACATGGGACTTAAATATACCGATGAACTGTGGTTGCACATTATTAACCCCTTCGGAAAAGCAGGCGTTATAGTATGCTTTTCTGTACTATAATATGTATTTATGCATATAAACCTTCCTCTTGAATCACTCTATCCATTGGTGAAAACAGCATGAAAATGGTAGCAGTAGTTTTTGAGTTTATGGCGAATAGATAGACAGACAAACAGACGTGACAGAGGACTTTGTTTTTTAATATGTAGTGATAGAAAAAGGTTGTTTCTTTCTTAAACGCGTTATCTTAAGATTTTTTGAAATTCGAGCGGTTATTCTACAGTTAAGCTACCACATCCGTTCGGATTTCAAAAAATCTTTTCGCTTTTAAAAGCCTAGTTCTCGAAGAAGGTTATTAGGTAGCTAATCGACTCATATGAGAAAAAAAGGGTTAGAAACGAATATAACGAACATAACTAGGTATTTATACGTAACGCGTAAAAAATGTTTACACGGTCCAAATAACCTCGATATATAGTCTGGTTTTTGAGACCCCATTAACCGTCCGTTGTGTTACAAATATTGAGTGAATGTGTCCAATTAACCCCTCGCCGTTTCCACCGTTGACGGCGTAGAAAATCTAACCCTTGTTAGTGTCAACCCTTAAATTCGGATAATCCGGATATCGACAAGCGTTGAACCGGTTAAGATACCTTTTGGACCGGGTGTCGGGTGTAATGTCCGAATTTTATTTTGGGTCACGTTAGTTTTTTGTTGGTTACATTTTTATCCCGATATGTCCGATTTTATTTGTAAAGTTGGAGAGTAGTTAATCGAATATTTTGATAGCCTAGCGGTCTTAACCTTTTGAACGCCAGAGTATAAACGTATCGCCGTACCCCTGACGCCAGGCCACTTTTTCTGTCAAATTACACAAGGTAGTGAAAACACACTAAAGTAATGATTAAATTGTTTATTTAATAAAATGGGCGACGTATGTTTTGTCATATATTTGTGACGTTGGCGTTCAGGGTAAGATTTCATTTGTCACATATATGTGACAATGGCGTTCAAAAGGGTAACGCGACTTCTCCGGTAGTGATCCCGGGTTCGATTCTCAAGTCTTGTAAAGTATTTTTGGGGTTTTCGACGAGATTCTCAGTAGCAGCTCGGAGTTTGGAATTATTCCCGTTTAATGGCATGGCTCATCCCCTATTACTTAGGTACAACTATTAAATTGAAATAATTATAAATAAATAATAAAAAAAGTGGGACGACCTCCAACAAGATGGACGGACGACCTGGTAAAGGTCGCTGGGGGTCGTTGGATGCGGGCGGCATATAACCAGTCGTTGTGGAAGTCTATGGGGGAGGCCTTCGTTCAGCAGTGGACTTCATTTGGCCGATATGATGATGATGATGATAATGATCCCCTATTACATGGGACCTTAAAATACAGGTGAGTTGTAGCAATATATTAGTACACCTCTGTCTTACTCTTCGGGGAATACATGAACACAAATATTTATGTTAAATTAGAAAAATAAACCTTAGAGACCTTGTCCCGTAATATCTAAATTTACATATACTAATAACTAGCTGACCCGACAAATGTTTCATTTCTACGAATATGAAATTGAAATAATTATAAATAAATAATAAAAAAAACGCACAAATTTAAAATTGCTGTTAAGTTTTCGGATATTTTCCATTTTTCTGCGCAATTTTCTTCCTTCTACAAAATATTAAAGAAAAAAATATGAAGGAAATCGGAAAAGTCATCGTCAAGTTATGGCGTGACAAAGGGAAATAGGGATTTATTTTATATGATTATAAAGATTATATTATTTCTTACTTTACATTCTGAATTGAATACATACATACATAAGATCACGCCTATATTCCCCGAAGGGTTAGGCAGAGGTGTACTAATGTACACCTTCATTTCGCCGTTATGTTAAGGTCCCATGTAAAAGGGGGGCGAGCCTATTGCCACTAACTGGGCACAAATCCAGACTCCGAGCTGCTACTGAGAATTTTATAGAAAAACCCAATAACACTTTGCTCGACCCGGGGATCGAAGCCAGGACCTCTACCGTAGCAGTCGCGCTGCTAAGGACCGCTAGACTAATGAGACAGTCCGAATTGAATTAGCAGACTTAGTTCGGTATTAATGTCAGGTATTGGTATCACTGTGATATTATTTCAAGGTAAAACAAACCTTGTATTGAATGAACAATCACTAGAACTTCAAAACTTCTGTCAAATTGTTTCGGACACTTTGAAAGTTGTTGAGATTTAGTATTTCATTATTCAAAAGCCTTCGAAATGAGAGATGAAAAGTGTGAATGTTTCATGAATATAATAAATAATTGAGTAGCTAATGGCTAATAACGTTTAAAGAATTTTGAAAAAACATACGTTTCTTAATTTAAAAATATATATATTTTCAGCTTTTTCAAATAAATGTTAATCGACAATTTATTAAATCCTTCTTGTTGTTGTCAATGTCAAATTAGTGTCATTAACTTTTGGACTTTTCAGGTTTTTAAATGTAAGTTTTAATTGTTATTAATTTGTATAGTTTTTTGCTTCATTTAAATTTTTTTGGTGGCTCCGATGTTCCATAAATTAATTTAACTACGATTCTAAAAACCTCATTAGCTTAGTGGATCTAAGCGCGACAAAAACATAACTAGTTACAAAGTGAATATTAACAAGCTTTTTGCGTAATGTGTGGAGTTTCAGTTTGATTTACAAATGTATATATTGTTTTTGTAATAAGTTGTTGAACTTGGCGGGGCTCTGTCATGCTCCTGTTTTTTTGACTAATTAATTTGACTGCCTCATTAGTCTAGTGGTCCTAAGCTCGACTGCTTACCTAGTGGTCCTGGGTTCGTTGCCCAAGGTCGAGCAAAGTGTTATTGTTTTTTTTATGAAATTCTCAGTAGCGGCTCGGAGTTTGGATTCGTGCCCAGCCAATGGTAATAAGCTCGCCCCCTATTACATGGGACCTAAACATACCGGCGAACTGTGGTAGTAGCAAGTACACCTCTGATTAACCCTTCGGGGTATACAGGTGAGTGAGTTATATTATAAAGGTTTATTATTCCAAACAATTAAAAAAATCCGAATATCTGAACAATATTTATATCTAAAGGTTTTCTCTGAAAGGACTCAGAGGGAAGTCACATTTAATCCCAAACAATCCTACAAAAAAGGTGGTATTTGTCACGGCAGCAAAAGGGCGGTGTAACAAAAAGATTTTTTCGCGTAAATCTTTGTAAAATTATTTCTTTAAATTTTTCGAGTGGGACAAGTCTCGTCTGATTTATCGGCTTAACGTTATTTTTATCGTTCGCTGAACGGCTTTAGGGATAAGCTGTTTTGCTGTGTCACTTCGATACAGAACGATTACGTCTTATAAATAAAAAAATACCATTGTCATACAATGATGTTGAAGTCGGTCCAGTCTTATCAGTCACGCATAATTTTATTGTGCATTTTTCACGAAACTACTGCTATAAGCATAACAGTTCGCCGGTATGTTGTAGGTCCTATGTAATAGGTGTCAAGCTTATTGCCATTTAACGGGCACATATCCAAACTACGAACTGCTACTGGGATTTTATAGAAAAACCCAATAACACTTTACTACCCAATACCTCGAGCGCTCACGCTTAGGACCTATTTTTATTTGCCAATGGACTTCGAAATTTGCAAAGAAAGTCGTTTATAGCATAGCTTCTATATCGGCTATGCTATGTGCTACAAAGCTTATTTAAGTGGCAAAAATTATCAATTGGCTTCAAACAGCATATTCGTAGCAAGCTTCGTCAAGGCTACGAGATTTGCTACGAACCTCATATTCGTAGCAAAGCTTCGTAAATGTGCTACGAGATTTGCTACGAACCTCATATTCGCAGCAAAGCTTCGTCAATGTGCTACGAGATTTGCTACGAACCTCATATTCGCAGCAAAGCTTCGTCAATGGGCTACGAGATTTGCTACGAACCTCATATTTGTAGCAAGACAATATATGGGTTGTAGTGAGACAATATATGGGTTGATGATCATGATGATGATGATAATTAATTATACTATAATTATAAATTACACTTTTAATATTTTCACACGAATTATTTGAGTATCTAACAGCGATTTAAGGGGAAATTTGCTAAATAATTTGTTCATGAAAATTGCTTTTTCAGCCTCTCGGAACTGTCATCAGTTATTATTTTATCGATAAGCTCCAAATTGTTTCAGAGGAAATTGTAAATTACAATTTTATTTACTTTTGAAATGTTCGCTTAGGGAGAGTCGACTTCTCATAATCAAGAGGAAATCTACAATAATATGAAATGAGATTGAGATTTTTTTTTGGTAGGGATTGAAAGGAGATACTCTGTCACATTCCGGCAAAAGAGCGTTACTATAGAAATTGTATGGCATAGGCATACGAAAGGGATTTATAAAGCGAATTACAGTAGAGCCGCCGGGAGGGGACGCCCTAGAAAGATATACGACGACCTTATTGGTGAGATCCTTCAGAAATGTCAGGTGCGTACCCGCAACCGGAGCATGTGTATGACAAGACCTATGAATGTGGACGAAGCAAAAGAAGTATGCAAGAATCGTAGCAAATGGCGTTCTGTAGTTTCTGCCTACCTATGGCCTGCCTATGGGAAGAAGGCGTTAGTGTATGTATGTATGTTAGATGGCATTTTTTATTGTGACATCACAAGCCGCTATGTTGCGTTCTCCGTCTAGCATAAAATGAAAATGCTTTTATATAACTTCCTTATTTATGAACCAATTTAAATTTTGTTTTTGATGTTCGTGTCTATTTATGTTGAACTTTTTTATGACATCATAAAAAAATATTAGTCTACTAGACCATTGTATAATCTATTTATTATACTAACCACCTGTATGTGTACATTATGGAATACAATAAGTATATGTATATATATATTTAAGTATACTTTTCACTGATCCTGACAATTTATACATATGTAACACCAGCATCAACTACCCTATTAATTTTTTTATAAAAATAATAATTTATTTATATTACATTTTTTTTGTGAAATAAATAAGTAAATTATTGTTATTATATATTTGACACCGTTCAACTATCATATTATTTTTTATATACAGACAGACTATCAGATATTTTTTTATGTCAGTATTACCTACATTTTGGAGAGTCGTTAAAACTGCGCAAATAGGCGCAATAAGGAAAATGCGGACGACTACCTGAGAATTTAGCAGTGAAAACCAATAACGCTCTCGAACCAAGGCCGCTTAGGAGCCGCTCCTGTGATCACGTCTCTACGCCATAATATATCATCACTGATTAAAGACCCTTGTCTTAAGGTACTGGGGTGTTGACGACAAGACTGCCCTTAGGCACATCTATTTATTAATGTACTCAATACTCAATATTTTATTGCGTTCCATAACGGTGGTAACATAGTATCTTAGATCATTATAGACCCTGTCGGGCACAGCAAAATTAGGAGAGAGGAAGAGGATTTAACAGTATTTGGCGAATTGATTTGATTGCCCTTAATGTATATTATATATGTTTGCGTACCTGTTATCTCATTTAATTAAATTCGTTTTATATTTAATGTTTATTCATGTTGCAGTTTGTGTAAATAAAACTTGATAACTACTTGATTTTCAGATAAGGTCGCCAGAAAATCAAGTTACCACAAAATGACAAAGGACATGTCCGAAAATGGTTTTTTACTAATCAAAAATTCTAACCAGGATAATTTAAATATATGTGAATAGACATCCCAAAAACTAACTGTTCTAATTATAATATACATTTTTAAAGACCTCAAATTTTGAGAAAATTCGTTTTTTAAATAGTGTGAATTTTAACATAAAACGAACAAACCTTTCCAGACATCAAGGGTAGTAAAGCGAACGCACCGCAATAAAAGTAAACTTGACATGTCACTGTCATTGTCAGTCGCTATTTGATATATATAGCATTATGACATGAGTATGAAAATGGCCGCGTTCCACTTAGCGATCACAACGATCAAAACGCTCCTGTAGTCGTTCCACATGGCGACCGCGGTCATTGTGGTCGCGGCGAAAACGTCACTCATGAAGTCATGACTTCCGCCCACGACGACCCATCTAAAAAGGTGGGTCGAAGTGATCGTTGAGAAAATCCTAAACTCCGTTCCACTTGGTTTTACGACAGTAACGCTCACAAGCAAGGAACGAGAAAAACTGCGGTCGTGAGCGTGATTGTTGTGATCGCCAAGTGGAACGCGTCCAGAGTGCAGTGTGAACAATTTGACAATGTCATTCCTGACAGATGATTCTATGGTAGGGTTTTTTTTGGGTTGCCATGTTCAAACTAAATATTATGTACTAACATTAATTTGTTTATTATTTTTCTCTTAAATGGAGGGGTCTAAAAATATTATTTCAGTGGTTCCAAGTTTCGTATTTTGTCGCTTTCATATGAGTGCAGTTTGATGCTGGTTAAGTTTCACTCTGAATAAAAAACCAACGGCCATACAAAAAGTGGACATCTCCTTTTCTCAATTGCTTATGAAGTTAATCATCAACATTTTAATGTTTCAAATCATTTGGAGATTTTTTATAGTTTTGTATAACCTGATGTGCTAGCGACAGTACATAGAAATAACAACTGCCTCATTAGTCTAGTGATCCTAAGCACGACTGCTACGATAGAGATCCTGGGTTTGAAATCCCGATTCGAGCTTTATTGGGTTTTTCTTAAAATTCCTAGTAGCAGCTCAGTATTTAGATATTTGTGCCCGGTTATTGGCAATAGACTCGCCCCCTATTATATGGGACCTTAACATACCGGCGAAGTGTGGGTATACATTAGTACATCTCTGCCTAAGCCTTCGGGGAATACAGGCGTGATGTTATGTATATAAAAACGGGTCATTCAGTAGTAAAATTTATTTACCCGATTACATCAGCGAAATTCTAAACATGTACTGACAGAAAAGGGAACGTAACACGTTTAACTTTGACACAAATAAGACAGTTGACGAGGTTCGAGTCTTCGACGGTTTCCTTTCACCTACTTAAGTGTATTTAAATGCGTACATATATATACTGGTAATATGCTAGCAAATATATGATAATTTTTGTATGAAGAAAATTCTATTTTTCTTCTTCAGAAGAAACATTTCAAATATCTGATTCATAGTTACGGAGAAAGAAAGAAAGAAAGAAAGAAAGTTTTTATTTTCGCACAAAATGACGCACGACATTTGGACCAAAAGCCGATGTGTCAGAAAAACAAAAAAAAATAAAGTATGAAACATAAAACTATAAAAACAATGCACCTGCCCACGTGACTACACTAATAATTATCTGTCAAGTGCCAATGCCAATAGAGACGCTTATATACTACAACCCACTTGCTTTTTAAATATATTGAATGTGCTGAAACATGTTTTTTACAATTTTATAATAGCATAGTTTTAATAACGCCAGTCAGATAGAGTGACGACTTGCGAAAGGCAGCTGGTAGTGACTGGATGTGGAAAGCCGAAAGCCATTCTCTAATACAAGGGGTAATAAAGCATTAATACAAAACTGTAACTTTTATTTTTACCATTAAGTTGGCAAACAAGCATTCGGCCTGCCTGATTTTTTTTTTTATGGGATAACTCGGCAAACGAGCAGCCGAGCTACCTGATGGTAAGTAGTCATCGCCGCCCATGGACATCTGTAAAACCAAAGGAGTTGCAGATGCGTTGCCGAGCCTATTTAGGGAAAGGGAGGGGACGGAGAAAAGGAGAAGGAAGGGGATTGGGGGAGGAATTGGGCCTCCGGCCCTCTCGCACACCAAACGAAGCGCAGTAACGAAACGCTACTACTCGGACGTCGGTCTTCTGCGAGAGTGCGGTACTTCCCCGCGTGGCCCTACCACAAATGATGGTAATTGTTTAGCGCCTATGGACGCTTGCAACACCAGGGGTATCAATCACGTGTTGCCAACCCAGTAAATGAAAGAGAAGAGGAGCAGGAAAGGGACTAAGGGGGGAATTGGGTTTCCGGTGCTCCAAACTCACCGTACGAAACGCAACCAAATTCATTCTACTACTTGACGTCGATATTCTGTGGGAGGGTAGTACCTGTTGAGATGTGTGTTTGGTCAGGAAAAATAAAATTATAAACTGGAGCTGTAAAGATGCGTGTATTCCGTAGCACAAAGAACAAGAAGAAAAAATATAAAAAATACGGAGGTACACTTATAATTAGTTCACCCGCGACTTAACGCCTGATGAAGTGTTGACCGCAATGAGCTGCGTATTGTAGTGGCATGCTAATAATTGTGTAGGCTTTGAATTCCAAACATGCCCCCGGGCGTTGAAAGGCCATCTTTCAACCAGAACCTTCATTTAATGGTAGTGGGCATATCTTGCTACATGCACGACGGATTGTTCCACTTGCAGTTCTTATGTCGGCCACACGACTGATTCCATCACGTCCTGGGTAGACTGCTGAGATTCGGCCTAATCGCCATTTTAATGGTGGCGCATTGTCTTCCTTTATGACAACAAGGCGATCAGTTTCTAAAGTTGCTTTTGAAGACCTCCATTTTGTCCGCTGCTGTAGTTCTGCGATATATTCTTTATTCCACCTTGACCAGAAGTGTTGACGTAACGCCTCTATCCTCTCATATCGCTTTAGGTGGGTAACAGGAGCAGCTTCATAAGACGGCACAGGTAAGGATGTTAGGGTACGTCCTATTAAAAAGTGTCCAGGTGTCAGCGGCAGTAGGTCATTAGGGTCCGATGACAACGGCGTGAGTGGGCGCGAATTAAGAAGGGCTTCAATTTGAACCAGTGCTGTATATAATTCTTCGTAAGTTAAGTGACAATTTCCCATTACTCTTTTTAAGTGATACTTAACTGATTTGATACCTGCCTCCCAAAGACCACCGAAATGTGGAGCATAAGGAGGAATAAAAATGAAGTTGATACCTTCAGCAGCAATGTCACCAGATAACGAACTGTTATTTTCTTTCAAGAATTTACCGATTTCATTATAAGCGCCTACAAACGAGCTTCCGTTGTCGGAATATATATGCGTAGGTTTACCTCTACGAGACATAAAGCGACGAAGGGCTGATAAATAATTATGACTGGTTAAGTCACCCACCAACTCAATGTGAACTGCCTTTGTCGTAAAACAAACGATTAGTAAAATGTAAACTTTTACGAGTTTACAACCACGACCTTGTCGTGATGCTGACAGTATGGGGCCTGCGTAATCAACTCCAACGCATTCGAATGGGTGACCACCTGACGCCACGCGTCGGTCAGGTAAATTTCCCATAATGGGAGTAATTGGTTTAGCTGTAATGCGACTACAAACAATACAACGATGATAACATAATTTAGCCAGGTTGCGACCACCTATTGGCCAGTAAGTGTCTCTAATACAAGCTAATAAAAGTTGGGGTCCAGCATGCATTAGAGTTTTATGTGTAAATTCAAATAATAATTTAGAAAATCTATGAGTGGACTGTATGACTAATGGATGTTTTTTCTCATATGAAAATGATGAATTTTGTAAACGACCACCTACACGAATCAGATTACTATTATCTAAGAATACATTAAGTTTATTCAATGGACTTCCTCTTGGTAAGCACTGATTTTTAATTAATAATTTATATTCCGAAAATGATTCTATCTGAGAAAGTTTTACAATTAAATTTAGCGCATTTTGTAATTCATTTTCACTAAGATGTGTAGTTGTCGGTGGATGCTTTTTACAAATATTAATAAATCGTAACACGTATGCTACTGTACGTTTAAGTCTTGAAAGGTTTGAAAATCGATTAAAATCAATTAAAGATGTCGGAGTCTTAGGAGTAGATAGTAAAGAAACCTCAGTTTTGGTTTCAGGTAGCGGTTCTACAACAATTGGAGAAGAAGGCCACTCGCTTCTACCCTGTTTTAAAAAATTAGGCCCCGACCACCATAAATTAAGATTTTGAATTTGACTTACATCAGTTCCTCGAGATATGAGATCCGCGGGATTAAGATGTGTAGGGACATGTCTCCATGTACAATTTACATTAGTTTTTTCTACTATTTCTGCTACACGATTGCGTACAAATTGTTGCAGCTTACTTGGTATCATTTTTAACCACCCCAGCACTATTGTAGAATCACTCCAAAAGGTACTACTTTGAATGGGCGCGGCAAGTGAGTTAATCACCTTTTCATATAACCTCACACCAACCAAGGCGGCACAGAGCTCGAGCCGTGGAATTGTAGTTGGCTTAATAGGAGCCACTCTACTCTTTGCTGTAAGTAAACGCACAAAAACTTCATTATTAGGATTAATACTCCGTACATAAATGCATGCACCATAGGCGGTTTGTGATGCATCACAAAATATGTGTAATTCTATCACCTTGCAAGAATTACAAAAGACGAAGCGTGGAATGCGTAAACTATTTAAAATAAATAATCGTTCAACAATATCTCTCCAGATCTTAGCGACATCAGTGGGTAAGCAGTCATCCCATGATAATTTGTGCAACCAAAGTTTTTGCATTATTACTTTCATTGGTATGATACACGGAGCTAATAGACCTAAAGGGTCGAATATTTGGGACGTTACTGACAAAACTTCACGCTTTGTTACATTATTTGATATTGACGTATTACTTAATGAAAAACAAAGTTCATCGGAGTCTGTTAGCCAATTGAGACCCAATGTTTTACTTGGCTCATTGGAGCCAATGTTTAAATTTAATGATGAATTTGAGACTTCATCTGAGATGATCAGGCTACTGTTTGACTTCCACTTCCTAAGTGGCATGCCAGCAGAAGCTAACTCAGCAGTGACCCTTTGACGAATGTATGTGACGTCAGATATTGTATCCCCACCTGTGAGTAAATCATCAACATAGAAATCATGGATAATGATGTTAGCAATTTTCTCATCCTTACAATCCAAGCCAATTTGCTTTAAACACCGAGTTGCTAAAAAAGGTGCACTGGCTGTTCCATATGTCACAGTGTTCAGTTCATAGGTTTTAATACTATCTGAAGGGTTCTCACGCCACATTATCCTTTGCAAATGTCGGTCATCAGGGTGTACAATCACTTGCCGATACATTTTTTCTACATCAGCATGAATAATGTATTTATGTTTTCTGAATCTAAGAAGTATAGACGTTAGGTCGTCTTGAACAACTGGTCCTACCATTTGAATGTTGTTCGATGAAATACCTGAAGTAGTGAGACTACTGGCATTAAATACTACTCTTAATTTTGTAGTTATGCTACTCTCACGTAGGACACCATGGTGAGGAATACAATATGCCAGTTGTTGGGAATCAACTGAGCACTCAGACATGTGTCCCAACGAAATATACTCTTTCATAAAATCACAATAAAGAGATTTTAAGGCTGGCTGACTTTTAAATCTACGTTCAATAGATAAGAGACAATGTTTTGCTCTAGCCAGTGAATCACCCAAGACATGAGGTGACTGTTTGAGTGGTATTTTAACACAAAACCGACCATCTGACAGTCGAGTTGTGTTGCGCACAAAATGTTCTTCACACTTAACTTCTTCATCGGAATATGAAGATGACTGATGGGCAACTTCTTCCAGTTCCCAAAAACGCGATAAGAGGTTTTGAATGTCATCTTCAGATGTGGAATTGTGTAAAGAGCTTGTACTCAATTGTGCCATATTAACTTGAACAGGTGGTGGTGAACGCGATACTTGGACACTGTTATTCAACGGCCCTGAAACTAGCCATCCCAGCCTAGATTCAAATAGTATTGGTTTGCCCTCACCTAAATTGATTTTTTGCCGCCCCAGTAGGTCCCAGAAAACATCTGCGCCTATAATTAAATCTACTCCCGATGGGGTGTAGAAATGAGGATCGGCTAAACAAATATCACTAGGTATGTTCAAATTATTGATTAATAATGTCTGACACGGTACTTCATCCGTAATGTACGGTAAAATAAAACAATAAAGATTAGTGGTAAAGTTTTCACTTAGTGACTTGATAGAAACACTGCACATTTTACTAATTTTTGATTTAGAATTGTTAATACCTTGTACAGATTCATTTACCTGAATAGTGGGTAAGTTCAATAAATCACATAATTTATCTGTCATTATACAAGAAGTACTGCCAGTGTCCAATATAGCCCGCGCGAGATGTTCACGATTGTTCCTATCATAAATTTTTATTAATGCAGTAGCCAACAGAACTTGATTTTTATTATTAAGATAAGTTGTAGCAAGTGCAGATAGTGTAACCTTCGTATTAGTTTTGTTTTCAGGTAAGGTGACATCTGCAGTACAAGTGCTGCCAGTTTGCGAAGTAGAAGCATTAGGTATAGATTTATGTGAAGCACCTTCCACATGGACCAGTGTATTGTGTCTACGCCTACATATTTTGCAGCCATAAGACTTGCAATGATTTGCGTAATGACCGGACCGAAAACAATTAAAGCATACCTTATATTGAGGCAGTAGTTCAAGTCGTTTCTCGTTACTGAGACCAAGGAACTGTGGACAGTTGATTAAATTATGTTTATCACTACAATGCGGACACGACACCTGTGAGCAACTAGTATTATTTTTATGTTTCAGTTGTGGTGATTCATTACTCACAGATATCATTGTTTTATGCTTAGTAGATTTAGAAGTACTATTATTATGAGATTGATTGCGTGACAAATCTAATGTTTCAAGCAAGTCTGCACGATTTCTCAAGAATTCAATAAAAATTTCTAATGTTACCGATTCATTTTTATTTAAATTACCCTTTTCTTCTTCCCACTCTCGATAAGTCCTTGAATCTAATTTATGAGTAATAATATAAATAATCAGCGTATCCCAAAACTTAATTGGCTCGCCTAATGACTCTAACGCACGTAGGTTTTTATTTAAAGTGTCAATTATACGTTTAATATTATCTGAGGATTCCTTACTAACCATTTCAATATTAAATAGGGCTGCCACATGATTTTGAATGAGGAGCCGCTTATTATCAAACCTTTCGCACAGTAAATTCCACGCTATGGAATAGTTATTAGCAGACAACTCAATAGACTGTATGACTACTGCGGCCGTGCCCTCTAAGGACGTCCGGAGGTAGTGAAACTTGTTTATTTCATCAATCTGATCATTTAAATGAATTAGACTCGAAAAGGTGTCACGGAACTCAAGCCACTTATCATACGTCCCATTAAATTTAGGTAGTTGGATGGTGGGCAGCTTAACCAGCCTATTATTACCAATTCGCGATAACCTGTCACTACTAGCAACATCATTATGCCTAGCGAGTAGGTCCTGTGCCCTGGCAACAAGTTTGTAATATGCTGATTCAAATTCAGTTCGTTCTGATAACTGCGTAGTAATATCATCCACGATACATTCCAACCTTAACTGAAGCTCGTCATATTGCGAATAAAGAATTTCAATCTTACCGAGTCGTAACTGCAGTTCGTTGATCTGGGTTTGCGTTAAAGAATCCTTTAAATCCTCTAAGTAATTAGAAAATACCGTTAATCGACCTTTGTAACTTGCTCGTTTTTTTATGAGCTCCTTTTCTTCCTTGTCAGTCATTCTTTGGGAAGCAGGTAACCAAACTGAAATGTTACAAGTTTATATTTTATAAAAATGCTAAGACTAAATAAATATCGTTAATTATAATTGGCTACCTAAAGGGCTAACTCAATCATTAATGTATGTAACAATGAAAATACTGAGCGGGATGATTATAAAAACAGTAACACAATAGTTTATTAGAAGTAGGTATACAATAACTACTCAAACATACCAAACACTATTAAACGCACGCAAGTACTAATCTGCTTTCTATCATATTGACAATAGCGTTAATATAATTTTATTATAATTGTCGATCACTAATACCACATAAATATCATAATTCTCAACTTTATCACAAGTAACGAAATACACATTTCATAATTAAGTTAGTAGGTAGGTAGGTACCTGAGTAAGATTTCTTATAATATCTATTGCAAGGATAACAACGGAAACTTTTTAAATAATGGCTAACATTGATTATCTAACAATAATTAACCTAGTTTGCTGACACAATAGATTGACTGCAAATTATAACAATAATTTGGTACCATGACAAGAAATCATACACGTGCAAAAGAACAAAGAACCATAGGTACTAAAATTAATACTAACCTTTACAATTCCATAAAAAACATTAAACACTACCTGATAATGAGTAATGGGTTCTAAAATAACTTTAATAGGGACACTGCACTGGCCAAATACCATTAAATATCCTTTTCCTTGGATGATGACGCTGTGACCCTTTGACCCGTAATTGTTTTTTCCAATAAATTTATATTTCCTGGACTTTTCCTTATTCCTGATTCTCTTATCCGTCTCGTTAGGACCAAAATTATGTTGAGATGTGTGTTTGGTCAGGAAAAATAAAATTATATACTGGAGCTGTAAAGATGCGTGTATTCCGTAGCACAAAGAACAAGAAGAAAAAATATAAAAAATACGGAGGTACACTTATAATTAGTTCACCCGCGACTTAACGCCTGATGAAGTGTTGACCGCAATGAGCTGCGTATTGTAGTGGCATGCTAATAATTGTGTAGGCTTTGAATTCCAAACAGTACCTACATACTTCCCCGCTTGTGCCAACCAATTCATGCTGGCATGTAGACATGCCAGTGAGACTCTACTACTACTTAAACTTAAAACTATTAACTTCAAGTGTAAGTACTAAAAACAGTAAAAAAAAACAACAGTTAAATGGATCACAAACCTTGACTATCTCAGGACAGAACAGTTTATATAATACATTCATTCAAAGAAAAATATACCATACACATACTTACACTCACACCCGCAGGCACTCACACAAACACACGAACAATACACACAAACATACACAAATAGTAGTTGCAATTAAATCAAATTATTTCTTTATCACATAAGTATCTGATTCTTCTTTGTTAGCACGATTGTGGTTTTGCATGATTTAAGTTTAATAACTAGTACGCAATGTAGATAGTATACCTTACTTTATCATGGATCAATGTTGAGCGAAAGCCATGACACCCATAACACAAGTTTATTCTTAGCTTGGGTGTCAGTGGTTCATAACTATAGCGATTTACTATATTTAAGGTGATTGTATACAACATACTTAGCTACTAACATAACATAACATACCATCACGCCTGTATTCGCCGAAGGGTTAGGCAGAGGTGTACTTAATGTACACCCACAGTTCACCGGTATGTTTGGGTCCCATGTAATAGGGGGCGAGCCTATTGCCATTCACCGGGCACAAATCCAGACTCCGAGCTGCTACTGAGAATTTCATAGAAAAACTCAATAACACTTTGCTCGACCTGGGGATCGAACCCAAGACCTCTAGCGTAGCAGTCGCGATTGGAACCACTAGGCCAACGAGGCAGTCCTTAGCTACTATTGTTATGTAAATCGTCCCTCAGTCGTGCCGACCCATTAATGCTGGTACGCAGCAATACCAGAGACACCTTACTACTACAACTATTTACTTAAACTTAAAACTAATAACTTCAAGTGTAAGTACTAAAAAAGGTACTCGGAACAAAATCAAAACAATTTAGTAGTATTATATATTCAATGGTAATTTCACTAAATTAACCAACCATAATTGAACTAGCTCGTATTAGTGAGTTCGTTATGAAGTTTATTTGGCCAAACAATTCAATCAAGACCATTGAGTTATTAAAATAGTTTGTTTGGGTTAACCATGATTCAGTGAGCCGCACGCGCCGTCGTCGTATACCGTTTTTAATTAATAATATAATTTATTGAAAAGCTAATAGAAGGTAAGTACCTTATACCTTCATACATTTACGCTTACACGACATACAGTCGCGCTTAGGACTACTAGTCCAATGGCAGTTAAAAAAAATATCAGATATTGTATATATCATGTATTGTATTTATATAATATATCTCACCGGTAAGAAATTTAAAAATTATGTTAAATCGGTCCTTGTTAAGAAAGCATATTACAAAATCAAGGACTACGTTGATGATAAAAATGTGTGGTGTTAAAATACGGGTGCACTTGTGGTCTCCCTAGCAACCTGAGGTTACTTTATTCACTCTCAATTATCTTGTATATTGTTTACCACTTTATATAAACAGGAACTGTAAATGTGAGTACATCGTAGCCATTTATGTCTAAGTTTATAGTTATCCTAGTTCATATTTTTGATGATGTGTATTCTTACACATAGTGTATCTGTTTTAGTTTGAAATTGCGTTCTCATTTGCTGAGAACCTTCTTGTAATTTTAGTCCCGACTTCAGGCTAATTATGACATAAACCTCCAATGCACTCACATCCTGTTATCGGCATAATGTACCAGCAAATTATGTTAAAACAATATATTTTAAAAGAGTGTCTATGGAGTTTCTTGCCGGATTCTTCTCCATGACATCAACTTTTTGGAACCGGAACTAGAGTCAATAACGTTTCATAAACGCTTGTGAAAGCTTATTTGAAATAAAAACATTTGATTTGATTTGATTGAATACTCAAGCTACAAGTTTCTTAAGGTACAAATTTTTATAGTGCCACATTAGTCTAGTGGTCCCAAGCGAGACTGCTACGCTAGAGGTTCTGGGTTCGGTTCTTAGGTCAAGCAAAGTGTTATTGGGTTTTTCTATGAAATTCGCATTTCGAAGCCTGGATTTATGCCCGATTAATGGCAATCTATAAATTCGGACTTAAACATAGCGGCGAAATGTGTCCATTAGTCCACATCTGTCTAACTCTAGAGAGAATACAGGCGTGCTGGTATGGTATGTTAAATGTATGTTTATAAAACTAAGTTAAAACTGTTAGAAATAACATAAAACCAGCATAAGCTCTAAATCCAGTTACTTTGCGACCTACGCTTCAAAATTTATACATTTTTAATACACGCACCTTAAAAATATATGAATGGGTTAGAGCCAACTGACTCTTAATTGCGGAACCACCAACTAACACTTCCACACCCAATATCAAACCCTATAGTAACTACATAAAAGGTTCAAAACCACTTGGCAAAAAATTGTAGATTGGTCCTTTCATCTGTGTTGGTCCTTTGGAACGTTGCCAGAGACTAAAATCTGTGACCAAGCTACATTTTAATCTGAATTATTCTAGCCCAAAATAATTCAGGTCATAAAGTTTATGACGTGGAAACTCTTGGTGAATTTAAAGTGGTTGATGACAGAAGACTGCTGCTTATACCAACTATTCGTGCATCCAGAATAGTTCGACTGCGAATATACATAGTGTTCGAGTTTGCCTTTGTTTTGAATAAATAAACTGCATTGACGTGTATTAGGATCGCTAGCTAGCTGCTGATGTGAAATTTTGTATATTATTTAATACAGTATTTAATATACCCGCTTCGAAAAAAAAACTCCTTTCATATCGTTTCATGATAAGAGTCCCATTTGCAGTCGGGTTTTCCCGATAAAAAAGGATACGACACGAACTTGAGAAGACGTAAATACATTAACTTTGACTGCTACCATCACTACATAAGTTGCTCGTATTCAAAAAAGGAAAACGTAATCGCGGGGTGAAATCTGAAATACAAGAATAAAACGCCGATACACTTATTAGATACCACAATATAGGTAGTAAGGTATTTGGATACAATACAACTCACGGTACAATAAGGAGAATAATCGAGAACCATAGTTTTGAGGCTGTAGAAATTTGTTGGTTTATCTGGGTTTATGCCACTACAATTGCAGGGTTGATATCACCGGACTTATCGCACACAATGTGGTTGAAGGTCCCAACCGAGGTCGAAAGAGGATAACGTGCGAGAAATAGCACGAGTTTTACTTACATCTTTATTAGCCTTCAGTTGCTGTTTACTGTCAAGCAGCCCGTATACTTGTTTGTCATTTCATTATAAAAAAGTTATGTTTAATGGTATCTACTCAATTATGCTCGTCACACATCAAAATTATACCTAAAGAGAATAACGTAACGCGATTCAAAGGACCAAAAAATGTTGATAGGTAATAGCTATTTCTGTTTACTATTAAATGTTATGCCTATACATAAACCCATTTCAAAAGGGGTCCAAGCGGCATGTTTCGGTCCTTTTACGTCATCAATACGTCATCATCCATCATAGTATACAGTGGACAAATGGCCCAAGTGTCGGATTCCGGGGCTTAGGCACTTATTTTCTTAAATCGTGGCGACAAGAAAGGATTATTGTTAGATAAATATCAGTTTTTGTTAAACTTCCGAGTGGGTTCCACTAAATAAAGCCTATTGATATAATCTGTAATTCTGGTGTTCCGATTTAATGGTTAAAGGACCATTCAATCGGAACGCCAGAATTACTCCCCTAGGATTGTATATTCGTATAAATAATGTATTAAATTAAGAAATGAAGGAGGAGTAAAGTGGATTAAAATTAGGGACATTCTACGCCTTTTCCAAATCACTTTAATTATAAATAAACAAGGCATTGAGACATATAAATAAACAAGGCAAAAACTTTCGAAATAAGAACTACATTTTGTTCCAGCAGCTCTGCGTTTGAATTTGTGCTCGGTACACGCAAAAATATACCGGGAAACCGTAGGTGTACAATAGTACATCTTTGCTAATCCTTCGGGGCATACACTCATACGGTTTTTTAACTTCCAATTGTAAAGAATATTTTTTATAGTTTCAAAAGCTCCCTAGCTTACAACAGGATATTACCAAACTAGAATATGCAAATAACTGTCGTGTACTCGTTCGTCAGACGTTTGTATTTTTCCATTTTTGCTCCATGCAAATTTGATAATGCATGCATAGAATTATAATATTCGTCATAATTTTGCATAGAAATTGCTAGGTTAATATAAGATTATAGCAGATTTGTCTGGTATAAATTTTGGGTATTATTATAAAAAAAGTTGTTTGGTAGTTGGGGTGGTAAAATACAAAAAGACTATATATGCTGTGAGGAAACATTGTCAAATTCAATCAAACCCAATTCAAATGGCAGTAGAATCTAAAAATTCGCCTGAAAACCTATTTTTAATAAGGCTTTTAGTACCGCGTACCAGAAATATAATATTTTAATCATACCTACTTTTTGTAAAGACGTACTTTATAAGAACCCCATTAATAAATGATGTTCATTCAAAGGCAACTACAACGAGAAGAAATATTTTCCTAATATCCTATAAGTAAAACATTTCAAGTTCAATGCTTCAAAGAAAATTGTATAGAAATAGTAGCTAATAACTTCAAAGATCTTTCTACAAAATATTAATACAAAATCATTTTCCTTTTCGAGTTAAGTAATCATCTTAGGCGGATTGCAAACTACCGATCCTAAATTAATCTGATGGAATCAAATATTTCACGTAATACCCTCAAACATCGGGCGGCTTAGGCCACTTTTATCTTTATTTTCAGTCGCCACTCCCTCCAGCTAATACCTTAAAAGCCCCGCAACAAACACGGCTTAACAACGGATCTGTGGAAAATCAGATATAAAAAGGCGTACAATGTTGCGATTGTGATGTTTTTGTACGATTTATAAATGATTATAAAGGAAAGTAATAATAGCGATTTTTTAAATAGCTTGCTGCTGATAGTCTCAGAATAAAATACCATTTTGAATACAGTAAATATCTCAGAGGGCACATAAAAGAATCGGTACTTAAACTCTAGGTTAACTTCTGAAAGCGTGACCTGTCCAGTTCTTAAATTTCCCCAACAGCGAGACAATTAATAGGTTTATAATGAGGATAAATGCTATGTATAATAATTAATTATTTATAAGTCCTGGACGAAGACAGGGGAGACCTTCGCCCAGTAGTGGAACGACAAAATGGCTATCACAAAACTCCAAGGTTTTTATAAATCTGCGACGAGACATTTCGCCTATTACGCATTTTTATCTTATTTTCCTTGACTGAAAGTCGCAATTGTGTAAGCAGCCGTAAACCAAGCTTTTTCGCTAACGATAAGTAGGAAGCTTTGAAGAGAAAATAATTAATTGTTACCGTTAAAAAGGTTACAAAGTCGGCGTTGAACATTTTACAGAGGAATTCATATTTTAACGCGCGGCGCTTTGTAGAATGAAGACACCTTCCTACAGTAATGTGGCTATTATGGACCCTTTTTGGGAATAATGAAAACGTTTGAGAGTATAAATGTTTATTTTTCTGTTAAAATCACCATCGAGTTGGCCTTTCCCGAGCTATGAGGTCAGTTCCATATAAATCTCTTAATTGATGGAGATTCCCTAGTCTTCAAAGTAGACCATAATGCCCCCTTAGAGAACTGTGGGTGAACATTAAGTAAACCTCCGCCTAACCCTTCAGGAAATACAGACGTGATGGTATGTGTATGAGATCTGGTGGAGGGCAGTAGAAGATTCTGGGAAAATAAAAAAAGTCAATAGCTCTTTTAAAGATTACGAACAGATGGTAAGCTAAATAAGGCTCCATAGATAGAATACTCAAAGAAAGACATAATTGATATGAAAACCTGTAAGCTATACAATGACTGATACATGCGAGGGTTACTTCAAATCTTCAATAGCTCAGAAGGCCATTTTACACCGAAACGTCTTAAAATAAATATAGTTTGAGCAAAGCGTCTTAGTAATGTAATATTTGGAATCTGCCTACCGTGAATTATCTCCAAAATCTTCCAATATTTCGCCACATTTTCACCCCACTGTTTTGTCAATACTATAATAAGTTCTGTACAATATACCAACACATACAAAACAAAATGGCAGATAGCTGAGGAGGCGCTTAAGTTGAAGAGTTACGCGATGTTGCAAACTTGGGATATTTGACGAGAATGCTTTTGGAATACTAAGTTATAGTAGAATATCTTGCCCCTTTTTCATATTGTTAGACATGTCGACGAACTGTGGTTTTATGTGCCTCAAAAATTGTTTTTTTTTTAATAACTTCTCGTTTACACAGAGGTCTCCGTTTCACAGAGACCTTTAGAGGCAACTCAACAGTGCCTCTAAAGGTATCTGTGAAACGTGGTTAAGGTCGCGCAAATAGTAATTTATTATTCTATTATATTATTAGTAGTAGCTTCGAGTTCCAGATAAATATCCGCAATGAGCTCACCAGCTCGATCAAGTCGTGTTACATAGGAAAGGAAACCATACTGACCAACTGTCAGTATACACATTAATACACCCTCTGCCTAATTAAGTCACACCAACATTTAAAATAGGACACGATACAATCAATAAGAGCAGATGACATGTCATGTCATGTAAAAAAACATAACATAAACATAACATACCATCACGCCTGTTTTCCCCGAAGGGTTAGGCAGAGGTGTACTAATGTACACCCACATTTCGCCGGTATGTTTAGGTCCCATGTAATAGGGGGCGAGCCTATTGCCATTAACCGGGCACATATCCAGACTCCGAGCTGCTACTAGGAATTTCGTAGAGAAACCCAATAACACTTTGCTCGACCTGGGAATCGAACCCATGACCTCTTGCGTAGCAGTCGCGCTTCGGACCAAGACTAACGAGGCAGTCCTGTAAAAAAAATCTTCCCTAATTCGGTAATAACCTAATATATCGGTTTCGATATAACTGGTCCATGAGTATTGACTTATGAGAATTAGTCCAGTTCGAAGGACCAAATCCTTGCACCCGCCGACCAAGTTTATGGATCGGGATTTGCGATTTTATTTTCCTTAGCAATATTGACTTATACGCTTGATCCTAGCTTAATAGAAAGCACAAACAGGCGAAAGATGAAGTCCACAATTCGGATAATTATGATTTCCGATTTCGGCTCATATTCGACACAAACATTAAAATTTCTGCAAAGAAATTTAACAGCTCAGTGCATCATTAAATTTCTTGACTCTGATCTTAATAGTTTGCTAGCTAAAGATATGGGATACCAAGAATTTCATACATACATACATACCATCACGCCTGTATTCCCCGAAGGGTTAAGCAGAGGTGTACTAATGTACACCCACATTTCGCCGCTATGTTTAGGTCCCATGTAATAGAGGGCGAGCCTATTGCCATTAACCGGGCACAAATCTAGACTCCGAGCTGCTACTGAGAAATTCATAGAAACACCCAATAACACTTTGCTCGACCTAGGGATCGAACCCAGGACCTCTAGCGTAGCAGTCGCACTTATGACCACTAGACTAATGAGGCAGTCAAGAATTTCAAAGGTGCAGAATCTAAAATTGTCCTTTATAAAACACTTGTGAGGAGTAAGAGTTTGGTAGTGTCGTTTGGAATCCTCGGTACACAGTTCACACATAGAGTCAATCCAAAGAGCATTCACAAGGCATTTGGCATTTGTTACTCCTGGTCTCAGTCCTAAATGCACTTACAATGATCGCTTGGCCTATTTTTAATTAAACTCTCTTCAACATAGGAGAATGATGCTGGACCTATTGTTCCTACAAAACGTGGTGAAGGGGTTGTCACAGGAACAGGGATTACTTCAGCGTGTAGAGATATGCGTACCTAGGCCAAATGCTAGAATAAGAAATAATTTTCCGTTATTCAACGTACCGACACACCGAACTAACTTAGGTGCACAAGCTTCCATCACATGAAAAACCGCAACGTACAATAACTGCTGGAGAAGACTTGGCCTTCACATCTTACATGACCATATCAATCATTATAGACGTAAAATTATCGATGGTACTAAGTTATTATAATTAATTATGTTCGTAATGTAGTTTTATTTTAGAAGTATGTATTTATGTTTTTAAATTTTAATATTTTGTTAATTAATTGCTATTCTCTCATTTATTTTGGTTGTTTAAATGTTGCCTTTAAGTGAATGTTGTGCATATTTGTAATTAGAGTAGCACATGCACTTAGTTTTAAATGAGCAATATATGCGAATGTTTGTGTTTACTCTGTAAATATGCCCTAATAAATAAATAAATAAATGGGATTTTTTGAGTAAGTACTACGGCAAAGTTTATATGAAGCTGCAAAACTGTCGATTGTAAATATGTCAACTCCCCAATATCTGCTATATTGCTGTTTACCTATCGAAAAATTTAATATTTCACGACTACGTTTCTCTTTAATAATACAGAACACCGATCACAAACTCAAAGATCAACAAAGAATATAAGCTTTTATAACATTAATGCAATCTCACATTACTTACAGAAGTTTCTATCTGCGATCTTAGATAAACACCCGTTCATGTGGAGTTCTGTAACTGGTATTAAGATAAACCTGTCTTTCTCCCTCGCACAATGGGACTGTGGATGTACAGAATTTGTTTATATTCCTCATTTTATGGAAAGGAGGTTGCGTTTGCACGTTATTGTTGCACGATTCTCGCATTACTTGAAGAAGGAAAAGGCTTTAGGTGCAGAAAATATCTGTGTCAATTCGCCTTGTATTGTCGTTGTCGTAAAATAATAGGTTTCTTACAATAGCTTGCTTTTGTTAAGAATTGTCACTATGAAGATAGTCAAGTCAGACAAAGAGTTACTATGCAAGCTCATGAATAATTTACGGTATACTTTACTGATACTCTCGTTAAGTACATTGAATTAATATCCACAAAGGACCATAATAAACATAACTTTAATGAGGTTCTTTTAATTTTAGCTAGGTATTAAAGAGTGAAGCTCGCCCCTATTACGTGGGACCTAAATATATTAACAGAACGTGGGGTGTATATTACCTCAGAATAGCTCTTTGGGCAATACAAGTGTGATGCTATGTTTTTAAGATGAATCCAGAAAGAAATCAATACAAAAAACATCTCTGATTTGCGTAGAAATGCTTTTTAGTCGTTTCGTCTTTGAAACGTTTGAGGTGAACTGTTTTACATACTACATCAATGTATTTAATACAGATAATTAAAGTAATAGGTATGAAAATTACAACCTATAGTCCATAAGGACCAACCCAGCAGACGAATAGATTAATATTCCCGTTCCGTGCCACGCATATGAATAATCTCCTGGTTTAATATTCACGTCTTCATCCTGACTCACACAGTACAGGATATTCATACAAATTGGACCTTTGAATTTGTATGCACGAAATATTTTTGTATAGGCAAAAATTTTTGGTCCTTTGAGTTTCTCGTTTATATTTATTTCGAGATTTTTGGTCTTTGGAGTTTTTTTAGTTAGACGGGAATTAAAGTGCCAGTATACTAAATGGCAAGAATTAACTCACGTCGATTACTTACATACTATATTGGAGTACTGGGTTTCATGTTAGGACTATTTTGAAATACTAATACTATTTGTAAACATGACTTTGAGCACACCAATCTCATATTTACTTTAAAGCCCGAAACGTCAGTGTTGCTCGTCTCCGTTAACTTTTCAATTAATCTTATCTATAAAACTGAAACGTGCCTTAAATAAATTGCAACATTTTTCATTTGTGCTCTGCTCCTATCGGTCTTAGCGTGATAATATATAGCCTATAGCCTTCCTAGATAAATGGGCTTTCTAACACTGAAATAATTTTTCAAATCGAACCCGTAGTTCCTGAGATTAGTGCGTTCAAGTAAACAAACAAACAAACTCTTCAGCTTTATAATATAAGTTTAGAAGTATAGATATAATATTTATCTCTTCTAAGAAGTAACTAATATCTCTAATTTGATTTTGCCCAAGATTGCAAGAACTGAACACTACTTAAATTAAATTATTAGATAAGAGCTATTTATCGTATTATATTATTATCGCATTACTTTAATTTAAAATCTCTGTTATTTGTTGATGAAAATAATTATGTATAATTATTCTGAAAAGCCAGTCCATTATTATTAGTTTATTAAAAATGAATATCTACATATTGATATTTTTAATTTATTTTCTTAGTATGCACAAAAATAAAATACAGGGATATTTGACTTAATATAAATGCCTGTTTTAAACTACCATGACACCAAGTCTAAATTTTACTATGCAAGGGGGAAGTTCTCACCCCTAACTAATAATTAAAAGTTGGCACGTCCATCGCGCCTGCTAGTGCATAAATAATGCATTGCTGCTTATATGTTGCAGGGTTGATAGAGAGGTTGTGGGTTAATAGCAACGCAGACCGTTTATGATATCAAACTGCATGCTGCGGCCTGTTCCCTGATGGGTGTCTTTTATTCGTTGTTTCATCTTTTCCTGTGGCAACTATTTTTGGTATACATGCTTGAATTTCTGATGACCATTCAATCTTAGGTTGTCAATATTTCGTAAAAATTGGAGTTTGTTTTGGAGTTTCTCTTAGTAAGATCAGGATAAAGTCCAACACACTATCCTACTATGGGTTGGGAGACTTTCACACGCTACTGAAAAATCCTTCAGGCATGCAGTATTCCTCACTATGTTTTTCTACACATGATTCTGGAAAGATTGGATAATAATATTTTTTGGATGTTTTTCCTCGAGAGAGAATTCATAGGCAGACGCGTAATCAATTTGTGTAATAATAATCAAATCACTTCTATCTTAGATTTGAACGGTATAAAGGTCAGTACGTAAGCCAAAACTATACACCAAAATATCCGTAGACTTCGACAATGACCTAATCGAATCATACGAGTTGATTGATCGGAAACCAATTACTTACCGATTAATTCAATCATTTTCTCCTACAGGAAAATTGGTAACTGTATGAAAACGTCTCCGTCTAGAATTTTTTATAAAAAAAATGATATGTGAAATCTTATTACAAATAGATCAAATATTTTTGACAATTAAATGTCAAAAATATTTGATCTATTTGTAATAAATTGCACTTAAAATGTCTACTCTACGTCGTGGATTTATGGACACAAACAGCCCTTTTAACCAAATTATACAATACGATTGCTGTTAATATAATAGAATGATATATAAAGTTAAGCGCTTCGTCTTTGCTGTGCACACGCTTCAAGTAGGAGTTGTAAACTGCTTACAACTGAACTCGTCACTAATAATGAAGTTGGAACAGCTACGACTTGAGCTGCACACTTGATTCAGTAAGTTAAAGTCTGATTCTAGAGTTAGTAGCATGCTCGTTGTATATGTTAATGACAGATCTGTCTTTCGGGTAAAAGGACCAGAGTGTTTGAGATTTTTGTCCTTTTGGACTTATTATCGTATTTTCTACATTCAGTTTTTCTGCAATTATGCTTGACCACAAGTGATAGTTGAATATTACTAGAATAGAGACCAAAGCTTTGAATCACCGTTACAGTCTATATTCTACATAGTTCAGGAGTCAGACCACCTTGTATTTAAACATATGTTTTGTTTGTTAATTATAGTTTTTGTTATTATTATTGATCTCACGGCATGCCTTCTGTGAGGAAGACATCCGGTCCTTTGTAAGGCTTGTGCGGGGATACAGGTCTAACGCGTAGAGGCCCCTTGGGGAGCTTTGATCTAACGTGTAATGGGGCACTATTATTGGTACCGTTCACTCCAAATAAATATTAATAAGTCAAACATTGTTTAATATTTTCTTTTATTATTCTAAGTTCGTTTGTTACACAGGCACGGTTCCTTGGGCAGTTTTTTTATATTCTATGTCAAAGGGAGCGAGCGTTTTGCTATAAATTGAAACAAGTACGAAATTCTGGGGTGATATTATTTGGAACAAAAAAAAACAACAATTTTTCGCTTGATCTGGACACCGGTCCCACGACCTTGTGCTTGGAACTATTAAACCCAAGAATACGTGAAACATTTTGTTACTCATGTAGTCGTATGTACAATGCTTTCCACATAATTAGGATCGCACCCACGCAGTTGACGAAAACAAATTCAATATCCTAAAAGGTTTACCAAAAGATAAAACAACGCGATTTACGAAAATACCACACACATTGAATCTAAGGCAAAGTTCACTTGGTTTGTTAATTAATATACGATTCTTTTACTTTCAGAAATAAGATTTTATATAAATTCTACTAAATAAATTAAACACTTACTGAAAAAACTTCTTATTGGACCATAATCACATTTTTATGGTAATTAAATATATTATTTCCTACGGTACTTATATTTTTTATGGTTATCAAAAATATTTATATTGAACAAGAGCATTAAGACGGGTTTTTTTAGTACCGCGTACCACAACAGAAGCTAAATAATTTTGTACATAAGCCTTATGAATGTAGCTTTTAGTATTAAGAGTTCTGGACTACAATATCAATAAAAAATAACGCATTTTTCTGGTCCATCAAAGATTGTTAAGATAAAATTTATTAGTGAAAATACCGCTATTGGATCCCAAGTTTAATTGATTTTAAATAAATGTTTCTCCTTAATATTGTGTATCATACAGAGTATGCCATTCTATAACAATCAATTTTTTAATAAAGTGCATAAATCTGTGACAACAGTTTATAAGAAACTCATAATAACAAGTCTTCTTATTTATAAAAAATCGTGCCTACGATCAATAAAAATGTCGATCAGAACCTTTATAAGACAGTGAATTCGCCCCATCGCCTGACTGTCGCAGACAATTGCAACGCAAAGTATAATTTCGCTAGACATGTCGAGTCATGTCGCAATAAGTTTCAATGGTGGGACAAGTTGGAAATGTTCAATATTGCGTTTCAGCGATGCGCTGTGAGAAATGAAAATACTTTAAGTAAATGTAAACTTATGTGGGATGTATGCGTGCTTTGGTTAAAAATTGTTTTGTTTACTTAAATATGTTTTGGGTTTTTAGCAGCTATGAATTAAATTATGATAAAAAAGTATATTAATATTATTATTTGAAAGCGTTTGCGAGTTGTTGTAGAGTGAAAAAGCCCCCAGTAGATTATGGGGACCTATTTTATTATGATATTTATTTTGTTTTGCGTGGGCGTGGGTGTGTGACTAGAATAAAGATGTATGAATATGGACGAAACAAAAGAAGTATTACAAGAATAATAGCAAGTGACGTTCTTTTTATTCTACCTACCCTATGGGAAAAGACATAGGTAAGTGTATGTATAAATTCATTTAAAGGAAGCAAAATTCAGGTCTTCTTTGCAAGCCATCAAAATTTAGCTACCACAATGTGAATTAGACAATGCTATTATATAACAGACAGCTAAGCAGTAATAAATATGCTGAATACTTTATAATACGACCGCGGAACGTGATCTGGACTGTGTCCAAAATCCAAAACAGTTTACTCTTGTGCTTGGAGGTGGTGCAAGTCAAAAGCTGAGATTTAAGGACCAAATTCATTCATTACTAGGAACTTTTTCGTCAGGTTAAAAATATAATAAGATTATTAATTGTATCTGGGAAATAATAATAATAATAAATAGCAATGTTTATGCAATCGCTGGTGCTGTTAAAGGGGACTGTAAAAATTTACTGGTCCTACGAGACGCACATTAGTTCTTCATGATGATGATGTTAAATAATTCAAAGGAAAATCTACATTTTCGTGGTCGATTTTTTTGGATGTTTTTTGTTCACATTTTAAACAAGTGATAATTAATATATTAATACGCACATGACTACAAAAAGTAAGAGGTAGGTACATGCTAAGGATTCGAAATCGAGACTTCAGACTTGGTAGTCCAATAGTCATATTACTAAGGTATCACTGCTTGATGGTGATAAATATGACGTGTAAAAGAGTGCTTCATAAACACATTTATAATATTCTATAAAAAATACGCTGATAATCATAATACTTAAACCATAAGCCCCATTTTTGGACCGACTGCCTAAATTACATCGAATATACGACTTGAAACTGAGAACTTGATCGTTCGAAGTCAAACATCGACTTAACATAAAGGCGGCTGATCTCTTTGACTACTATACGATGCAAAGGTTTTGCCATCTTAAAGTATTAATCAGATAAGCTCCATTGACAAGCAGTGAGTGACATAATCGTGTATTGCAAAATAATAATTCCGATTTTTCGAAATCAAATTCGTTATAAACATACCATCAGGCCTGTATTCCCCGAAGGGTTAGGCAGATGTGTACTAATGTACAACCACAATTCACCGGTATGTTTAGGTCCCAAGTAATAGGGGGCGAGCCTATTGCCATTGACCGGCCACATATACAAACTCCGGCTGCTACTGAGAATTTTCTAGAAAAACTCAATAACACTTTGCCGTCCTGGGAATTAGACCCGCGCAGTTGCGCTTAGGACCACTAGATCTGCCACTAGGCTGGTCTACACTTCACTTGATTATTATTGATTATATTGCAACTTGACTCAATCAATGTATACATTTGGCAAGCCGTGTATACACTCATAGCTTGTCAAATTCATACTCCATACTCCAAATAGCTGTGCAGTAATTAAATTTGTTCATAAAAGATTATGAGAAAGTTCGACTTAAGAGGTAATTAAGACGGCTTTTTCCTGACATCACAGTATGTTGGTAAAACTTTTGTGCTCAGATTAAGGCAAGCAAGTTCTTTGAAAGCCTGCATTGAGCCTTTATTCATGTGCTTCTAGAGTCAAGCCAGCAATAAAGGACTACAGTGCTTTAGCTATGAACTTTATGTGGAGATTTCCGTCCAACGTAATAGTTTTTTAGAGGAGGTTCATGAGTTTATCAGGCTTTTCATGTTTTATATGTACGTATGAATGTTTTTCCATTGTGCCGCTTTAGTCAATCGATTGGTAGGTAATGAAACAGTTTTTTGGGGATAAAAAATGGCAAACGAGCATGCAGCCACCTGATGGTAAGGAGACATCGCCGCCCATGGACATCTACAATACCAAAGGAGTTGCAGATGCGTTGCCGAGCCAAGGAAAAGGAAGGGGAAGGAGAAAAGGAGAAGGAAGGAGACTGATGGACGAAATGGGTACGAAACGCATATATGCATACTGCTACTTGACGTTGATATTATGTGGGAGGGTAGTACTTACCTGGTCGTACCAACCTAGTCATGCTGGCATGTAGACACGCGAGACATTACTACTACAAAAACGTTGTAACGTCTTAGATGAAAGCACGGAACCGTCGAAATGACCAAGGTAAGACCAAGGTATTTCAATTTCACCTTAATATTTCCACGCGTTCCTGAGAAAAAGGGTCTTGACAGATGGACAGACATAACGAAGTCATCTTTTAATGATTCCATTCTTCCTTTTAAGGTACGTAACCCTCGTTCAAGTTCAAATGTTTTTATTTCAAATAAGCTTTTATGAAACGTTATTGACTCTATTTGCAGGGCTCCAAAAAGTTGATCCTATGCAGAAGAATCCGGCAAGAAACTCTGTGGACACTCTTTTAATAAAAAATAAAAAAAACCGGCCAAGTGCGAGCAACTCGCGCACGGAGGGTTCCGTGCCATTACGATTTATGACGTATAAAAAAACTACTTACTAGATCTCGTTCAAACCAATTTTCGTTGAAAGTTTACATAATAATGTTCATCTTTTTTTTAAGTTTTATCATTCTCTTATTTTAGAAGTTACGGGGGGACAGACATTTTATCACTTTGGAAGTGTCTCTCGCGCAAACTATTCAGTTTAGAACAAATGATATTAGAAACCTCAATCTAATTTTTGAAGACCTATCCATAGATACCCCATACGTACCTATGGGTATGATGAAAAAAAAATGAGTTTCAGTTCTAAGTATGGGGAACCCCCAAAATTTATTGTTTTTTTTTTCTATTTTTGTGTGAAAATCTTAATGCGGTTCACAGAATACAACTACTTACCAAGTTTCAACAGCATAGTTCTTATAGTTTCGGAAAAAAGTGGCTGTGACATACGGACGGACAGACATGACGAATCTATAAGGGTTCCGTTTTTTGCCATTTGGCTACGGAACCCCAAAAAGGACGTATTGAATTGAATATATATATTAACAAAACTTCTCTAGTTGGAGTAACCTCAATGGAAACAAAACATAATCTTATTATAATGTCAACATAAGAAAAACTGGATAACTCTTCTAATGTAGTGCTTGACGGGCGTCACCTGATCCTTCCAAATATAAGGAGAATATAATTAATCTTAGTCAAATTTCTCACGTATATTATATAACAAGATAATAATGATATATGGTAGGCGTAACGACATTATAATATATATTATTCTTTACGCTTTGCCTGTAGATGTTTGTTGGGTTGGTTTAAATTTAATCAAACTTTTATGAAATCTCATTGGTTAAGCGCTATTTTGATTGCCTCATTAGTCTAGTGGTCCCATGTCGAGCAGTGTTATTGGGTTTTTTCTATGAAATTCCCAGTAGCAGCTCGGAGTCTGGATTTGTGCCCGGTTCATGCTAATAGGCTCGCCCCCTATTACATGGGACCTAAACATACCGGCGAAATGTGGGTGTACATTAGTACACCTCTGCCTAGCCCTTCGGGGAATACAGGCGTGATGGTATATTATGAATGAAAGGGAGTACTCAAAGTCGTATCAAGAGGTCAAACAGAAGGCAGAGAATGGAGAACAGTGGCGATTGCTCCAACGACAAGAGGTGAGCTCTTAAATGAAAAAGAGAGAGTGATATGGCCATTGGACTGCCAACTCGAAAGCCTTGAGTTCAAATCCAAGGCACGCAACTCTGACTTTTCGATGTCATGTGCGAATTAATTATCACGCGCTTAAACAGTGAAGGAAAACATCGTGAGGAAACCTGCATGCCTGAGAGATTATCTAGACGATACGTGAACTCTGCCAAGCATTAGTAGGCTAGCGTGGCGGACTATAGCCTAATCCCTCTCGTACTGAGAGGAGACCCGTGCCCAGCAGTGGGGAAACGTAATGGGTTGATGATGATGGGCCTCTCAATGTATATTAAGGAATAAAATTTCATACAACCTTCAGTTTCCTTTAATAAAGATGTTTATTCTGGTAACTGACCCAAAACACTTTGGAAGCCATTGTGGTGTAAACATTACTTTAATGGTTATTGTAATAGAAATGGTTGTGAGCCATCTTTTACACGAGGCAGCGATGTGAGCTGTGGAAATGTCTTTATTACTCGTCATAGTAAGAGTACAATTTCGAAAAGGAATTGAAACTATATAAGCACTTGAAGCGGCGGAAGCCCTATAGTGTTATAAAATGAAATGAAATAATAATTTTATTACTGTATCTAGATCTTTTAAAGACACTTTTACAAGTCAATTTATTTAAAAAAAACTAGATGGAGAGGGCGTTGGTCTTGCGATCATCTGGTTGCCGGTTCGAAACCCACCCATTGCACTTCCGACGTTAACCCATTCGTAATACAAGCATTTACTTAGGTTAGTACGAAGGGTTAACAAGAATACTAGTAATGTGCGACACACATTGCTAGTAAGCTTTACGTTCTTGTCTTCTCTTTTTCTCCTTTCCCTTAAATAGGCTCGGCAACGCACTTCTAACTCCTTTGGTAGGTATTACAGATGTCCATGGGCGGCGACGATTACTTACCATCAAGTCGCTCGCCTGCTCGTTTGCCGAGTTACCCCATAAAAAAAGAAAAATTACATAACTAGCTTTCCGCCCACGGCTTCGCCCGCGTGGTCTCTCGGCTTTTCTGAACTATTATATATATATATGTATTATACATATACACCTAGGCAGAGGTGTACTTAATGTATACCCACAGTTCGGTATGTTAAGATTTCATGTAATAGGGGGTCTTGTCATTTACCGAGCACAAAAATCCAAAATCTGACTGCTACTTTGAATTTCATAGAAAAAACCCTATAACCCTTTGATCGATCAAAGATCTCTAGCTAGCAGTCGCGCTTAGGCAGTTATTACGAAGGTTTAAGCCTTCTCAAAGCGCTCCTAAACATTTTAAACAACCGTTAAAGGAATCTAATTGTTGTGGGCATCCCTATTACCCTGGAGCTCTTCAGAAACCATAAAATTTAAGGTAATGCACTGACACCCCTAATGTTTTCCCGTAATTACAGTGTGGGCGCTTGGGTGTCGGATAAATACTTCCACGATCGCTTTCCCTAAAAGTTTGGCGTGGACATGCTGCGAATTTGTAGGGAGTCCATGTTTTTGGTAAGGAAAAACATTGCTGTTAAATTATATGATTTGGATATGGCTCCTAAAATTCATTTGATTGGTACTGTCGCATCGACAAATATTTTTTATGGTCTCGTTAAAAAGTTGTTCATAATTAAATGGAGTCGAACAGCATTTTAATTTTGTGGTATGATAGTGAGCGTACGATGTGACGTCACATCGTACGTTTGCTATACAAATTCTTTACCACCTCTCATTTTGCGGGAGAGACAGTATTCAAATCCCTTTCGGGACCTTTTGTTTTGGGGCCTTATGGGGCATTCCTACTCAATTCTAACCAAACACTTTACACGATCATAAATATCTTAGAACTATATTAGTCGATAAAAAATTATGCCACACAAAAACACCACAACCAAACAACATTTGCATTACCTGTAGATTTAATACAAATATTTGTTCCATGCGGGGATATTCAATACGTTCGCTTGTAGCGTCCGGCTAATCGCTCAACCATATCGTCTAACGTGCTCTCACATTTTTTTTCTAACCAGGATCCTTCGACTTTCAAACGCATACTCACCCTACTACAGACACCGCCATTTCCTACTTGTGAACTTGCACAAGCACCAACTTCCCCTCATAACTTCTTTTCAACAAAAAAAAATGGACGCGTATTCCGTTAATTTAGAATCGCAACCTCTTTGGGCATCATTATTTTTTTATTGCTTCTCTCCAACCGCCCGGGATTTCTTTTGGAATTGGGTCACGTAAAAATGGATTTTTGATTGTAATAGTGTTTTTATATGATGGGCGGAATCGTGTTTTATTATTTAAGCTTAAGCTTTTATATAGAATCTACGACTTGGCGGTCCAATAGTCATATCACAAAGGTATCACTGCTTTTTCTGAAAAAAATAATGCATAACGCTTATGTTGATCAAATGCCTTTGACATACAGCTTATTTTAATATATTTTTTCATTTAAGTATCTACATTACACCATCTAAAGACCTTAGCTGACTGCCTCATTAGTCTGGTGTTCCTTAGCGCAACTGCTACGATAGAGGTCCTGAATTCAATCCCCAGGTCGAGCAAAGTGTTATTGGGTTTTTCTATGAAATTCTCAGTAGCAGCTCTGATTCTGGATTTGTGTCCGGATAATGGCAACAGGCTCGCCCCCTATTCCATGGGACCGTATACCTTTGCCTAACCCTTCGGGGAATACAGGCGTGATGGTATGGTATATTATTTGTTTATCCATTAATTGATTAAAACTGTGCTAACCCTAAAATCAAAAATGTAACAAGCTGCATTTTAATAATAACTAGAAGAGTCCACATAGTTTATTTACTAATTAAAAGTAAGCTGGTGTATTTCTCCAACTTGCAAGGAACGGTAACTCTCCTACTTTTATTTTTATAGCATAAATTCGATTGCTTGTAACCTTACTAAGAGTTGCCAATAACTAAAATATCGTAGAATCATCATCATCAACCCACATATTTTCCCACTGCTGTGCAGGGATCTCATCTTCGAATTAAAGGGATTAGGCTATAGTCTCCACCACGCTAGCCTACGGTGGTTTGGCAGACTTCACACTTAGTTGAGGAAATATCTCAGGCATGCAGGTTTCCTTACGATATTTTTGAAGCGTGTGATAATTAACTATTAATACGCACATTACTTCGAAAAGTCGGAGGTGTGGGACCTGGATTCGAACTCGAGACATATTTTAACTAGGCAATCCTACGGTCATGTCACAGCACTCCATAATCAAGTTCATCATCGATGAATGTAATGTTTTATATGGAACGAAGTTCTTTATGTAACGCGGCTCGTGGTAGGAGTTGCCTCGTAAAAATCGTGACGAAAGTAAAAAGCGTTTTCAAGACATTCGGTTCCGCTCAGCATATTTCGGTTATTATCAGAGAAACTTCATTCCTGATCACATACGTTCTTTTGTAGCCGAGGGTTAGGTTAACTCAGCGTTCTAAAAGGATGAAATTTTAGTATGCACCAGATTTTAGCCTGCAAATCCTCCAATACCACGCAAGTTTTTGCTTGACCCGTACATACAAACTTACAGATAGAAATACAGATAACGTAACCTAAACTTGATTATATAACATTTGAAAACATTGCCAAAAGTTGATAGAAAAAAGGTAAAAAGAAAAACAATAATAAAAGTTGCAATTTGATCACATTCAACTACACCAAAGTCAATCTCGTTCAATCAACGATCAGAGTGAGGCCGACCGCAATATCATCATTTGTTTTCCTTCAATCTAGAACGCACACCAAAACTCCTTTATTTTTCTCCTATTACCCACCTATACGACCTCCTTGAATCCAATTCGAAATGAAACCTTTTTGCTAGAGAAAACAGTCTTGTAATCTGAAACAGGCTAGCAAAAACAAAAGGGGTAGGTAGATAATACAATAAAGAATGAGCATGTGTCATGGCTACCAGATAACTTTGTATCGGCGATATGTTAGAATAAACAGATGAGGCCCCTATGTTATCGGGTTGAGGGGATGGAGTTTGGAGCTGTAGTTTTTGTTGAGTAGTTTATTTGAAATATTCCAACAACGACACGGTTATTCTTTTTCGATGATACAGCTGCATGTTTTTGAATTGTTTATGTTAGTAAACAAGAAGACGAACTACCTGATTTAAAGTGACACTCTCCATGGACACCTGCACCAATAGAGTAGTTACAGACTACCGACTGTCGAAGCCACTGGGAGATGGAATTGAATCTCTCGCGAAAGTGTTGAAATAAACACAAAGATTTTTTTTTTAAAAGAAGCTTATTAGCTATGTGAGTCACACGCATTACTAAAGATTACTAAATCTTGCCATACATTACTTGTACACACTCGTAACACAAGCATTTAGCTTGTGTTACGAGTGGGTTCACGTCGGTAGTGGAATGGGTGGGTTTCGAACCGGCAACCACATGATCGCAAATCCGACGCCCTAGCCATTAGGCTACCGCCGCCACGCCGCTTCATAGGTGCTTTACGATAAACTCTTAAATATAAGCCTGATCACCAATCGGTCAGAACCTAAGAGGTTTTCCACCGAGCAAGTCATATATACAGGAAAATAAAACTACACGACACACAACTTCAACATAAGCAGGATACGTTGCACTTAAAATCACTACACAATGAGACAGTTGCATTAACGTAAAAAAAGTTAAACAAAACAAACAATATTTTGTTTTTATCTCGTAAAAGAGCGTTTTTATTATTCTCTTACCGTATTCAACTTGAAATTATTTAGAGAATTACCCTATTCAAACTTTTAAAAGCAATTTTTCTTTTTTATTTACCGCTAAAATTATCGCCAGTTCTGTACAATCAGTTTAGAATCTTCCGACCTTACTGAGAGCATCCGACCCAACCTGTCATAACTTTCTACCCTTATATTTTAAGTTTTCTTTGGTAGCTATTACATTTTCATTTGTTTTTCCTGCTACAAAAATAGAGAATTCTGTTATAATATCTTGGAGAAAATTGTGTTGTAATTAATGTAGACAAAGAGGTCTAAATTTGTGCGGAATTGTTTGAAACTGACATCTGCCTACATTGTTTTTTTTTATTATATACATTTCTCCTTCATTTAAACGTCTCCGAACTAGAAAACTTGATTTTTAGAATTCTTGTCTGTTTGGAAGGGACTAGCGCAAAAGCTGCTGAACAGATTTTAATTTGGATTTCACTATTAGAAAGCATATCTCCAATTTAAAAACTAACCTCAGATCTTAAGATAGAACTTGACCTCTTTGTTCTATGCAAATCCATATACAAAAGAGATCATTAATGTTGGTGCTGTGACGTCCAATCGTCACAAGGGGTAATATAAATATAACAACAATTTTTTTACAGCTCCGGTCGCATGGCCGCACCTTGGTTTGACTGACTGATAAGATAGATAAAATGTCATCCACATCTTCTTCGTCTATAAATGACAATTATAACTCTTTATTTTGTTTATGGTACGTCACAGGTGCTTTATTAATTTCTTTTCATTCGTCCACGGAAGCGGACCCGGACAAAAACTAGTATTATATAATATGGTTCTATAACTTCATGCAACAATATAAAATCACAAAAAAATAATAACATGAACTCCTATTAATACAATCACATTATATTAAACACTAAACAACAAAGCTAACAAACAAAACCCACGAACAAACAATACAACCTGAGTCAGAAATGTTAAATAATTAATTTATAACACTAATAGACGCTAATGAGAGGTACAATAAATTAGTGTTCTGTGGTAATTCTAGCCTTATTTACATGATTGTGGATTACTTAAAGTATGCATTTCCCAACCTATATGTTTCTAGTATAGCGGTAATTAATAATCCATAAAATACATATAAATGAATAATTTTATTAGTTTTATGAAAAATATATATCTCGCAATTTTGTCTTGAAAGTTAACAGCCAAGAAATTGTAGTTCTTCGAATCAGGTTCTAGTTCGGCAAATGAAACGAGACATGCAATTAGTTAATATTGTATATTACCATTTATACCATAATTACAAAATTCTCCCAAATCATTGAGTGAATAATTGCAAGTTATAAGTTAACTTGCAATTATTCACCCCTTGCAATTATTAGAAATAGTATACACCAAATTTCATGTGTCAAGCAATCCCAAAACCTCAAATATTAATATCGAAGTTCAGTGCTCAAATCAGTCAAAGTGACACTGTGCAACTAATCGAGTAATAAGAGTTAGGCACCAACTATCATGTCATCGATGTATGAAAACTAACTTTCATACCTCCATACAACTTTAGTGATTGATGTGTTTGCGTTAGTTGAGTACAGGTAAACTGTGTCGCAGACGTTCTAATTAAAGTTTCAATTGCTTTTGAAGTGCCTGAGAATCAACAATAATTTTATTGAACATTAGTATTTGATGGATGTCCAAGTCTTAATCTAGATGTGTTTTGATTATGTTGTAATATCTGAAAACTTAGCAATCGTCAATAAAACATCTACTAAATGTAGCGTACTACAACAGGCCTTAGTTTTCCAAACTGATTAACATATAGGATTTATAGCTGAAGTTCTGTTTGTAACAAAACTAAATACTACACAAACAAATTCATGTTCACAATGTTTCATTTCAGAAGTTGGAAGGTACAACGACCTAAATCAAGAGATCTAGGGTTGGAAAGCAATTGTTTAGTGATATTTATCTCTTCCACTAACCAAATCTAATGAGTATAACTTACAAAGATAAAAACTTAAACTTTGAGCTTTAAAAATTTGCAAGTGTAGCAGTAAAATAGCTGTGAGATTTGTAAAATGCTGCAAAGAAGATAGAGTAATGGTCAAAAATAGTTCTTAGTTTTCCAAATCGATAAATAAGCATCCTATCGTTGTGCTAATTTAAGACATCATGAAGCTTATCTTGTATCTGCAGTGATAGCCTTTTGATATGATCGAGTCAAATGTTTCGATTCATTTGATTCCAAGGCACGCACCTCTGTCTTTTCGAAAGCATGTGCGTATTAATAATTAATTATCACGCGCTTAAACGGTGGAAGAATACACCGTGAGGAAACCTGCACTCCGGAGACATTTTCTTGACGGCGTGTAAAGTCTGCAAACCCGCAGTAGGCTAGCGTGGTGGACTGTAGCCTAATCCCTCTCGTTCTGAGAGAAGACCCGTTGACAATGTAACGGGTTGATGATGATGATGATAGTTCAACACATAAATTATTCAGTTAATTATTGAATTGAATTATTGCATTCTGATCTATTTTTAATACTATTAAAATCTTTATATCTATAACTATTTTATGCATACCGATATAATATCGTTATTAGAAATGACCCGAAAATATACTTCTCCCTCTGAAATATTCACTTACTGACAAAGTGTATAGGAGCTTTATTTTTCAAGTACAAGTATATCATTGCAATCGATATTACTCAGTAAGGGAAAACGTAATTGATTCAGCTTTCCAGAGTAGGCCAGAATTCAATTTGGAGAGTGGCTGGGACAACCAACGGACACTATTACTGGATGAAATTTTGATTGGGAAAAAACGTTCACATCATTATTGATTGGTATGTTTTGCTCCCGAGTTGACTTGTGTTGAGCGCATCTCATAATTACATACTTTTTTTCTAAAATTGAAGTTTTCAGCATGGTAAAGATGCATGATCACGAAATAGTACTTGCTAATAATGAATATTAAATTGTCAAGGATTATACATATAAAAATAACGCAATAACATTCTTCCTGGTTTGTGATTGAAAAAAATTGATCTAGCTTATTTTATTTATTGTAATTATGTATAAATCTCAAAAACAATCAAATTTAAATTCATAAATAGTAGCCATGCCTTACACAAAATACAAATTATAACAACAACCAGACAAAACAGGTTATACAAAAACAGAATGAGTAAATATTTTTAGTAGATTGGTTCACAGAAATGATGAAGATGAATTTGATCTCGAATCTTGTTTGACTTTACTGAACATTCAGAGGTTTCATTTCAATTTGTAGTGATGAAAATATTGTGCGAACATCTCCAAAGGAAAATAAATAAATGTAAGTACCGCTTGTATGTGAAAATAAAAAAAATACGTAAAAAATATTTTATTTGATGGAGCAGTGTTCGATCTTAGTATTAAAAAAACTATTGAAACACCTGTAACACCAAAGAAGTTTAGGGTACGTGTCTGAGCATTAAAAGCTCCTACGGTTTGAAGACTGTTCGATCCGCAGCAATCGAGCGAAACCTGACTCTCAAAAGTCTTAACGTACATACGTCTCGACCTAGTAGCTATTTAACATCTTCTAAGTAGTCTTGAAATCAACTTCTAAATAACTTTGAAATCAACTTGGCCTAGCAAATAAATTGATTTATTATGAGCAAGAAGCTTCACTTTGTATCCTTCGAAATCGCGGTGTTATTTAGCAGGACATTAAAATGCAACCGGCGGAGTTGTGGCAACTGAGAAGTCGATACTGAGATTTAAAGATACTAGATATGATGCGCCAACACTAATGTATGGTAGTGAAAGTTTAGTTTAGTGGCAGAAGAAACATAAAAATAGAATACATGCTGCAGAGATGAGAGCTTCGAAAAGTGTGTGGTGTAACGTGAGTGACTGCGTGATAAGGAAACATTGTGGAGTAAAAGATAGAGATAGAAGAGATAGAGAAAAAAATATTGACAATATCTATTGCGATGCGAGTGCAGCTGCGACAGCAATAAACGATAAATAAATTATATTTATTTTGTTGAGATATAGAATAGATAGTGATTATTTAAAGATAGTTGAACAATTCAATATTTTAAATTTGGAAGTATTAGGGAAGTACTAGATGGTGCCATGTAGATGATTTCAAAACCAAACTGAGAGAATTATGATGAAGATATAATAGTAATAGAATATGTGAGTGTCACAATGCAGGGCAAATGAAATGGCCTTTTGAAGAAAGAGCCTTAGCAGTTTTGGGTAGAACAGTCCAAGTCGTCAGCAATTTTAATAGGGAGCTCAACAACACGTGACACTGCTACATACCATCACGCCTGTATTCCCCGAAGGGTTAGGCAGAGGTGTACTTATGTAAATACACCCACATTTCGCCGGTATGTTTAGGTCCCATGTAATAGGGGGCGAGCCTACTGCCATTAACCGGGCACAAATCCAGACTCCAAACTGCTACTGGGAATTTCATAGAAAAACCCAATAACACTTTGCTCGACTTGGGGATCGAACCCAGGACCTCTAGCGTAGCAGTCGCAATTGGGACCACTAGACCAACGAGGCAGTCAACTACTACATACAATAAAATGCTCTAAAGATAATAAAATTGTAACGGGCCGATGTGTGTACATTATTACATATATTGAAGAAAATTTAATAGGGTGGGGGGTCCTTATTAGATCAACAGAAGCCAAAACAATTTTTATTTAGAATGTTGGTCTGTCGGTCACTTTGTTTGTACACTCAACCGACTCCACGAAATCAGAAGACGTTTTCACAGTTGTATTGGTGAGGGTCTAACATAACATCTAGCGCATGTTTCAAGTTGACGCGCTGTCTAGAAGCTGAGTTATAGAATGTAAACCCTTTTGGGACATCAGTGAAATCAGGGGCAACAGCATGCTAAGTAGAAACATGAATACGAACCAACGAGGGTCATAACCAGTCATCGATATGGTGTGCTAGGTGTGCTATTTTACCTAAACTTCAAACCCAACTTCAAAGAGCAGAGACAAACATTGGAGACTTCCTTGAAAGTGATTTCCCGAAATCACTTTCAAGGAAGTTTCCATTTTTTGCTGCCTCGTTAGTCCAGTGGTCCCAATCGCGACTGCTACGTTAGAGGTCTTGGGTACGATTCGATTTAAAGTTTAGGTAAATAAACACATCTCATTCCGATCACTGGTCATAACTTTACACAATTTGTGTCGACTTCTCACCTCTATTGTCAGAATTATCATAAGCACCACTTCTAGGAAAACTTTAGGTCTGAATAAGCACAACAAAGATCTAGGTTCAAGTTCGTGAATTTGAAACTAGGAAACTGTGGTTCGCACTTCGACGTGCATCGCGGTACAGTGCAGTTATTCATACAGACATGAGATGATTATATGAAATACGAGTATGATGTGGAAATATGGTTATTTAATAACAAGTTTTCGTAAAAAAATGCGTTTGTTTAAAATAAGAAAATCCGTAGGAATACGGGATAGTGGAGCTATCAGTGAAAATTTTTCAAAATCGGGTCAACAATTTCGGAAATTAATACAAACATTACACACCATCACGGCAGTATTCCACGAAGGGTTAGGCAGAGGAATAATAAATTTACACTCATTCTTCGTGTAAGTATGTAATCGGGAGTGAGCCATTAACCGGAAACAAATACAGACTCCGAGCTGCTACTGGGAATTTCATAGAAAACTTCAATAACACTTTGCTTGACCTGGGAATTGAACCTAGGACCTCTGACGTAGCAGTCGCGCTTGGAACCACTAGACTAATGAGGCAGTCTATACAAATATAGCCAACTAGCTGAGCTCACTTCGTTGGGCGGTATAGCCTATGTTACTCACAAATAACGTAGCTTTCTATTGATAAAAGAACTTACAAAATCGGTTCAGTAGATCCAGAGATTACCCCCTACAACCTCACAAACTTTTCTTTTATATAATAATTAGTATAGATAAGTAAATATTTCTATAATCAGTCTTAATTTATTCCCCTCAATAACCAGTACAGTAGAATAGAGTCCATTAGAGTTTTGTGCGGCTAAAATACTCTCTTATTACATTAAGCACATTCATCTTAAGTCTGTCTGGAAATTCTACAAAGAATCCTTGAGTGTCATCAAAAGTTTTTAACAAAAAACCCTCGAGAAGTTCCTACTGTTTGAATAAATACGGGTTCCGTAACAATTTTCGCAGATTTTCTACAATAGACAATTAATATTCGACGCGGGGATAAATTATTTTTACTTAATGAAAGAAGTAGACGCTGTAAGGTTTATTTTTCTGTGTGCGAAATACAATTTTGAAAACTGTTGAAAGCATATTTTCTTTATTTTATGAGAAACAAAAATTAAATAATATTTATTTCTGTAAATAGATCTTTTAAAGACACTTAAGAGTCGATCTTTTTAAAAATAAAAAAAACTAGATGGAGCCGACATTTCCTATCTGACAACCTCGGAGAAGAAGTGTCGAAACAAACTCAGACAATAGTTATATTATTAAATACATGAGTCGGACGAATGTAGGGCAAAATCTGAACACGCCTTTTGAAGAAAGAGGCCATATTTTTTTTTATATATGGTTTAAGACATTTATTTCTCAATAACAGAATACAATTCACTTAGAATGAGAAACACTAGATTCTTAAGTAATTATTCTTAAAGAACGAGTACAGAAACGGTAGGTTATATATCTTATTATAGTTTAATTCATTAATTATTTTCAGCACGGAAGAGATAAATCTCTTCCGTGATTTTCAGTATAGAACATAGAACATGCAGTGTGTAACAGTTAAAGTAATTTTAAGTGCTTATGTTAAACATACTTGCATTAACAAAATATCAATAATCAGTAGGTAGTTGACAATAATTTAGTTTCATTGGCAGGAAGACAATATAAAACTATGCAGGTAGGTTCCAGTGTATCCAGGTTGAAATTTGTTAAATCAAGAAACAGTCGCAGCTGTCGACACGCCTGTTTTTCCCGAAGGGAAGGTAGGTATACCAATGTACATAATATATATAGTTCGCCGATATGTTTAGATCCCATGTTATCAAGCCCAGGACTTCTAGCGAAGCACTCGCACTTGAGAACACTAGACTAATGAGGCAGTTCCGTATGATGAGTTTAAAATCACTACGGCTACCAAGGGTAATTCTATTTTAGGGTCACCTATTTTTTAACACGTAGAGAAGCAATCTCCGTTCTAGAGTGGAGAAGAACCACAATACCTCTCTCGCCCCCTATTACATGGGACCTAAACATACCGGTGAAGTGTGGGTGTACGTTAGTACACATCTGCCTAACCCTTTAGAGAATACAGGTGTGATGGTAAGTTATGTTAAGAATCACAATAGTACTTCAAAATAGATAGTAATTTAAATTGACTGCCTCGTTAGTCTACTGGTCTCAAGCGCGACTGCTACGCTACAGGTCGAGCAATGTTATTGAGTTCTTCTTTGAAATTCTCAGTAGCAGCTCGGAGTCTGGATTTGTGTCCGGTTAATGGCTATAGGCTCGCCCCCTATTACATGGGACCGAAAACATACCAACAAAGCGTGGATATACAGTGGGTTACAGCTGTTACTTGACCCACCCTAGGTGGGACGACGCGGTATCGGTGGGTCAGGTAACAGCTATTACCCACTGTACATTAGTACACCTCTGTCTAACCCTTCGGGGAATACAAGCGTGATTGTATGTTAAGTAATGTTAATTTAAAACGGATAGTAATTTAAAACAGGACCCTAAAACATTCATATTGTAACGAGCTCTCAACAGAACTCCGAAGCTTCCCGCCGCTGACTATTCCGTCCATCCGGAGAGGCATTGTGCCCTCAACAAACTTTGGTGCCTCTATCTACAGTCTTGTTATCTCTCTAAGTATAGCTAGAGTTTTATTCGAGTTCAAGAATATAGTGATATACGATTGAGGCTGTATTTAACCAACTCTGAAATAAGTCCCTGTTAAATTATTTGGTAGTTTATTTTGTACATGTTCCATTATTGAGTAAAAATTCTATTTCCCTTGGACACGCCTAATCTTGAGAACGACTAAACTGATTTAAATATTTTTTTTAAGTTTTCTAAAACTTCATAGAAGGTTCTTAACATAAAGAAAAATTAAGAAAATTGCGCAGGAAATTTGGAAAGTATTAGGAAACTTAACTTATTTATTTTATTACTTATTCCGATTTAAATATTCATAGCTATAAGGTCAGCTAGTAAATTATAAATGTATGAGCGAACAAAGTTTTGAATTTTCTAGTGAAAGATTTTTTCTTTCATTAAAAAAATCATATCTTTGTGAATATTTCACATTATTAAATGCTAAAATTTAATTTTAAAAAAGGCAAGAACAAAGTTTTGCTCATCCAGTTTCACATTTTAGAGTATACATTCTTCAGTTTTCTCTCTGTGTCTCTCTTAAGTCTCTTCAGCTACCCTCAAAAGGTATTTCCACATCGGCATGTTGAGTAACAAACACGAACATTTCGCAAACAGCTTTAGGTACATCTTGAACTGTTAATTTGTCATTGTCATCGCTTTAATTTCAACGTAGATTCGGGTGGGGTGCCTTTGATAGCGTCGAGAAAATATGTGAGATTTATTTTTTTAAAGCTGTTTAATTAAAATATTTTTAATTAAATAAACTTTAACTACTAATACTTATCAGAAAAACATCCCTAGAGTGCTTGTTTAAAAATTAAAAAAAATAAGCTGATCTATTACGTGACAAAAAAGTCTGAGACCACTCTACAGCGTTTTCGCTATAAAATAAATCATCATCATCCTCATTAACAACACGCACATGTTTTCAAAAAGTGTGATGTGCGTGCTGATTTATGTTGAACTAAATTAAATAATTAGAATCAATTGTTAAGAAATTGAATGTGATATGCATTGGTGTCTTATAAAAAACAAGCTGATTGTTACTTCAGTCTCATTTCTCAGCTCTAAGACAAAGGACGTGTGACATGGCCTTGTGTTAGACACTAATTGCACGCTAGTCATTGTGATAGTAACAGCTACATATCCCTCTCACTCTTTGAGAGTTAGATAGAGTAAAATAGATACTTTGAACATGTTTTATTTCCAGTGGGAACGCGGGGTCATGTGTATTTGCCCTAATGTAATCCTGACTCTGTGAGATGTTATTCTTGCCTAAGGCCATGTTAATTATTTAAAAAAAAAACACGCTCTGTCTTGATTTATAACAGTAAATTATAATAACATTAACTAGATCCTATCAAATAATAAATTAAGATAACTATAAAAACAGAAATAAAAATCCCACGCAGTTAACTATTTTATGTAACTTGCAAGTTTTCACAAACTGTTTTAAGTACCTCTTGAACTGTTAATTTGTCATTGTCATCACTTTCATTTTGATGCGGATTAGGGTGGGGTCACACTGATGGATATGCGAAAAGCGGTTAGGCATAAGCGTATTTATTGTATTAGTAACATTTCTTCAAACTGCAACTTCGATCGCTCACGATTCATAGAATTTTAGAGGCACTTATAAGAAAGATATCGGTAAGATTGTATAATATTATTATGTCACCCTTTTCCCTAGTGTGTTCACATTAAAGACAAAGATTATTTTTTATTTGGTTTGACCTTGCCTAGCAACGTCCATTCAAACAAACATTCGTCGCACCACTAACAGATTGTCGCGTTATGGTGACTCTTGAAAATCAATCTTTAATGAGGAAATCTGAAAGTTTCTTTTTATTAAATTATTTATAAGGCCACACAAAAAAAAACATCACCAAATATAATAGAGTACATAAATATTGATTCAGATTACGTAACAATATTTTAAATCCTAATATCGCTGTCATTGAGACCATACCTCGTGTCGGCGACTTTAATAGCTTCTGAGGTAACTTGTAAGTCACGCTCCATTTAAATGTGTTGTAGAATAAAAGTTGCGTAGGTATATACAAATATATGAGCTTGCGTCGATTTAGTACACGGAATAGGTACTTAAGCTCTCAAGTCCTAGTCCTGGATGAATTAATAGGCCGTAGAGGCTTTAAAAAAATGACAAGGTTGTTTAAATTTAAATTTTTGTAGTAGTAGTGTCGCGCTGGAATGTCTACATGCCAGCATGGATGGGTTGGCACGAACGGGGAAGTATCACACACACCACACTTCCACAGATATCGACTTCAAGTAGCAGTATGAATACTGTTGCGTTTCGTACGGTGAGTGTGGAGTGCCGGAGGCCCAATTCCTCCCTCAGTCCCCTTTCTTCTCCTTTCACTCCCTTTTCCTTTAACAGGCTCGGCAACGCATCTGCAACTCTTTTGGTTTTGCAGAAGTCCATGGGCGGCAATGACTACTTACCATCAGGCAGCTCGTCATACATGAATGGGTCGCACGACCGGGGAAGTAGATGTACTTCGATATTCTGTGGGATGCCACAGAATATCGAAGTGAAGTAGCAGTATGCATGTTGTTGCGTTTCGTACGGTTAGTATGGAGGAACTGAAGCTCAATTCCTCTCTAGGTCCTCTTCCTGCTCCTTCTTTCCTTTTCCCTAACAATAGGCAGCGGCTTTATTTTCTTTGCATTATTTAGACAATGTTAAGAAAACAAAGACATTATTCAAATGTGCTACGAGTCTCACACGGAACAAATTATTTGTATGGCATACTGGTTAAGTATTTGAGAACAGGAAAAAACCCAGTTTTATTTTCCCAAAAGCACATAATTTTCAATAGTCCAAAAATCTACCAATAAATTCGTAGTTCAAAAGCGCATTCTACTTCGAATGGCTTCCAATAAATCTTTCGAAAAGGCGAAGTGGTGATTTTAAGTATAAGACGTCGCTGTTCTCGACAGGAGCATTGATGGCGTTTGGTGACAAATGACTCTCCCCTGCAGGTGAATAGCTTATTACTGACAGGGTAGGAACTCAATATGTATTTTAGACTTTTTTGAATATTTTTTGGGCTTTTCTGATAATCAGTGACCGACTGCCTAGTCTAGTGGTCCTAAGTGCGTTCAATCTCCAGGTCGAGCGAAGTGCTATTGGGTTTTTCTATGAAATTCTCAGTAGCAACTCGGAGTCAGCGGTTACCGGCGGATACCTTTTACCATTAACCGGGATGATAATGAAGCGGCGGTAGCCTAATGGCTAGGGCGTTGGACTTGCGATCATGTGGTTGCCGGTTGCAAACACATTGCAGTACCGACGCGAAGGCACTCCTAACACAAGCATTTAGCATAGCACGAGGGGTTTAATAAACACTGGTAAAGTGCGAACCACATTGCCAAAAGAAAAAAAGATAAGGCGATCACTTAAATATCATAAGATCTTATTTTAGATGTAAGATCCCCAGCACATTAAGTTACCACGAAATGTCAAATTTTAACAGTCGATTTTGAACTTAATGGTCAGCATTTAGAGGTTTAAAATCATTTGGAGAAATTTGTCAGTTTTGTACAACCTGATGTGCTGCTGTACAGTGGCCGAACAAATGATTAATATTCGCATATCGTCCAAGATAATCTTTCACAAAGTAATTAAACATTTCAAACTCATGTGTAGCTGAAGAACTTTTAAATTACATCGTTGGAAACTCATTTACCAGTCAAAAGAGATGAGTCTGAGATAATGAATGTGTTTCTGATAAATGTATGCACAGTAGTAGGTAGGTAGGCACAGTCACCAGCACCATCCAGTTTTACAAAACTGTCAAATTTCTCCAAATGATTTCCATCCTTAAAATGTTGATGATTAAGTTCAAAATCAACTGAGAAAATTTTACATTTTGTTGTAACTTGAAGTGCTGGCTTCAAAATGGCTATCGAAGGAGATTTGGGTGTAAAATAGTGGATTCGGTCAAAAAATACTATTTATATTTGAATCTACAACGATAGCTATTTTTAAGCAAGAGTTTTAATAATCAATCGTGAATAAGTTATTGTTGATGTCGCTATTTCTACTGCCATGTACCTAGAATGTGATATAGCCGAAATATTTGCGAAAAACCAAGAAAAATTTGAAGTTCACGTCCAAGGCTGACTCTTTAGTCTTAAGTAGATATTCGGCTAATGTACCTGCCCTATCGATATTTTGGCCCATTATTGGCCCAAACAAACTATTGTTGAGTATTCTATGAAATTTTCGTTACAATTTAGTAGCAACAGGCTTGCTTTAAAAAAATAATTAACTAGTCGTTATATAAGAAAGCGCCATTTCAAAGAGATGAATATAATTATGTACCTACTATTTTTTTTAAAAAGCCTGTTTCTCTTCATTGAAAAGTATATCTATATATATGTATATAAAAATCAATCGCCGTTCGTTAGTCCCGCCTAACTGCAAAAACGGCTTCAGCGATTAGAATAATTCTTTTTGTGTTTTTATGTCATAATACAGGGGTGGTTTAAAAGGAAAATAATAAGGAAAATCTTGAAAGAACACATAAAAAAGAATAAATAATATTGGTATAGAGAATCAATTATAGATAAATTAATTATTTGATGATAGTAGGCATGGTACACACGGTTACACATCAAGCTTTACATAACCAGTATAGGCTGGCCTTGAATTGTACGAAAAACCTTAACGATGGGAGGCCAGTCTAAACTGGATATTTATAGCTTTATGTGTAGCCGTGTGTACAGCTGGCCCAGCAAACTACGCTCCGCCTTAAAATGGGTTACACTCAGGCCTACGCCCTGGAGTGGACGAATACGGGATGATGATGATGATGAAACGAAAAACGGTAAGTAACTGTCGTATGAATATCGTTATCGAGGCGGCAACTTTAACATATCTCAAGGTGCTGCAATAATGGGAATCTACCAAAGTAACCCAATTTATGGCAGAACGAAGTTTTCCGGGCACACTAGTATATGTATAAAAATACATCCCTATTTCCCTTTGTCACACAATAACTTAAGAAAAAAATTACCGATTTCATTCGTCTTTTTTTTAAGTTTTTTAATATTTTGTAAAAGGTTCTTACGGAAAGCAAAATAAGAAATTGCACAGAAAATTGGAAAATATCCGAAAAATTTACGAGTATTTTAACTTCACGCGTTTTTCGTTCTAGTTAATTGCCGAATTTATTCCAGTTCAAAAAGCTATTTCAAAGATATAACAAGCTTTCCGAGCAAGCACACGGCTTCGCCCACGTGGTTTCTCGGCTTTTCTGTACTATAATATGTTTTATACATATAACCCTTCCTCTTGAATCATTCTATCTATGAAAAAAAGCCGCATCAATATCTGTTGCGTAGTTTTAAAGATCTAAGCATACATAGGGACAGACAGAAAGCCGGATGCAACTTTGTTTTATATACTATGTAGTGAAGAAGATTATATGAAAGTACCTCTGTATGATCATCTATTAGCAGAGATTTCGATAACTTTTGGCATGGATAATAGATCACAAATTGAGGAAGGGACATAGTCTACCTTTTCTCTCAAAAAGTCATGTTAAGTGGCGGGGTATGCCGCGGGGAATACCTAGTGATTTTATAAATAAAGTCCTTAACAACCTTTTTGTTATGACTGCTCTTTCAAATTTTAAGAAGTATTAAATAAATTGATATAATAACTTTGACCTTATTATGCAGTGTCAGAATTCATTTTATTTGAAATCTGATAAACATTTAAAGACAACAGCCATTTTATATTCAATTAACTTTGAACTATTTTGAAGCTCGTCCATAACAATAAAGAGTGGCTCCACTATTTTTCTTTGACTTTTAAAATTAAAAAATAAAAGATCGACTTAATTACTTCGGATAGGCTGCATTTGTAAAGAAAACAATGCGACCAGCGACCTTCAAAAGTACAAAGGAAAGTTTAAATTGCCTCAGTTCTTTTTACAAAAAAATGGTCAAGTGGGAGCCGCAGTTTTTGTTGACCGAATCAAAGAGATTTTTGTTCATTTTTGAACGTTGCATGCAACCTTATTGGTCGTGTAACTGGCATTTATAAGTAAATGATGGCTCTATTCTGCATTTAACTTTACTTCTTTTTCGATAATTACTAAATTATTCGAGCCTAATGATATTTTAAATTAAAAATAGGTAGAAACTTTCATAACCACCAAACATGAAGATTTGAATCGTGGTCAATTCATTAATGTTGTGTGTTAGATGCAGTTGACCGACCTTGTGCAGAAGGGTACATTGACAGTTATTGACAGATGAATGCGATCAATGTTATGTAATGTGACTCATTTTTAAATGAGATTTGCTAGAAACATGGCCTAACTAATTTCATGTAATTATCATTGTTCTAGCCAATGAAAGGCAACGTAGCCATTATTGTATTTAGCATTACTAACATAAGACAATTTATTGGACAGGGTTATAAAATCAAAACAGCAATCTACAAAAAATCTCTGCGATAAAATCCCATAAAAAATATTCTAATACATATTTCTGAATATTTTCTTAGGTATAAATGAGTAAATGCGATGGCAGCTATAAGTACCTTTATTCCCCGTTGTGTCAACTGGCTCGCCCCCCTATTATATGGGACTAAAACATATCTATCGGTGAATGTGTGTAGGTTTAGAAAAGGTACACCTCTGCCTAACCCTTCAGTAAATCAGGCAAGATTATACCTATATTATTTTGCCTGTCACACATGTTTTTCTCTTCCAAAATTCATGTCAACTGAGTTTTCCTCACAGCAATGTATTATGTGCATAATATACTACGACCTTTTTGGTAAGAAATCATCCTTCTAAACTTAAATATTTATAATGCCTTCGGTCCCCATATCAAGTATACGCGTACATAGTTGATGTGAGCCAAATAAAACATATGGTCGTATAGACATATTCTATTTTCGGTTCCATTTTCCAATTTTGAAGATCGGAGACCGGATCTCGGATGGAGGTGCAAAAAGATCCGATGTCAGGTGCCAGTTGGAAGGGTTTTACCAAAGAGTATGAATAAGACCACCAAAGAGTATTTTGCAGTAAATTCTCAATAGCAACTCGGAGTTTAAATATGTGCCCGGTGAATAGCAATAGGGCCCCATTTCATGGGACCTAAACCTGCCGGCAAACTGTGGGTGTACATTAAGTATATCTCTGTCTAACACTTCGAGGAATACGGGCGTGATAGTCGAAATCAATAGTAAAACCGAAGATTTTGTTTATTTGATCGCGCTAATATCTGGAACTACCGTCTTGAAAAAATCTTTACAAGATTATTAGTAACAAGTCATTCGACCGACGTTAAAATGTCGACGCCGACTTTCGCTGAAAATCAGCGCTGTGGCTCTGCATTGAGTCATATCATTAAGCTGAGCGAGGGCCGTTTTGTGTGGATGTGACGCATACTTTCGTTATAGTTGTATTTCTTTGTTTATACATAAATTTACCTAGTGTGCGACCTGTCTATGTGAATAATTTTATTTTCTCTTTAGTAGAAATGTGGGAACCATATTGCTAGTAAGCTTTTTAAAAAATATTTTTTGATGCTGCCTATAGGTTATCTAGCACCACGCTGCAATCCTCAGCAACGGGGCACAGCTAGTCTTTTATGCATGTTTTATGTTTTTGTTTTATGAGTTAAAATACAATTCCTCACTGTCATTAAAATAGGCATCTCGGCAACGAAAAAATATCTAACTTTCTCGGTGATAAGACCCGTGAGATCTACCGGGCTGGCGCTCTATAAAATATTTATACTCATAGTATACCAAATACTAATATTAGATTTTTTTATTTTATGCTCTGCATCTTTTTTTCAAAGAAACGGTGCCATTTGGCGCTGGAATGTGACTTCGAATAATAGTTATCGGATTTATTATGATTCAAATGTGTAGATACGTCCATTTTATTAAGTTTTTTTGACCAAAAATTACGATCTGTTTAACGTAGATAGGTATCGATTACCGTAGTAGTTTATAAGTATAATACATACATATATATATAGTACAGAAAAGTCGAGAAAACACTCGGGTGAAGCCGTGGGCGGAAAACTAGTTAGGTATAAGTATTTAGGTCTAAAGGTTCATAAGGTTGGTCAATAAATGTTTACATTTTGTTTCTTTCTTTCTTTTCGCCTATTCGTTTGTTAAATACAAGTTTAAGGTATATACATAATACTTATTATTAACTTTGTATCAACCTGACAACCAAAACATCCAAACCATTCCTATGATTTAAAAAAAGAATCAAAAGCCGCGTAATACCAAATCATATAATTAACAAAAGCCCGTCCAAAATCGAGCTATAAATCCTACCACATTTCAAAATTTCGCGTCATATTTTCGACATTAGTCTCACAATAAAAGCTGAAAAGTTGTTTGTTTAAAGCGTCGTTAATATGTTGGGTATTATGCTAATTCACCGACGTGATTCGAATAAAGAATTGCTTATTCTTTTTTGTTTTTAGGGTTCCGCATTCGGTAGACAATAAAAAACGGGACCCATTTGGTGACAGTTCATTCGACGTGTCATTACGTCACTATTCTGTTAATAATTAGGTACTTATACTGTTGCCGTTCCTTGAATTTACCTACAGATAGGCCGATGTCTGTTTATTGTAGATATTGAAGATAAACTAATATACTAATAATATTAGAGCAACAGCTTGCTACTCAACAGATTTCGATGCCTACACATATAGCTTTTTTTCATGGAATAACTCGGCAAACGAGCAGGCGAGCTGCCCGATGGTAAGTAGTCATCGCTGCCCATGGACAACTGCCAAAGGAGTTGCAGATGCGTTGTCGAGCCTATTTAAGGATGGGATGATGGAAGGGGACTGAGGGAGGGATTGGGCCTCCGGCGCTCCACACTCACCGCCCGAAACGCAACAGTATGCATACTGTTACTGAAGTAGTAGTAGCAGTATCGATGTGAACGTCAATATTCTGTAGGAGGACAGTACTTCCCCGGTCGAGTCAATTCTTTAGTCCACTCAAACAAATTCATAACACAACAATTATTTATAAATCGTCTCGCTCTCTTGTAGATTTAAACCCAAAAAACGCAGTCACACCATGAATTTGGTACGGAACCTTTAATAAATATGTCGAACACTTACTTGAATGTTATTTTTTATTTCAACCATATCTGCAGCGTACAAATAGGTTTAATTTGAATGTCAAATTAAGCTGTCGAGCGGGGGTTGTTTACCCCATTCTTGCAAAAAGTTCGAATGAAAGAAAGAGATAGCTGTATGCATCTTGTATTAGTCTGTCTCTCTCTTATAAGGGGAAATGAAAACTTATATTCTTATATCATTTTTTCATTCTTAATGAACGTAGCTCTCAACCTTCGTTGGACTCTATTTACTTTCATATTTTTTTAATAAAATATTTATTGGAGAATGTTGCCTAGACTCTAGGCAATACTCTAGGTCCTAGAATATTTTTTATAAGTTTATAACTACATTATTATGTTTATCTTGATAAGTATAAATATAATGAGAATATTTTAAATTTAACTCTTGAACTGCCTGATAAGTTTAATTGTTGTAAGTGCGACTACTACGCTAGAGGCCCCTAGGGTTCGATATCCAGTTCTAGTAGTGTTGAAATTTGTTTTTTTTTACTGTGAAATTCTCCGTAGTTTTGATTTGTGCCCGGTTAAAGGCAATTGGTTCGCCTCTATTAAATGTAACCCAAACCTAAAACTATGGGTTACAGCTCTACCTAATCCTTCGGGGAATATATAAAACCCATCAAAAAACAACACAAACATCAAAATCAATCTTGTCAAAAAAACACTCGATACTGCTACTAAGAATTAAATAGACTCAATAACACTTTTCTCGACCTGGGAAACGAACTCAAGACATCAAGCGTAACAGCTGCGCTTAGTAACTACCACTAGAATCATAAAGCAGTTAAAATATTATCATAATGATGCCCAATAATAACGAAATAGAAATATGATATACAAGAACTATTAACCAATATTACTCGGTTCAATCTGTTTGCGAAGCTAAAAGCAACACTAGCTAACATAATACAATATAGTAGAGTGCAGTAGGTAAAGAGTAAACAAAGCTATAATAATCTAGATAAATGATCTTATATTTATTTATTTACCTAGTTAATGCTTTTCTTTAGTTATTCTAGATGGCGCCAGCATTTCCTATCTGACACCACAGAAGAAACGCCGAAACAAACTCGAAGAATCGTACATACATACATACATGCCTGTATGACGGTCACGCCTGTCTCCTATGGGGGTAGGCAGAGTACTAGTATGGTACTTTCGCTTCATCCACATTCATTAATCTCTTCATGCATGACCGTCGGTTTAGGGTGCTCGGAACCTGGCCTTTTTTAAGAACATCCGCAATTTGGTTGCGGTACGTTTGCCGAGGTCTTCCCCTTCCAACTCGTCCATCCATACTCACCATATATACTTGTTTCGTCAATCTCCGTTCATCCATTCTCTCTACATGACCAAACCATCTTAACATACCTTTCTCAATCCTTGTTACTACATCTTCTTTCACTCCACAACGCTCCCTTATCACACTGTTTCTCACTCTATCTTTTAGCGTCACACCACACTAAAAGATAGAGTGAGAAACAGTGTGATATCGAAGAATCGTGTTCTCTTTTAAACTTCCGACAATAGTAATAGTATCAGATATGCGAATTTCACAACAAAGAACAAAATTTGATAAGTCCTTTTGAAGAAAGTGCCATAGCAGCTTTGAGTTGACCTGTTCTGACGGCACGCATACATCAGTCATCGTGTAGCTTAACCACTTTTTAGGGAGCTCAACGACCTGTCGCACGACGATGCCAAATCAGCAACACACAACATTCCCAGAATAAGGTGATCTCGTATTGGATAGACTTTCCATATTGAGAGAGATCAACTTACACTGAAATTTTTTCGCTTGTCGTCCAATGGGCACGGGTCTCCGTTCAGAATGAGAAGAATTAGGCTATATTCCACCACGCTAGCCTAATGTGGGTTGGACTTCACACGCCGTCGCGAAAATCTCTCAGGCATGCAGGGTTTCCTCAAAATATTTTCCTTTACTTGGCAGTCCAATGGTCACTAGGCTACTAGTACACTGCACTATGTAGCCAAAGTAGCGCATATTTGTATATTAATATCTGCTATATTATTAAAAATTCCAAGTTTAAAAATGTTCCCAATATCGATGGAATATTGTATTTTCTCTTTTTTTTATAAAATTTAATAAATGGATGCCTAAAATTCTCAAAATATAAATGCACATAAGTTTATGAATCTGAATAAAATATAGTGGAATATTATATAAGGTAAGGGTAGGGTATTATTTTTTTTTTTCAATTATTGTTTAAAGCCAAATTTAGTTGACAAAGCGTCTGGTGTGTAGGCACTTAAGCGGAGGGATGCAGATTCGCACCTTTCCTCGGGCCGAATTCTTCTTTCGATAAAATGTAAAAATACAGGAAGTAAAGAAAACCTTTTGCTTTTATTTGCACAGTGTACGTACCTCCCTGACCATTCTACGCAACAATCTTGAAGAGTAGGCTTTCATTCAAACTTTGGTAATTTGGCTCACGATGTTTTCAGACGGGTATGTTTGGAGATACCTTCTTGAAATTATATTTTAGTAGATTAAAGAAGCTGTGAGTTTCATTACTTTCATGGTAATGTTTTTCAATCAAGCTAACGCCTCGATTTGATTGAAGCTCTCTGTCCGGTTCCTTCTCCTTCCTCCTTCTCTTTCCTACTTTTTTGATCACAGATAGGCTTGCGCTTGACCACAACTTGCCTGATGTTAAGCAACGAAGTGGTCTACGATGGAGCGCGCTTGCCTAGAAGAAACCTACTCTCGACTTGAAAACATCCAAATTGTAGGTCTCGGGTAACAAAGATTGCAGAGCAGTACGCACTTTAAATGTAGAGGCAAAACGCATAGTGTGAGATTTAGGCACTTCCACCACGTAGCGGTGGTGCCTTGCCGTAGCTCTGCTCGTCCGATGGTTGATCGGGGATGGTGGAACTATTTCATGTAGTTCCGATGCACACTTTCCCTTCTCCTTAAATACGCTCGGCAACGCAACTGCTTTGGTATTGCAGATGTCCATGGGCGACTGACCATGATTTTCTAATTGATAATATAAATGAAAAATTCGGCAAGTGAACGATTTGTTTTATGAAAATGTAACTATTTTGGTAACCTATAATTTTACTCGCTCGCTAATTCGTTATTAATTTTATTTATCTAGAATTGTATTAATCTTATTGTAATCAATTATAATTAATTGTATTTAGTTGTATAAATGCTAGATGTAAAAGTATTCATTGTATGGAGGTTTGTCTAAATTTGTATGCCTACCATGGCTAAGCATAGTGATACTCTCTTTTTATTTTTAATTAACACCATGTCTTTGATATTTACCTATGTTTTTACAAATAAATGAATTTGAATTTTAATTCCACAATGACTACTTACCAGGTATCTCGCCTGCTCGTTTGCCGAGTAATCCCATGAAAAAGATACCCATATCTAACATTACGCTTGCCTAGAATTCGTATTGAAGAAATATATTTCTCTTTGTTTTTTACAATTTTTATTCTGATTGTAGAACATTTTACTGAAGTTTCTTTGTGCAATCTAGAATTGATTGTATAAAGTGTGAAATTTATTGGAAGGTTGCTCCGGCTCTATTTTCAATATTGTAGAATTGGAATTGCAAAGTAAATTTATTATTTTTTTACTGAATCACTAAACGAGTAGCAAACGCAGCTAAAAATCCTGGATTCGATCCCTCAGGTCAAGTTAATTTAACATACTATCACGCCTGTATTCCCCGAAGGGTTAGGCAGAGATATTTATACCTACCCAAAGTTCGAAGGTATATGTAGGTCGCATGTACTAGGGGACGATCCTATTGCTATTAATCGGTAAAATATCCAAACTCTGAGCGTTTTCTGAGAATTTTATAGAAAAATACAATAAGACTGCTCCACCTGGGAATCTTCGAGAAGGAGGCGACTACTAATACGCTTGGGTACGGCGGCGTTCGGGAAGCTGCGTGATATCTTTGAATCATCGATCCCACAATCCCTAAAGTCCAGAGTATATATCCAGTACGTCCTACCCTTGATGACTTACAGAGCCGAAACGTGGACACTCACCATGAGACTGGTCCACAAATTCAAAGTTGCTCAGCGTGCAATGGCGAGTGCAATGCTCGGAGTGTCTTTGTTGAATAGAATTCGCAACGATGTCATTCACTAAAGAACTAAAGTCACCGACATACGCGAAGAGTAAGCGCGACGCGAAGAATAAGCACGCTGAAGTGGAAGTGGGCTGGCCAAGTCTCTGTAGACTGAAAAGATAGATGCTCTTAGGAGCAGACAGAGTGCTAGAGTGGAGAACGCGCTTGGTTAAAGTAGTGTGGGACGCCCTGCGACACGATGGACTGAAATTTGAGGAAGGTGACTGGCAGCGGATGGAAGCGAGCTGCCCAAGACCGGGATGGTTGGCGCTATTTGGGGGAGGCCTAGGTTCAGCAGTGGACGGCAATAGGCTGATATGACCCGGGAATCTAACCTCTAGCGTAACAGTCGCAGTTAGGTGCCTCTAGACTAATATTATTATTATTATTATGAGCCTGTAGTGTCCCACTGCAGGGCAAAGGCCTCCCCACTCTTCTTCCACTTCTCTCTGTCTGTTGCCGTAGAGGACCTTTTTTATACAAGTCCAGCTCATCCCGCCATCTCCGCCTGGGCCTGCCGCGTTGTTGTTTGCCATTAAGTGGGACCCATTGGGTGGTCAGTTTGGCACAGTTTTCGTCTGACATGCGACAGATGTGACTAGACTAGACTAGACTAATAAGACAGTTGGTATTTTCAAACATAACATACCATCACACCTGTATTCCCCGAAGGGTTAGGCAGAGGTGTACTAATGGACACCCACAATTCGCCGGTATGTTTAGGTCCCATGTAATAGGGGGCGAGCTTGTTGCCATTAACCGGGCACAAATCCAGACTCCGAGCTGCTACTGAGAATTTCATAAAAAAACCCAATAACACTTAACTAACCCAGGACCTCTAGCGTAGCAGTCGTGCTATGCTAGAGGAATTCAAGAAAAACAAAAGAAGGTATTTTTAAAAACAATCTTTATTTATTTTTTCTCAGTTCAGACCAATATTGTAAATACTAAAGCTATTATTGCTTGTCCGAGCGTAGCTTCTAGGCAAATAACGAAAGTTTCATTTCAATTTAAACATTTCTCAATATCAATAAATACGAGAATACTCGAACATTGCTTGTTAGCCCTCAAGCTTTGAACATTCGATTGTTTATAAAATCTTAGTTCAATATTGAATTAGAGCAATCGTGAAGAAATAGGGAAGATATTTTTCTTGTAATAACAAACAAACAAGTATTTTTTGTGGGATATCTTGGCAAACGAGCAGGCTAGCCACCTGATGGTAAGTAGTCATCCCCGCTCATGGACAATACCGAAGGGGAGCCAAGGATAAGGGAGGGGAAGGAGGGTATGCACCTGCATACCTTAGAGATTTTCTCTTTGCTTAAACGGTGAAGGAAAATGTTTTCCGCGTTTAAGCCCGACGCACATGACTTTTGTACACCCACAGTTCGCCGATATGCTTAGGTCCCATGTAATAGGGGGTGAGCCATTAGCCGGGCACAAATCGGGACTCCGAGCTGTTTTTTTTTATGGGATAACTCGGCAAACGAGCAGGCGAGCTACCTGATGGTAAGTAGTCATCGCCGCCCATAGACATCAGCAAAACCAAAGGAGTTACACATGCGTTGCCGAGCCTATTTAGGGAAAGGGAGGAGAAGGAGAAAAGGAGAAGGAAGGGGATTGGGGGAGGAATTGGACCTCCGGCCCTCTCGCTCACCGAACGAAGCGCAGTAACGAAACGCTACTACTCGGACGTCGGTCTTCTGCGAGAGTGTGGTACTTCCCCGGTCAAGCCGGCCCATTCATGCTGCGAACAGCGTGGCCCTACCACAAAGATGTTACTGAGAATTCATAGAAAACCCAACAACACGTTGCTCGATCTGGGAATCGAACCCGAGACCTTAAGCGTAGCAGGGCCACTCTAGGACCACTAGACTAATGAGGCAGACTTCGACCTATATTTTTTCTTAAAACAGTAATTAACTAGTAAAGATTCCTCTACTTTGAAAAGTTTTTATCAAAAATAAAATATGGGGATACACTCGTATTTATTATTGTTATAATAATAACTATTACCAAAACTAGGGGTTTTAATCTCACAAATTTGTCGCTTTCAGTTAGTCGCATGAAGGTGGAACAAGTTAACAGTGGTAGCGTTAAGACTACCAAAACGTTATATAAACTACAGTTAAGAGATTGATGAAGTTTTTAACCAAAGTCTAAACATATGTCTGTCTGTCTGTTTATACACTTATTATGCAAAATTATTGCATGAAATTGGATGACGTCTGGAGAGCAAAACAAGTCAAAACGAAAAGTTTTAGAGTTTTTGTGTCTGTTTCTATGTTTGTATACCTATGCATCATGAAAAACTACTACATGAAATTGGATCAGATTTTCACATTTGTATAAATTGCTGTAATGTTAATTGTGTACATCGCCTATATTTAAATCATTTTGAGGCGTCAGTGAAACAACGAGCAGCCTATAATTATTATAAAGAGGAAATGTTAATTTCTTTATTTGTAATTGCTAAACTCTAAAACTACTGAACAGATTTTAATAATTCTTACATCATTAGAAAGATACATTATTATAGCATAACATAATATGTAGATTATTTCGATTCTATGTGAGCAAATTCAGATCAAATGTAGGGTCAAAAATATTATACAATTTATAAAATACTAGAGTATTTTATAAATTGTATAATATTTTTGATATTTTCATTTCCCCGCTCATCCAATGCCTTTAGGCCAGCCCCTAAAAGTGGGGGGGCGAGTCGGGCTTGGTCCCCACATAACAATCGTAGCTATTTGACATTAACGAGCGAACTTCTACCATTAAATGAGATTACTCCGCCAGTTAAAATACTTACTGAGCAAGTTAAGCATTTTAGAGGTCTGAAAAATGCTCCCATATAAATTTTGAATTGCTACAATTTCGGAAAATGCTCGTTTTTCTTTTAACAGGCTTACGTAAGTTGTGGTGACTTTTTGATCTTATAATCCCAAGCATCATTTAGGAGCATGAGGCCCTGGATTTAATTCCCAGGTCGAGCTAAGAGTTGTTGGATGTTGGAGCGAAGAGTTTGAATTTTTATTCTTCCCTCAATCCCCTTGCTACTCCTTTTATCCTTCCCCTCCCTTTTCCTTAAATAAGCTCGGAAACGCATCTGTAATTCCTTTGGTTTTGCAGATGTTCATGTTCATGGGCGGCGATGACTGGCTCCTTCCTCTTTGGTCTAATTGTCCCAAGCGCGACTGCTACGCCAGAGGTCTCGGAATCGATTGCCAAAGTCAAGCAATGTCATTGGGTGTTTCTATTAAATTCTCAGCAGCAGCTTGGAGTTTGGATAAGTGTCCGTTGAATGGCAATAGACTCACTCCCTATTACATGGGACTTAAATATACTGGCGAACTGTGGGTAAACAGTAAGTACACCTCTGCCTATCCCTTCGCGGAATAAAGGCCTGATGGTATATTATATTTCGAAAATATTTAGGGCCTGTTTCACCGCTTTCTGATAAGTTCCCGATAAATTATTATCTGACAGATAAATACAAACAAATTATGTTCCAATTTTTTATTTATTTCATAGTTAGTGCTTATCCGGAGGTGGTGAAACGAGCCCTTATCCTGTTTAACCGGTTTAACTATAGGTTGAGATGTTGTACCTTTTACTGCTGGAACAATTTTCTCCCATTAACATTATTATTATGATAATTGCCCTCGTGTTTCATACAAAACACACAAAAGGGGATCCTAATTATTTTCATCCTTAATTCTAATTGCCAGCCTTTACAAATGTCATTGGAGTACCATTCATAGTTTGAAGCGGCGGAACCCTTATGGCTAGGGCGTCGGACTTGCGATGATGTGGTTCCCGGTTCGAAACCCACCCATTGCACTACCGACGTGAACCCACTCTTAACACAAGCATTTAGCTTAGCACGTGGGGTTAGCAAGAATACTAGTAATGTGCGCCCCAAATAGAAGTTTTTTTTTAAGTTTCTCAAACCTTTTCGTAAAATAATGTCATCCAAAGTGTCTCGAACTTTTTTACAAATGTTATTGGACTAACATCCATAGTTTCCCAAACCTTTTTAGTCTCGTGACCCACTACAATATATTAATTTGACCTTTATCAAAGTTATAGACATAAATTTTAGCGAAAGAAATAATCGATATCCTGCAAAAGGACGCTCTAGTGAACTAAATTAATAAAACGACTTTAATTATAATATTATATTTGTATAATTGAATAGGCCTAATTCCCCCCTCAGTCCCCCCTTCTCTTTTTCCCCTTCCCCTCTCTTTTCCTTTGCAGGGTCCGCCATACGCGAGTGATACCCCTGATGTTGCAAGGCTGCGGAAACCACTAACCAAGTTAGTGGTATACAAAAAAAATATAGTTTTTACTTGTTACAAGTCCGACATAGTTACATCCTACCCTACTAATCCTACTTCCTACTAATATTATAATTGTGAAAGTTTGTGTGAGGATGGATGGATGGATGGATGTTTGTTACTTTTTCACGCAAAAACTACTGAACGGATTTTGATGAAACTTTACAGTATTATTGTTTATACATCAGAATAACATATAGGCTTTAAATTATAACGATATTTTGGGAAATTCCCACGGAATTGGGGAAAAACTATTCCACGCGGACGTAGTCGCGGGAAAAAGCTAGTACTTTTTATATGTTTAGAATTGTATTTAGTACGACCTTAACAATACGCCGTCTACAATTCTAGATTATCTGTATTCTTGACAAAAAGGCATTAATTGCTGTTATTTAGATCTCAAGCATTAATCTTAGGATTTGTCTCGTGTTACAAGGATTAGGTTTTGCTTAGAAGCTATATAAGAATTAAGATAATTGTTTATTGCCTCAAGCAAAAGGATCATCTTACTGTATTAAGTATTTTAATAAAGAGTAATCCTTATTTATTGCTAGAAAATGATTAGTTATTTACTTTCTGAGATCACAAAGTTAATCTCATCATAATCAAAAATCAAAAAATCAAAAATCATAATCGAAGCTGTTATGGCTCTTTCTTAAAAAGGCCTGTTCAGATTTTGCCCTACATTGTAAAACTCGCATATCTATGATATAACTATTGTCTGGACTTTAAAAGACACCATGATTCTCTGAGTTTGTTTCGACATTTCTTCTCAGAGGTCGTCAGATAGGAAATGTCAGCGCCATCTAGTTAAAAAAAAATATGTAAAAGAAAACGACTTGTAAAAGTGTCTTTAAAAGATCTATTTACAGAAATAAATATCATTTCATTTCAATCAGATTAACCTTAACCAAATAGTGAAATTGCTTAAAAAAATAACGTTAAGTCTGAAAGTCTCGGAAGTCGGTGCCTATAATTAGGTTGGCTCTTTTGTTTTTGCCACTTTCTGTAACTATTTTAGACAAAATATTATTTTTATTGCTCTTTGAGGGTGGTTTTACTTTTTTGTTAAAAATTACTTATTTTATTCATAAATTTTTAATGGAAAGTTGCAAGTATAAACTGGGCTTTATGATGACGATGTCATCGTTTTTCGAATGGTATATGTTATTTTCTAAATGTTGAGTCATCAGACCTTCACAAAATTTTAATGGTACTACAATTTGTTCAATATAACTTGGCTAGTCTAAAGTTAGCCGTTCCAAATGGCCGTACTGATAAAATCATGTTTTATGCATAAATATCGAAATTAGCACACAAATGAGAAATATTTACAGCCCCCAATTGGCTTTATATTATGTGGAGACTTTTAAATAAAATTTACCACTGTTTTGAAAAAAGTATACCTCTACCGAGAGTACACTTTCAAGCAAGAAGTTTTTTTTTTGAGAAAATGATTGCCTCCTTAGTCTCGTGGTCCTAAGCGCGACTGCTACGCAAAAGGGCCTAGGTTCGATAGCCAGGTCGAGCAATGTTATTGGGTTTTTTCTATAAAATTCTCAGTAGCAGCCCAGCATGGCAATAGGTTCGCCCACACGGGACCGAAACATACCAGCAAACTGTGGGTGTATATTAAAATACAACTTTGCCTAACTCTTAGGGGAATACAGGCGTGATGGTATGAACAACAAAACATTGTTCTAACAAAATAAAGCTTATTTTAACTTTCATAATTATTAACATTTTGCGAAGAAAATTATATACTGTGTTAGCTATTACTTGGTGAAAGTTATAATGGAATATAATTGATTACTGAGTCGTTAGGAAGTTTAACATGTAGGTAGGTATATTGATTAAAGATAAGAGGTAATTATTTTGGCTCAGATTTAACGTAATTCCTTGGAGACATATACATACATACATACATATTGTCACGCCTGTCTCCCATGGGGGTAGGCAGAGACTATAGATTTCCACTTGCTACGATCCTGGCACACTACTTTCGCTTCATCTACATTCATTAATCTCTTCATGCATGACCGTCGGTTTAGGGTGTTCGGAACCTGGCCTTTTTTAAGAACATCCGCAATTTGGTTGCGGTACGTTCGCCGCGGTCTTCCCCTTCCAACTCGTCCATCCATACTCACCATATATACTTGTTTCGTCAGTCTCCGTTCATCCATTCTCTCTACATGACCAAACCATCTTAACATACCTTTCTCAATCCTTGTTACTACATCTTTTTTCACTCCACAACGCTCCCTTATCACACTGTTTCTTACTCTATCTTTTAGCGTAACACCACACATACTTCTCAAAGCTCTCATCTCTACAGCATTTATTCTGCTTTCATGTTTCTTCTGCCTTACCCAACTTTCACTACCATACATTAGTGTTGGCGCCAACACTCCCCCAATCACAGCCAGTCGTGCCTTTTCGGACATATACCTACCTAAAATTTTACATGTTAAAACAACGTTTCCCGCTGCGCTGCCGTGTCATGACAAAACACTGTAATTTTAGTTAAAAAGTAACTTAAGTTACAGTGTTTTGTCATGACACGGCAGCGCAGCGTCTGTCTCTTCCCGATAAACTCAAAAACTGCTGCAAGGATTTTCATGCGGTTTTCACCAATAGACAAAGTGATTCATGAGAAAGATTTAAGTGTCATATGACGTTTATAATTATCTTCATCTTTTGCGACACATTCAATTATTGAAAATGTCGAAGAAACTCAAGCCGCCTGGTAGATTGTTCAAAAAAATCATGTAGGCATAATATGCTTTATTACACGTGCGAAGTCGGGGCCTTCGACATCCAAAACTTTGTTTTCGCCACCGACTTCCGAAACTGTTTTGAATATAAAACAGCTTCGCTTGTTTTTTATAAATCAAACAACAGTCAACAGATAAAAATAACATACTCGTACATACATATATGCCTGTATTCCCCGAAGGGTTAGGCATCGGTGTACTTATCTAAACCCACACTTCGAAAGTATGTTTGGGTCCCATGTAATAGGGGGCGAGCCTATTGCGATTAACCGGTCACAAATCCAGACTCCGAGCTGCTAATGAGAATTTCATAGAAAAACCCAATAACACTTTGCTCGACCTAGTAATCGAGCCCAGAACCTCAAGCGTAGCAGTAGCGCTTAGGACCACTAGACTAATGAGGCAGGCAGAAAATAAAACTACTCTGTTAAATTAATAGTTAACAATCTCTGCATAGAGATTTATTCCCGAAAAAATGTCATTAAAATGGCTTGATATCATACCCGCCATGACAGGTCTACAAACAGATGGTTAAACAAATAAAATATTGGACGCGAAATAAAAATTGAATCCGTCAGCTCACAGTAAATAGTAAATGATTGATTATTTCATTCTCTTGTGCATATATAAAATAAATAAACAAAATACTAGCTGTGTCAATGTGTTGCAATGCCTCTGTTTTTTAAACCGATTTATTAACGGAACTAAATATATAAAATATATTTTCAACCGACTTCATTAAGGAGGAGGTTCTCAATTCAACTGTATGTTTTGTTTTTTATGTTTGTCATCTACGAACTTTCGACTGGGTGAACTGATTTTGAAGGTTTTAAAAATAATTGCAACTGGTGCTTTCCGTTTGGTCCCATTTTAATTTGGTCCAGTTCTGACAATGGCATCCATGGAAAAACCATATGTCTTAAAATGGACGAATAACTCAATATCACGCCAACATATTTCGATGATTCTTTTTGTTTGGTAGGTTTGTACTTTAGAGGTGGCCCCATTCAAATTGTATCGAAATCGGTAGAGCGGTTTCAAAAAAATCAACAAAAATCTAAAAAAAATACTCCGAAACCGCGCTGTCTTTTTCTTCTTATGATAAAATTATATCTTAGAACAGAAATGAAATCACAAAGGCTTTGTTACGCCTTAAGTAAATATTATACTTACTTTAATTAGGTTAATAGGGCAGACGGATAAGGGTTGCTTTCAATGAAGGATTCTGAACGGCTTTATAAGATATAGGCGTTTCTAGAAGGCTCAAAGAGCGTTGCTAATAATCTAATTTGCTCTTAGAAAGATAAAAACAAAGAAATAACATTTACAATATTAATAATATATTAAAACGGTGTTAGCTTAATATCTAGGGCGTCGGCGACTTGTGATCATGTGGTTGCCGGTTCGGAACCCACAATTGCATTACTGGTTAACAAGAAATCTAGTTATGTGCGATCCATATTGCTAGTAAGCTTTTAAAAAATATATATGACGATAGTTATCGCCTGGGCGAGTCCTTATATTACAATAAAATAAACTCTCTTTTTTTCACTCTAAACGAAGTTCCTTATAATAAAACAAACCATAACTTCTCCATTTTATATATTCCCAATTGATTACCTCTGTTACCTACAATCAAATCATTTAACATTTACTTAGGTTTTCGATAATTTATTACACAAACCCAAAATAAATATCACCTAATTCGGTCAATAGGGCAAGGTTTAATAAAGGGTTTGTAGGTAAGCAAAATATGGATAATATTGCTCTGATTTTGTAATACGTAAGTACCTCGATTTTGGGCAAATACAATCCTAATCAACCTTGCCGTTTCTGGATTTATTTGATCAGTAAGAAATACTTCATAAGCAAGGCAATTCCCTGAAATATAAGATTTTAAGTTAAGTTTTGATCGTATGGGAAATGTGTGTTTTTTTTCTGAAATAAACACATTTTTATTATTATTTGTATATCTACCTTGGTGATCACGGCATGCCTCCCGTGAGGAAGACATCCGGTCCTTTGGCAGGCATGCGGGGTGACACAGGTCCAACGCGCAGAGGCCCCTTGGAGAACTTTAATCTAATATGGATGAGGCACGAATATTATAAGTAGTTGTCCGACTAACATGACATGACATGACTAATGGGCTGGTCATGTCTGGCGCATGTCGAATGAGCTGTGGGCAAAACTCACCACTGTAGAGCTCACACAACGCCAGACGATGTCGCGGCAGGCCCAGAAGGAGATGGCGGGACCAGCTACACCTTTATTGGAGGGATTGGCTGCAAAAAGTTTTGAACCGAGAGAAGTGGAAGAAGAGTAGGGAGGCCTTTGCCATGCAGTGGGACTATTATGGTTGCATAAAATAAAAAAACCGGCCAAGTGCGAGTAAGACTCGCGCACCGATGGTTCCGTACAAACCTATATGATGTAACTAAAAATTTACGGTTTTCGCAAGTTTTCCTTTACCTGTGCTATGAGACGTTGCTTCGTACCCAATTTCAAGATTCTGAGTTCACGGGAAGTACCTTGTAGGTTTTGATTCCCTTGCGAGTGTCGAAAATTTGCGGCATAAACGGTTGTATCTTTTGATTGCGTTGGCTTAGAAGTTTGATTTTCACAGCTCTAAGGGACAGTAGACCTGAATATTTGATATAAATTCCAGCTTGATACCTTTACGCGTTCCTGACAAAAAGGGTATTGACAGACAGACAGACAGACGAACGGACGGACAATAAAGTGATCCTATAAGGGTCCTGTTTTTCTTTCGAGGTACGGAACCCTAAAAAATTAAGAAAGTAGGCCAAGGATTTACTTAGGTACTATAACTCAACATTCAACATATTTTAAGATTGGACCTCCAGCAATACAACTATGAAAACCGTATCCAATTTCTCGCAACAGTTTTTGTCTAATGGGCATACAAACATACTCGTTGAGACAGACCAAAATTCAGCTTAGATTTTTTTAGAAAGATAAGCTTTTTGCCCGGTTTATGGCAATAGAATTGCTCCTTCAGACGAATTGAGAATCTCCTCCTTTTTGAATTCGGTTTAAAATTAAAATTAAAGTCTGTTCCGGACGTTTTGCACCTTTCTTCACAGAGACGGGCAAGCATTCAAAACAATAAAATTATTGTTTTGGGTTAGGTGATTTAAATAAAATAAATCATAAAAGAACGCGCTTAAGTTAAATAGTTGTCAAGTTTACTAATATTTTCCATTTTTGTGCGTAATTTTCTTAATTTTTCTTTGCGTAAAAACCTGATGAATGAAATCGGTAAAGTAGTTCTTAAATTATGGCATGACAATGGAAAATAGGGATTCGTTTTTATACGTATATATAGATTCATACAATTCAAAAAGTCTCGTCCATGCAAATGGAGAAAACCGTGCATTTTATTACTATTGCTCACAGATTCCTGAAATTCAGCATCTTTTATCGAATGAAACGTTCTGAAATGAAAATAGAGATCCCGTATATAGAAAATTTGTTTGATTGTGTTCTTGTTACAATATTTTGTAAATACGTCACAAGTAACGTCGCGAGAGGTCGCCCTAGAAGGACGTACACCGATCTTATCCGCGAGGTTCTCCAAAAAGGTCAGGTGCATAGTACTCGCAACCGGCGCGTGTGTATGAAAAGATGTATGAATGTGGAAGAAGCGAAAGAGATATGCAAGAGTGGTACAAGTGGTAGTCCATAGTTTCTGCCTGTGGGAAAAAGGCGTGAGTGTAATTGTATTTTTTTTTTTTTTTTTTTTTTTTTATGGGATAACTCGGCAAACGAGCAGGCGAGCTACCTGATGGTAAGTAGTCATCGCCGCCCATGGACATCTGCAAAACCAAAGGAGTTGCAGATGCGTTGCCGAGCCTATTTAGGGAAAGGGAGGGGAAGGAGAAAAGGAGAAGGAAGGGGATTGGGGGAGGAATTGGGCCTCCGGCCCTCTCGCTCACCGAACGAAGCGCAGTAACGAAACGCTACTACTCGGACGTCGGTCTTCTGCGAGAGTGTGGTACTTCCCCGGTCGAGCCGGCCCATTCATGCTGCGAACAGCGTGGCCCTACCACAACAAATGTATGTATGTATGTAACAAGTAACCTTTTTGGGGTGCGGAAAACCCCATGGAATGATCCATTACTGGAGGGTGGGCAGAAACGCCACTTGCCTCACTTGCATGTAGTCACGATATTCGCCTTCATTTTGCTTTAAGGCAAAAACGTCGGGGCTGGTCGGGAAATAAAAATTTTCTTGGATTCTCGCTAATTTTTCTGCTATTACACATTCCAGGTACATGGCAGTAGAAATTGTGACACAAACAATAACTTATTCACAATGCAGTATTAAACTTTTACTTAAAAATCTTTAGCATCGAAGCTTTTGGTGTAAGATAGTGGATTCGGCCAAAAATTTCAATTTACACCTAAATCTCCTATGGTACTGATTTTTATGCAAATATTTTTGTACTCAATCGTGAATAAGTTATTGTTGATGTAGCAATTTCAACAGCCATGCACCTCGAATGTGTTATATCCGAATAATTTGCAAAAAACCAAAAAAAATTTGAATTTCGCGCCCAACCCTGACACGGCCTTAAATATCTTGCAATAGAAAATCAAGCAGGAAACTCCGGATGAAAAAGCTACTGTCCAATAAAGTCAACACACGCTCACTGAAATCTCAAATGAAATTCAATTTCTTTCAGGAATTTTCAATATCATTATATTGCATTTCGTATGGTTAAGACCGCCACATTTTCTGCGTCAAAACCGACTGTTAGTTCCAATGTGTGCAAACGAAAAAATAAACAAATTCTTCAGATTTATTATCTAAACTAATATTATAAAGAGCCTTAAGATGCAGGTTACTCTAATTTAAGAGACAGAATTTCAGCAGCATCCAAATGTTTAATGTAAATATTCTCTAAAATTGTTAATTTCAAGTAATTGCTTGTAAAACTGTAGACTGCCTCATTAGTTCATTAGTCCGGTAGAAGTCCTGGGTTCGATACCCGGGTCGAGCAAAGTGTTATTTATTTATTTATTTATACTTAAGTACAAAACTGTACAAGGCGGTCTTAATGCCTTAGGCATTTTCTACCAGACGACCTTTGGGTGGTGCAGAGACGATGTTATTGGGTTTATGTTCCCAGTAGCAGCTCGAATTCTGGATTTTCGCCCGGCAAATGGCAATAGGCTCGCCCCCCAGTACTAAGGGAACTAAACATACCGGCGAAATTTGGGTGTACATTAGTACACCTCTGCCAAACCCTTCGGGGAATACAAGCGTGGTGGTATGATGTATGTACATATTATGCTTGTAAAACGAGTGGGTTCACGTTGGTACTGCAATGATTGGGTTTCGAACCGGCAACCACATGATCGCACGTCCGACGCCCTAGCCACTAGGCTACCGCCGCTTTTTCATCATTGTTTTGTTAGATAAACAAACTGAAAAAAGTTGGTGTCATTTTCAAAGGGAGCTCATATCAACACGTCAAGGATCGGAGACGGCAACAGGAAACGGAAGCGGGCTTATCTCTCGTCTCTCTCTGATAGCGGCGTAAGATATAAGTGAGAGCGGGATGGAAGATAATAAGTAAAACTTCGTGTATCGGAAAATTGGTGTGAAAGCTTGACTAGGTGATAATATTCCGATCTGAATGGCAGTGTTAATTTTTTTTTATTAAAAAAAAAGCTTACTAATAATGTGGGTCACATATTACTAGTATTCTTGTTAATCCCTCGTATTAAGCTATTGTATTACGAGTAGGTTCACGTCGGTAGTACAATGGGTGAGTTTCGAACCGGCAAACACAATATCGCAAGTTCAACGCACTAGAGGCTACCGCCACGCATTTGCTTTGGAACCATCCCGCAAGAGTTGAAATTATATTTTTTTGGTTCATCCGCATCCTAAAGGGAGCGGTGGTGACCCAGTGGTCGAAGTCAACTTAAAACTTATAGGTCGTAAGTTTGAACGACAGGTGCTTTACTTGGTGTAAATAATTTCATGACCACTGCTCCCAAAGACTGCCTCATTAGTCTAGTGATCCTTAGCACGTCTGCCACGCTAGAGGCAGAGGGTTCGATCCCCAGTTCGAGCAAAGTGTTATTGTGTTTTTCTATAAAATTCTCAGTAGCAGCTCGGAGTCTGGATTTGTGCCCGGTTAATGCATTAGGCTCGCCCCCTATTACATGGGACCTAAACATACCGGCGAAATGTGGGTGTACATTTGTACACCTCTGCTTAACCCTTCGGACAATACAGTCGTGATGTTATGTTATGATGGTATGTTACTGCTCCCAAAACGGTGAAGGAAAACATCGTGAGAAAACTGGCATGTTCTTGAACCAATAATTCGTAGATATGTGACATTTACCACCCCGCACTGGGCCCGCGTGGTGGATGACGGCCCACTCCCTCTCACCGAGAGGAGGCCTGTGTCCCAGCAGTGGGAACATTATAGGCTGATTATGTACCTAAGTATATATGTATTCGCATCCAAGAGGCTTTTTGGAGACAAAGGATAGCCTAAGTCAAAGTCAAAGTTCTTTATTTCTTCATGTGTAAATACAATACATAGGTCTTCAAACGTGGTAGGTAGCAAACATGAAACCCTGTTAAGAGGGGACTCTAGTCCTGAGGAATTTGAAAAATAGGTATTTGAAGAAACTATTGCCGTCGCGCTGCACCTACAGTCTCTCCCCGTAAAGTGCGAAAAGGACAACTGCAGCTTAGGATGATTTTACCTACAAAAACCTTGACCAAAAGACGTTTCGTATTCTGCTGTTTTCTTCTTCAAAAGTGGATTGATCTAAACAATTTATACATCAAAATTTAGAGGGAAAGCATGTCTATGCTTCTATTATTTTATTTTTTGTTAAAAACTTTTCAATTTTGTCTGATAGTCGCTTGAACATGACGGTAAAACGGGCTTTTTTTTTGAGTTTTTGAATTGTCATATTTTCTTTTGAAATTTTTTTTGGAAAATTGAAATAATAGGGGCCTGTATGAATTAGATCTAGATTTTTTGGAAAAATATCATTGCTCTAGAGTCATTATCTACGGAGAAAACAGCAGAATGCGTTTGTATGGAGAAAGGCTCACTAGAGTACCCTCTTAAGGCACAGCAGAGAAACTTAATATTACATAATGTTACTAACTTAAATAGATAAAATTATAAACAAGAAATTAATAAAAGTATAGAAATCAAGCCTTTATCCATCAATAATAAATAAATAAATAAATGTTGGTTTAGCGTTATAGGCGTAAAAACTTTACAAAACCACAGACACGATTTTCTTTCACATTTGTAACATTAGGATTTAATAAACTCCCTCATTAGTCTAGTGGTCCTAAGCGCGACTGCTACGCTAGAGGTCCTGACCTTGTAAGATTCCTCGGACGACGAAAGTGTTATTGAGTTTTTCTATGAAATTCTCAGTAGCAGCTCGGAGTTTGGATTTGTGCCCGTGAACGGTAATGAGCGCTGATCCCTTATTACATGGGACCTAAACATACGGGCGAAATGTGGGTGTACATTAATACTATGCTAACTCTTCAGGAAATACAGGCATGATGGTATGTTATATTTTTCATGTTAATAAATTGTAAAATTTTTAAGTGGCGGTAGCTAGGGCGTCGGTATTGCGATCATGTGGTTGCCGGTTCGAAACCAACCCATTGCACTATCAACATAAACCGATTAGTAATACAAGCATTTAGCTTAGTACATACGAGGGGTTACAAAAATAGAAGTAACCTACATTGCTAGTAAGCAATAAAAAAAATTCTCATCCACCCATATAATTATTGACCCTTTGCTGTGTACAGATCTCCTCTTAAAGTGATATTTCAACATCAGCAAATTGTCGCGATCATGGTAAATATCACAAATCCCCGAGGAAGAAAAGGCGAGTGGTGTTTAGTCAGTACGAGTCTTCAATACTGTTTGTTCGAAATAAGTAAGCCGATCGGAAGTTGTCTGCAAGTGGTTTAGAAGTGGTAAATTTTAATAGAAAGAGTCGGTGTAAAGATAATTAGAGTCGTATATGTTTCTCATTTCTAATTATTTTGTTTACTAATGTCGATATTTATGTATTAAAACACTTAATTAAACGATTTTATCATCGCGGTAGTTCGGAACGGCTAACTTCCGATCGGATTACTTATTTCGAACAAACTGTACCTCGTACTCTCATATCCCACAATTTATTAGAGAACAACCTTTACGTTTATATAAAAAAGTTTTATGCAAATGGTTGTTTTATAATAATTTTTATACACGTAAAGTGTCTAAAGATAATTTTTATTTTTATTTTAGATTTTTGTGATGTTCATATAATATAAACGATTTTTCAAATATTTTTCATTCATTGTGTAAGTACTTAGTTATGTAATCTAGAAATATTCGTAATCTAGAAAATGCCTCTTGCAGAGACGGATGTGTCGGAAAACGAATGCACTTAATAACTTTTGTACCATACCCTTGGCGAATAAATATCTTTATCTTATGTTTATCTTTATCTTACCCTTGTTTCTCCAAATGTCCGACAATTCATGAAGATTTTCACATCCAATAATGTTATATATTGAAATCAAACGCTTGAAACAACGGAATTTCCTTATCTGAAGCAATCTTGTAGATATCTTTCATCATCATCTTCTACAGTATCAACTCATTATATTGTCCCACTGCTGGGCTCTGGTTTCCTCTCAGAACGAGAGGGCTTAGGCTATGAACCACCATGCTAGCCTACTGCGGGTTGGCGTCACGATTTTTTCCTTTACGATAGATATCTTTACTATTTTGAATTTTAAAATATAGGTACTTATATAATATTTAATTCAAACGATATCGGGTAGTAGCCAGCTTTTGAGAACGAACAACCTTTTTGATATCTAGATTTATATAAAAATACAGACCGAATATTAAAAACACCTGAGTTTTTACCAACTACCGGTGTACTTTTCAATCCATCAACATAAAACTTAGTTGATAATGTAAGGGCTTTTAAAAGCTACTTAAAAACTTTTGTACGCCTCACCGAAATCCACTTGCAAGTTTATAATGACGTCATAATGTCGGTAATATAAGATTGGTACATGTCAAAGAAATATTTCGCATACTCTAAAAATCAAAATCTTGATTATGTATATAGTAGACTAGCTTTCCGCTCACGGCTTCGTCCGCGTGGTTTCTCGGCTTTTCTGCATTTAAAAGGAATATTTTTCCCGTTTTTGCAACATTTTTCATGTATGCTCCGCTTCTATTGGTCTTACGTGATGATATATAGCCTATAGCCTTCCTCGATATAGGGGCTATCTAAAGATTTTTTCAAATCGGACCAGTAGTTCCTGAGATTAGCGCGTTTAAGCAAACAAACAAACTAATCTATTAGTATAGATTAGTTTTTGTCCCAGACTTCGCCCCGTAGACGATTAGAAAGAAGTTTATCAGATACTAAGAGTAACTACCTCATTTTAGTCTTGTGGTCTTGAGCGCGACTGCTACGCTAGAAGTCCTGGGTTTAATTCCCAGGTCGAGCAAAGTGTTATTGGGTTTTTCTATGAAATTCTCAGTAACAGCTCGGGGTCTGGATTTGTGTCCGGTTAATGGCAATAGGCTCGCCCCTTATACATGGGACCTAAACATGGGACCTAGCCCCCTGTTTTTTTAATAATGTACAAAAATAGGTTTTTACACTTTTATGATACAGAAAATGCTATAGAAAATGGAATTTATTTTTTCTCCTAAAAAAATATTTTAATAGATATAATATTCCACTTTGGGAGCCAAGCCACGCTAAAAATTGTCTAAACTAATATTATATTTTAGAAATATTTGATTGTTTACTTGCATTGAATAGGCTCTGAAAGTACTGGACTGATTTGAAAAACTATTTCACCAAGAAGAAAGCTACATTATTCCTGAGTGACATAAGGTATATAATATTATCTCGTAAAATGACAAGAAACGTATACTCCACGCGGGCGAAACCGCGAGAGGAATGCTAGTATCGTATAAAACAAATGAATCATGAAAAGAGGTCACTCAAACCTGTCACAAATAAATTAACCTGCTGTTCTACTTTTAAAGATACTAATTCCATTCTTTTTTTTTTAAATCATCCAAACAAAACAAATCCGTGTAACTCGTGGGAAATACACCAAGATTCCCTTCCGGAATTAATTATTTAGGGGAAACGAATCCCTAAGGTGACGGGTGCAAGGGTGAGAATCCGGCAGCAAATTGATCAAGCAGATTTAAAGAAATGTCTTTATTGTGTACCTACCTACAAAACTTTTTCGTTTGTCAATAAAGCGCAATTGGTTAATTTGGCCGTTCGACCGAATAATGGGTTGCAAAAGGAAAAATTACAATTATTGGGAATCCGTTTGATATTTTTTTCTTGTTTTTTTTTTGCTGAATTGGGATCAAATGTAAGGTTTCAAAATGATCAAAGGTAACCTTTGCGGTTTTTTTGTTGTTTTTACTGCGGATCGGAATCAATTAGCAAAGTAAAATATGGATGCAATAATAAAAAAAAATAACCAACTTGTATAATAACTATTCTATATGTTATTCTTTTTTTATCAGTCCCCTTCCTTCTCCTTTTCTCCTTCCCGTCCCTTTTCCTTAAATAGGCTCGGCAATCTCGGAGACATTAATCCAACGCCGTTGGAATTGCAGATGTCCATGGTCCACTATCAGATGGCTCGCCTGCTCGAATGCAGTTATCCCATAAATAAACAAAATAACAGAGTAATGACCTAAATACATACATACATACACTCATGTCTTTTTCCCACAGGGGTAGGCAAAAACTATGGACTGCCACTTGCTACGACTCTTGCATATCTCTTTCGCTTCTTCCACATTCATACATCTTTTCATACACACGCGCCGGTTGCGAGTACTACGCACCTGACCTTTTTGGAGTAATGACCTTTAATGAGAATAACCTTTAGAACAGCGGAGCATCTTTAAAAAATGCTCTCAAAACCGTATCTTTAAGATTGCACCTTTCTATCTAAAATCAACATCTTCCTTACTTAACTCAGTATTCGCTTGCCAAGCATAAAATGCGACGCTGAAAATTTCTAGATCCCAATCAACCTTATCGGAGTATTGAAAAGTTTCCTAACACCATCTTCAAAGGATTTTCAACTCATTCCCATTTTGCTGTGAGTTTAAATAACTTTTTTTTATCGACTTTCTAATAAAAGTTTCAACCAACCTGGGCCTTTCGATTTATATGCAAATTTATTCTTCCAAGCTACTTTGTTAAGGCGTCATAGTGGGTTTTTTTAGATAGACAGGTAAATATGATATGGTTTTTTAAAGGCTCTTAGCCTAGTAGATTTTTGTTAACACATCACATCACAATTATTTATGACTCAATTAAAAGGTGGAGGGACGATTCGCGTAAGGCGGTTGGCAGTTTTTTTTTTATGGGATAACTCGGCAAACGAGCAGGCGAGCTATCTGATGGTAAGTAGTCATCACCGCCCATGGATATCTGCAATACCAAAGGAGTTGTGAGCCTATTTAAGGAGAAGGAATAAGAAAGAGAAAGGAGAAAGAAGGGGACTGAGGGAGGAATTGGGCCTACGGCACTCCACACTCACCGTACGAAGCGCAGCAGTATACATGCTGCTACTTGACGTCGATATTCTGTGGGAAACTGGACGAAAAGAGCTGAAGTTTGGGCTCTATGGCGTTCACTTAAAGAGGCCCACGTCCAGCATGGACGAATACAGGCTGAAGATGATGAAACGGTGAAGGAAAACATAGGAAAACTTTATTTCTGAGACGGTTTTTCAACAGCGCGTGAAGTCTGTCAGCCTGTAGGCTAGTGTAGTGAATAGTCTTGCTCTCTTGATGATGAGGTCGAGCGTCTACCGCGCAAGGGATTGATTCTCAGTAAAATTTTCGATTCCCGATCAAGCTTATTATGACATTAACCTCCAATGTCCTCACATCCTGTTATCGCCATTATGTATCAGAGAATTATGTAACATCCTTTTTTTTTTAAATAGTGTCCATAGAGTTGCTTGCCGGATTCATCTCCATAGGATCAACTTTTTGGAGCCGTGCAACTAGAGTCAATAACGTTTCGTAACGCTTGTTAAAGCTTATTTGAAATGAATTTGATTTGAAACATTTGATTTGATTCGATTTGAAAGAGTTATTGGGATTTTCAATGAAATTCTTAGTTAGCTTTTTCAATAATTCTGATATGAGCACATCCCTCTAATCTCTTTCCTTATTGTTTCTACAACTCTACCCGGTCCATTGAGCCTTTTATGCTATAAAAAAATGTTTGAGCACTGAAGATAAATTCTTTAACGTTTTCAAACTATCAAAACTCAGTTCCTAGCGGTGCAATTAGAAATTTAACAACGCAAAACGTTTGACCTATCTTTAAGGCCGTCCAATATAATGGTGCCTTAGGGAAATCAATCTTTACTTTATTGGGTTTCAGTCCACCATTCACAATTGTTGGGATTCCGTACCTGTTAAAAAAATAATCTTTATCCCATGGACGGCTCATCATAAAAAATGATAAATGATATTCATTTCTGACGATTTGCGGAAGGCAGCTGGAAGTAACTGGATGAAAAGAGCTGAAAATCGGGCTCTGTGGCGTTCACTTAAAGAGGCCTACGTCCAGCAGTGGACGAATACGGGCTGATGATGATGATGATGATGACGATTCATTTCTGAAGTGCATTGCTAGCTTTGTGCTATGACCATTAGACTCCCATTTCAAAAATCTTGAATTTGAATCCAAGGCACGCACGTCTTTTCGGAGTCATCTGCGTATTAATACTTAGTTATCACGCGCTGATAACGGTGAAGGAAAAAAGCCATTCCTGCGAGCCACTACTACTATGCGTGGAAGTATGAAACTGAAATTAAATCGAATACTTACCTACTTAAGTCTCCAATTCCATGCAGTGGAAATATCAAACTTCTATGTCAACGCAATCAAAATATACAGCAGTTTGTTACCGTATACGCTACATATTTTGACACTCTCAAGAGAATCAAAATCAATAAGGTACTTCCTGTTGAGCTGGAATCATGAAAGGCTTAAAGGTTCAGGAGACGACCTACATATTTCATCAGAAATTAAGGATGTTTGATCAAATTCATCACTTAAATTAAATCAATACTAATAGCATCTATGTCCAATACCGAAGCTGAGAAGTTTGTTTGTTTACGCGCTAACCTCTGGAATTACCAGTCCCCATCGGCAAATGAGCAGACGAGCTACCTTATGGTAAGTAGTCGTCGCCGACATGGACATCGGCAATACCAAAAGAGTTGCCGATGTGTTTCCAAGCCTATTTAAGGAAAAGGAAGAGGAAAGACGAAAAAGAGAAGGAAGAGGACTGACAGAGGAAGTAGGCCTCCGGCGACACACACTGATCTACTGGTACTTGACGTCGATATTCTATGGGAGGGTAGTACTTCCCCGACCCATTCATGCTAGCATGTAAATATGCCAGCGGGGAACTAATACTACAAGGATTTGAACAATAATGTTTGTATATGATAGCCACATCCATAAATAAGGTTATAGACTATCTAGCATCCCGCTGCGATCCTTAGAAGCGGGACAAAGCGGGTAAAACCATGGGCTACAGCTTTTTAGGGTTCCGTAGCCAAATGGCAAAAACGGAACCCTTATAGATTCGTCATGTCTGTCTGTCTGTCCGATCGTGTCACAGCCTTCTTTTTCGAAACTGTAAGAACTATGCTGTTGAAACTTGGTAATTAGATGTATTATATGAACCGCATTAAGCTTTTCACACAAAAATAGAATAAAAACAAGAAATTTTGGGGGTTCCCCATACTTGGAACTGAAACTCAAAATTTTTTTTTTCATCAATCCTATCGTGTGGGGTATCTATGGATGGGTCTTCAAAAATGATATTGAGGTTTCTAATATAATTTTTCTCGAAACTGAATAGTTTGCGCAAGAAACACTTCCAAAGTGGTAAAAAGTGTGTCCCCCCCCCCTGTAACTTCTAAAATAAGAGAACGATAAAACTAAAAGAGAACGACGAGACGAAACGAGAATTGGTTTGAACGAGATCAAGTAAATAGTTTTTTTTTAATACGTCATAAATCGTAATGGTACGGAACCCTCCGTGCGCGAGTCCGACTCGCACTTGGCCGGTTTTTTTATTAATGTGATTTTTGTTATTGTTCTTGAGACTCGTGCATAACACGAAGATAACTTCGCTCCCTATATCTACTTTGATAAACTTGACTTATCGGTATAAACTCAATTTTAATTAATAGCTCCACTACGATCCCAACAATATCGATAATGTAGAGCAAATTACTCGATACTCGATAACCAAAACGCGTATTAGTTCGCCATCAATTAGTGAAATCGATTGTTCTGTTCCCGTCTGTTGACTATGTCATTCAATCAGCTTGATTTCCCGATATTGTGTTGTTGTGAAGGCACTTAATTGTTTACATTTACATTGTTTACATTGTAATAATAGGTTAATTGACTCAACAATATTTCCTTATGGTCCCTTAAAAAAGTCTCGTAATTAGAACCGAACAGAAAAAAAAACGGTTAAGGAAATAAGGCGGTTAGGCAGTAAGGCATTTTATTTTTAAGTTGTCTGTTATCAAACTTCGCGCCATCTAGTTTAAAAGACATCAATCATTTTTTTTTATCTTACTACCAATATACAGTCCCCAGCACATCAGTTTTAACCCCTCGTACTAAGCTTTATGTTGTGGTAGGGCCACTCTGTTCGCAGCATGAATGGGCCGGCTTGACCGGGGAAGTACCACACTCTCGCAGAAGACCGACGTCCGAGTAGTAGCGTTTCGTTACTGCGCTTCGTTCGGTGAGCGAGAGGGCCGGAGGCCCAATTCCTCCCCCAATCCCCTTCCTTCTCCTTTTCTCCTTCCCCTCCCTTTCCCTAAATAAGCTCGGCAACGCATCTGCAACTCTTTTGGTTTTGCAGATGTCCATGGACGGCGATGACTACTTACCATCAGGTAGCTCGCCTGCTCGTTTGCCGAGTTATCCCATAAATAAAAAACGCTAAATTCTTGTGTTATTATTTATTTATTTATATCTTACCAGGTTAACCCAATACAATAGTGGTTTGCAAACCTACACTTTATAATAATACAAACTAATACCATAGCATAACATACCATCAAGCCTGTGTTCCTCGAAGGGTTAGGCAGAGGTACACTTAATGTACACCCACAGTTCGCCGGTATGTTTGGGTCCCATGTAATAGGGGGCGAGCCTATTGCCATTCACCGGGCACAAATCCAGACTCCGAGCTGCTACTGAGAATTTCATAGAAAAACTCAATAACACTTTGCTCGACCTGGGGATCGAACCCAAGACCTCTAGCGTAGCAGTCGCGATTGGTACCACTAGACCAACGAGGCAGTCTACAAACTAATACAAAGCAATAACATAAAGAATAATAATATTTAAATAAAACTAACAAAATTCAACAAAACTCTTGCGAATTCACTGAGATTGCACGAAAATATGTCAATACTCTCATGCACTTCGTTTAATACACATATTGTGCAGGTGAGGGGTGTTTTTGACAGCAAGTTTGGTTCTGGTAACAGGCACTGCCAGCAGTGGCGGCCGCCGCCGCCTCCATACATACTGGAGTTAACCCCTCGTACTAAGCTAAATTCTTGTGTTACGAGTGGGTTCACGTCGGTAGAGCAATGGGTGAGTTTTGAACCGGCAACCATCGCAGGTCAGACGCTCTAGCCATCATTGACTTATAAAAGTGTATTTTAAAGATTTATTTGCAGAAATAAATATCAAGATACCCGGTGTATGGCATTATGCCCCCTATTACAAGGGACCTAAACTAAACATACAAGCGAACTATGCATATATTAAGTACACCTCTTCAAATCAAATCAAATCAAATCAAATGTATTTATTTGCTAAAATATGGTATGCGTAAAAATACAGGTTTAGCTGGCTAAGGCTTAATTTTAAAGTACGACATATTCTGCCTCATGAGGCGTGCAAATATATATAATTATAATAATAAGTAAGACTGTTGTTACCAAATATTAAATAATCTTTCTATAACCTACTTACATTTATGTTTTATAATATCTTATCTTCTAAATATTCACTAACGCTGTAGTATTTTTTTTGTATAAAAAAGGTGAAGAGTTTGTTTTTAAATTTCGCAAAAGGCAAATCTTTAATTATTTTTGGAAGGTGGTTATATATTTTTATTGACCTAACTTCCTAACCCTTCAGGGAATATAGGCGTGATGGTATGTTAAATATCAATATCTCTTCAACAAACTATATTTCATCTATCCCCGTCACCTATTTCTACTTCAATATAAAAGATATTCTCAGAGGGAATAATACTTAATAATATTATCTACTTTTGTAACGTGCTTCTATCTAATTCAAGGGAACTTTTTATTCCTACTTTGACGTCATGTTGTAATAAAGCAACGTCTTCTGTTAATCCCTAAGGAGTAAGAAAAGATGTAGTTTTATTCTTGTATTTTTTTTAATAAATTTATGGAATGAAGCGTAATTTTTCTGTTTTTTATAAGGATGATTGTCTAATCGTTTCAACGTTTGTTAACTCGAAATTAATTAAATTCCTACATATTATATATTTTAGTATTTCTACTACCCGATAGATGGCGTTGTTAGATTTAGGTCGATTTCTGAATCGCGATGTTAAGATTCTCCGACAAATCATGACCTCTCAAGTGTTTGTTCTAATAAATTGTCTTGCTCTGGACACATTGTTTTATTCCTTCGGGAGATATTTTTGAGACTTTGTACATGGTCCTTCGAGCCGGATGAAGGATTGGTGTGCACAGTCTTGACGGAGTAGCAGCCTGACGTGAGTGACGTCAGTGACGTGACACCATTACGGCAGTACGGTCAGTGGTGAGCAGTGTCGACGTATCGTGTTTGCAAGTTGTTAGCGTATGGAATACAGCGAGCGGTACTGGCGCTGGTGAACCGTGCTGGTTGGCGGGAGCAGCAGATGCGGCGCGGGGGGTACTGCGCATATATAGGAGCTACAATCAAGTGAGTGACAGTGAAGTGATATGAAGATAATCTGTGAGTACTTTATAGTGATTATTAAATTAATTGAGACTTAATTAATAAATTCACCTTTATTGAAATCAAGCAAATTTGGACCTTATTAACTTAGAAAATATTAGTTAGAAATTTGGACTTAGAAAATTTAACGTGTGCATGGACTTAGAATAATTTCAAGAAAAAGTGAGCGACGGGGAATCTATGCCCGATTTCATAGCGGTGTGAATTAAGTTCAAACACTTGTAAAATTTTACGCATCATCCACGGACTTAGAAAAAATTCTCTTCAAGAATAAATCTTTTTAAATATAAGTGTTTATCTTCATTGCAACATGGAAGCTTTGTGTAATTTACAGTTTAGTTTACATTCTACAATAAGTAAAGCAAGGTCTAATTTTAAGAAGTCGCCTAAGGAGCGACTAACCGTTTCACACATAGAAACAAGACTGGAAACATTAGAAACGAGCTGGTCAGCGTTTTCAGAAACACATTTGAAACTTGTTACATCTGTTAAGTCTTTTGAATTGGATAAGTCAGAATATAATGTTAAAAATCTATATGAAATAACGGAAGAATTATTTACCGATTATAAAGCAGAATTGAAGGAAGCGTTAAAAAAAGCTGTTAGTTCGGATAGTTCCAATAAACTGTGTGAATCTTCTGTGAAAGGACCTAAAGAGATATGTTCTGTTAAATTACCAAAGATCGAGTTGCCAATGTTTACAGGAAATTATTCTGAGTGGATTAGCTTTCGGGATTTATTCAAATCTCTTATACATAATAATAAACTTCTAGATGATGTCCAAAGACTGCACTATTTGAAGACTCATTTGTCTGGAGAAGCTGCAGGTCTTTTAAGGCACATTCCTATTACTAGCAGTAATTATGCAATTTGTTGGACTCAATTAGAAAAAAGATACAACAATAAAAAATATTTAGCGAATTGTATATTAAAACGTTTTATGAGTCAAAAGAACATTGTAACCGAATCCTCAAGCGCACTTAAAGAATTATTAGATACGTCCAATGAGTGTTTACAAGCTTTAAAAAATGTAGGCATTAATGTTGATAATTGGGACAGTATAGTTATATATGTGTTATGTTTGAAATTAGACGGTGAATCTCGAAAACAATGGGAAATAAAAACTAGTGATGGTTCAGATGATTTACCTACATTTAGTCAGTTTAGCTCTTTCCTCGAACAAAGATTTAGAGCCCTAGAATTCTTGGACAATAAGAATCAGCGTAGTCAATATAATCGTAATGTTACTGTTAAATCACTTCATATCTCGGCAACATCATGCAGCTTTTGTCAAGATAATCATAAGGTTGCTAATTGTAAGAAGTTTGGTTCTCTCGATGTTGATAAGCGTCGTAATTTTGTCCAAACAAATGGTTTATGTTATAATTGTTTGGGTACAACTCACTCCGTATATTCATGTCGCCAATCCACTAGATGTCATATATGTAAAAGGAAGCATCATACGCTTCTTCATCTCAAGAATGTCTCCAAGTCAGTTAGTGATAGTGATCAGGTTATAGAAGGCAGCGACTCTGCTGTAGCAACTACATCAACCCAGAGTAAGTCCACTAATATTGTAAGTTGTTTTGCTAATAGTCATAAACAAATTTTGTTGGCCACTGCCTTAGTTGCAGCGGAATCAAAGAGCGGTACTGCTATAGTTCTAAGATCCTTGATAGATCAAGGTTCTCAGGCTTCGTTTGTGACGGAGTCCGCAGTCCAGCTTTTAGGTCTTAAAAAGATACCGACCAAAGGTTATATTTCAGGTATCGGTGACCAAGAACGTTCGTCGATTTCATTAAATTCTATGGTTCTCATAAAGATAAAATCACGCATCGACCCCAGTTTTATTATTACTGTTAAGGCATATGTTTTAAATAAGTTAACGACTCTTTTACCGGAAAGGAAGGTTATGGCAAATGTTTTAAGCACAATTTCGTCTTTGGATTTAGCAGATCCTTCGTTCGATATTCCGAACAAGATCGATTTGCTTTTAGGTGCAGAAATTTATGGCCAGATATTGTTAGAAGGTTTAATCAGAGGTCCACCTAATCTACCTATCGCGCAAAATACACGACTAGGTTGGATCTTGTCTGGTCAGGTAGGTGAACAATTCAACCAAAGCGAAACATGCCACAATACTATAGTGAGCTTGCATTCTACTCATATAGACGAAAATACAATTCTTAAAAAATTCTGGGAAATAGAGTCAGAACCCAATTTTGATCACAAGAGGATTTGTTTGACCCCTGAAGAGCAAAGGTGTGAGGAACTATTCAAGGCCACTACCAAACGAGACAAATGTGGTCGCTATATTGTTAATATGCCTTTTAGGTCAATCGATCCTGCTTGTAAATATGGTGGATCCAAGGAAATAGCTCGTAGGCGATTTTTTACTTTAGAAAAACGCTTCTTAAGAAATCCTGATTTCAAGGCTCAGTACTCAGCTGTTATAAATGGGTACTTAGCTCTTAATCATATGGATATAGTACAGGATAAGGACAAAGAAGGTGCTGTATATTTACCGCACCATGCCGTCATTCGTAATGAGAAAACCACCACAAAATTACGCATCGTGTTTGATGCGTCCTGTGTAGGTAGTAATGGGGTATCTCTCAATCACGACTTAATGGTGGGCCCGTCTCTGCAACCTGAACTTCGTCACATTATCATGCGTTGGCGCTGTTACCCTATTTGCCTGGTAGCTGACATCGTGAAGATGTACAGGCAGGTTAGAGTAGCTGATAATCACACAGATTTTCAACGCATTTTTTGGCGCGAGAATCCAGATTCCGAACTTCAAGTCTTACGTCATTTGCGAGTAACGTTTGGAACTTCATCGGCACCCTATCTAGCAGTCCAGTCGTTGCAGCAATTAGCCCAAGACGAAGGTGGTGATTTCCCTATGGCAAAGGACCGAGTTCTGTCAGATTTCTATATGGATGACCTCATGTCAGGATGTCAAACCATACAAGTAGGAGTCGAAATTTATAATCAGATGACAGAGTTGCTCAATCGCGGAGGGTTTCAGTTGCAGAAGTGGTCTAGTAATAACAAAGAACTATTGAGATTGATGGAGAACGGCAAACAAATATCAGAAGCACAAGGAAATATGGAATTAAAAACAGACGCTATTTCAAAAATACTAGGGTTAACTTGGAACAAGGATGATGATGAATTCGTGTACACTATTCAACTCAATGATTTAGATTTGCCAGTGACAAAGCGGAAGGTTATTTCGGACATAGCGCGACTATTCGATCCCCTTGGTTGGTTAGCACCTACAATAATCACTGCAAAGGTGTTCATTCAACGCATATGGATGACCGGGATCGAATGGGATGCAGAACTACCTCCACCATTGCTGTCAGAGTGGCTTGACTTTCGGAAGGATCTATGTAGCCTTATTAAGTTTCGGCTACCGCGTTGGATCAACTCAAGCAAGGGGAACAGGCTTCTAGAATTGCATGGCTTTTCAGATGCATCCAATGTGGCATACGCCGCAGTGGTATATGTCCGCATCATCGATCAAGATGGGATTATTCACTCAGCCTTGGTCACTTCCAAAACTAAGGTTGCTCCAATTAAGCAGGTTTCAATTCCACGACTGGAGCTTTGTGGAGCTGTCTTACTCGCAAAGCTTCTTCAAGAAGTCGCTGCAATTCTGGAGGTCCCAAAGCAGCACTTATATGCGTGGACAGATTCATCTGTTGTCTTAGCGTGGCTTAGTAGCCACCCTAGTCGATGGAAAACCTTTATTGCAAATCGGGTTTCCGAAATACTTACTGTTACAGATAGAAATCAGTGGTCATACGTACCGTCCTCGGAAAACCCAGCCGATTGCGCATCTCGGGGCATAAGCCCCTCGGAGTGTTGTAATATGCAGCTCTGGAAAAAAGGTCCTAGCTGGTTACTGAATGAAATTATAGACTACGATAGAGGGAAGAATATACAGGAAACTACGCTAGAAGAAAAGAGGATAAAGACAAAATGTTATGCAACGGCGATAGAATGGGATGATAGTTTATTTACTAGGTTTTCTAAGTTTAGTCGATTAATAAGGGTAATAGCTTACTGTAGAAGATTTTTACGGCTGAAGGGTTCTGAACGTGATAAAAACAAAATAACTACTTGGCTAACTACAAATGAATTAAATGAAGCTACACTTACCTGTGTTAGATTCTGCCAATTCCAATATTTTAGAGATGAGATTGAATCTGTAAAAAACGGACGTAAATTAAATAAGGCTAGTAGACTTACCTCGTTGAGTCCTTTCCTCGACGATGATGGGATCTTAAGAGTCGGTGGTCGCTTGCATCGAGCTCCTATTGATGAGAATATGAAACACCCTATATTAATACCTCATAAATCACACTTTACCAATCTCTTGATTTCAGAGGCTCACGAGAGAACTTTGCATGGTGGACCGCAATTAATGCTCAATTATTTAAGATCGAAATACTGGATACTTAATTCAAGAACTCTCGTTAGGCAATTTGTTCACAAGTGTGTAATTTGTATTCGACATTCAACCCAAACAAATCAACAAATGATGGGTCAACTTCCAAAGGCAAGGGTTTCTGCACAAAAACCTTTTCAATGCAGTGGCGTGGACTATGCAGGCCCGATTAGCATTCGAGCCACTAAAGGTCGCGGTCATCACTCCACTAAAGGCTATATCTGTCTGTTCGTTTGCATGTCGACCCGGGCTATTCATCTGGAAGTTGTTAGTGACATGACTTCTCAGAGTTTTCTTATGTCATTCAAGCGCTTTGTAGCCAGACGTGGTCGAGTATTGGATTTGTGGAGCGATAACGGGACCACATTTGTGGGTAGTGCAAAGGAATTGCAACGACTTCTCAACGCTGAAAAATGTACGGTAGCGTCAGAAATAGCAGATTTTCTATTGACGAATGGTACAACTTGGCACTTCATACCTCCCCATGCTCCAAATTTTGGAGGATTGTGGGAGGCTGGTGTCAAGTCTACCAAGCACCATTTAAAGAGAATTAAAGGCAACAGCACTTTGACATTTGAAGAAATGACAACAGTGCTGGCTCAAATTGAGGCCTGCCTTAATTCGAGGCCGATTTCTCAGCTTTCTAACAATGTCGAAGACGCGTGCCCCTTGACTCCTGGGCACTTTTTGGTGGGTGAACCTTTGGTAACGGTACCGGATTCCAATTATGAAAATTCACCAATTAGTAACTTAAAGAGATGGCACCTCACTCAAAAAATGCTTCAAAACTTCTGGCGGAGGTGGTCGCTAGAGTATTTGACTCAATTGCAGCATCGACATAAATGGACAGATTGTAGGCCCGAACCTAATATTGGAGACATTGTTCTGGTGAAGGAGGACGGTCTTCCACCGGCAAAATGGTTATACGGAGTTATTTTAAATAAACACCCAGGTTTGGACAACATTACTCGCGTAGTAACTATAAAATGTAAAAATAATGTTATCAAAAGACCTGTCTCTAAATTTTTTTTTTACCAGTTACTACATAGATATTGTTTTACCAGCTTATTGATGGAATATACACATATACCTCTATTAATGTACTTACACCATTTTTGGTTTCTACAACTTATACAACTTATTTGTATGAATTGTTTTACTTTTATTTTATGTATTACATTTTTGTTTTTTTTATTTTATTTTTGTTTACTTAGGTCATGAATTTGTATGATGTGACGTTCTACCTTTCTATATGGTGGGCGGCAATAAAACCAAATATGTTTAAGTTATATTGTTAAGTTTTAAGGTGATGATGGACAGTGCCGTCCATGGTGGGCGGAATGTCTAATCGTTTCAACGTTTGTTAACTCGAAATTAATTAAATTCCTACATATTATATATTTTAGTATTTCTACTACCCGATAGATGGCGTTGTTAGATTTAGGTCGATTTCTGAATCGCGATGTTAAGATTCTCCGACAAATCATGACCTCTCAAGTGTTTGTTCTAATAAATTGTCTTGCTCTGGACACATTGTTTTATTCCTTCGGGAGATATTTTTGAGACTTTGTACAATGATCCTATTAAGAAAGAAAGAAAGAAAACATTTATTTGCGCAGAATACAGGTGGTACCAGATTTAACAATGGTGCATAGTTCAAGCTATATTCTGCCTGTAATAGGCATGCAAAATAATATAATGACAAGCATAATTTTATTCATCACGCCTGTATTCCCCGAAAGGTTAGGCAGAGGCACTTAATGTGTACTCAGAGTGCATAGGTATGTTTAGGTAGGTACATAGGTATGTCCATATTATAATAGGGGGCGATCCTATTGCCATTTAAAAGGCGGATACCCAAACTCCAAGCGGCTACTAAGAATTTTATAGAAAAACCCTATATCACTATGCTTGACCTAGGAATAGGATAGCAGTCGCGCTAGACAAATGAGGCAATTGCAACTAATCATTTACCTCAACATCAACCCATTACATTGTCCCACTGCTGGGCACAAGTCTCGAACAGTCAGAACGAGAGGGATTAGGCTATAGTCCCCTACGCTAGCCTACTGCAAGTTGGCAGACTTCAAATGCCGTCAAGAAAGTCTCTCAGGCATGCAGGTTTCCTCACGTTGTTTTCCTTCACCGTTTAAGCGCGTGGTTATTAATTACTAATACGCACATGACTTCAAAAAGTCAGAAGTGCGGCAATTAGATTCAATCTCAAGACTTTTAGCATGGCAGTCCAATGTTCAATCAATTAACTTGTGTGTAAATAATCCTTTACCTAAAATGGCATCAGCTTCAACACGTAAACAAACATTGCTAGCAAATCAGGTTGATTGAATCTGTTTGTCAGTTTGTTTACAAATGAGCACGGCACGAGTGATTGCACTTATTGAACTAATACTGATCTTGTTGTTACGTGCATAAGCTGTATAATCAAATGGCAGTTGACAGGAGTATAAATTAAATACTACCTGATACCTGCAGTGATGTCTAGTGATATGACCATAGGACTGCCATCTCAACCTCTGACTTTTCGAAGTCATGTGCGTATTAATACTTAATTATGTCGCGCTTAAACGGTGAAGGGAAACATCGTGAGGAAACCTGCATGCCTAAGAGATTTTCTCGATGGCGTGTGAAGTCTACCAACCTACTGTAGTCTAGCGTGGTGGAATACAGCCTTATCCCTCTCATTCTGAGAAGAGACCCGTGCCCAGCAGTGGAACAATATATGAGTTGATGATGATAATGAGGAGGATGCCTTCGGCTTCAATCGTACCCTGAAGGACATTTTGAAGTAAAGTGTGTCCATGAAGGACATTTTGAAGTAAAGTGTGTCCATGTCCTTTGATGGGTCTCAAACTATTTTGAAGGGGCCCAGTGAACGCCTGTCATGGTCTCTTTGTCTGTTAGTTTATCCCGGCTAATCCCCAAAACGACTGAATCGATTGTAACGGGACTTTCACTGGTAAATAGCTACTTATATAAACAATAATTTATACTGTCAGGAGCTGAGCAAACCAAATTCAGAAACATGGGTTAAGCCGTGAAGCACAGCTAGTTATTCAGTTCTTTACCTGTAAAATTTCTTCAAAAGAACTTTTACCATTTCCATTCACCACACGTATATCCCACATATACGAAAAACTACTCAAAAAAATCCTAGCTCAACCCTTGTCTAATTTACATTCAACACTTTCTACCTCCACAAGTTGTGAGATAGCGCTCAACTAACGGCTTACGTCCGTGGACTTTTGGTCTTAGGGTGTGGTCTGAGTGTAAGCGGTTTATAAGAATTAAAAATTAGTACCTACATATAAATACAAGCGATTCGACAATGTTTCTATATTCGAGACAGTTCAAATAAATCTGCTGTTTTTTCACTAAGTTAGATATAAAGTTTTTGGCCAAGTTAAATATTTTGACTAAGGTCTCAAACCAAATGGGCGTTAGGTGAAAAATGTATTCACTGTTCATTACTTTATTACTGTTATAAAGTAGTTCTTGTAGTAACGAAACGGTCAAGCCACATACTTTGACTAAGGTACAGAGTTTGTGAAGTTAGGGCGTGTAGAGTTAAAAGCTTGGCTTTACATAAGATCTGATAATCTTTTGACCATGCGAGCCATATTGGCTCGAATAAAGGATTTTAACTTTGGTTCACAATTGACGGAGAAATCGATGATCATACACAAACAAATTCATACAGTTGAAGAAAGAACCTTGTTTCTAGACAGTTAATAAAACACAACTATTAAGAACCTCAAGTATTTTCTTCCGCTGTAACTGCGACCACACCTTTAACTGAGGATTAAGACAGGACCAAACTTAACGGTATTACGCAGTCATGCGATAAGAGCTTTAGGTGGAAAAACTCCGAATTAAAAACTTTGCGGGATCGTGGCAGATATCTTGTGGTTAACTGGACTTTATATTAGAACAATGAGACACTAAGAACTTGAAAAATAAATCAAATGTAGGTATATATTATAATTCAATATAGTTTGAAGCGGCGGTAGCCTAATGGCTAGGGCGTCGGACTTGCGATCATGCGGTTGCCGGTTCGAACTCCACACATTGCACTACCGACGTGAACCCACTCGTAACACAAGCATTTAGCTTAGCACGAGGGGTTAACAAGAATACTAGTAATGTGTGACCCGCATTGCTAGTAAGCTTTTTAAAAAAAAAAATGCCTCGTGCGTCGGACTTGCGATCATGTGGTTACCGTTGCGAAACTAACCCATTGCACTACTGACGTGAACCCACTCGTATTACAAGCATTTAGCTTAGTACGAGGGATTAACTAGAGTAATGTACGACCCACATTGCTAGAAAGCTTTTTAATTAATAAAAAAAAATTCCCGCTGCTGGGCATGGGTCTCCTCTCAGTGTGAGAGGGGTTAGGGTATAGTCCGCGTCCGCCACGCTAGCCTACTAAGGGTTGGCAAACTTCACACGCCGTCTAGAAAATCTCTCAGGCATGCAAATTTCGTCACGATAGTTTTCTTCACCGTTTCAATCAAGTAATACGAGTATTTTATTATTAATTAGCTGACCAGACAGACGTTAAATCATTTTATCACCATTGAGCCGAGCCTATTTAAAGAAAAGGGAGGGGAAAGAGAAAAGGAAGGGGACTGAGGGTGGAATTGGGTCTCTGGCGCTGCACACTCACCGTACGTCGATATTCTGTGCGAGGGTAGTACTTCCCCGGTCATGCGAACCCATTTATGCTGACATGTAGATATGCCAGCGCGACACTACTACTACCAACTTAAAATTTGGTTCTTGTTGTTTGTGGTAGTCCCTTGAAACAGGTCAACACTTTTAAGTATCTGGGTCACTTGGTTTCCGAGGACTTGAAGGACAGTTTGGATATGGAGCGTGAGCGCAGGGCGTTGGCTGTCCGATGCAATATGTTGGCTCGCAGATTTGCGAAGTGCTCGACTGAAGTAAAGGCTACGCTGTTTACGGCATACTGTCAGTCGTTCTATACGTGCGATCTGTGGGTTAACTACACGCGGAGGGCATACAACGCTCTGCGCGTTCAATTACAAGTGTGCTTACCTTTACCAAGTCAGTGTCATGTTTGTTTCGTCAATTTGACCGTTGGAGCAAGAGTCACAATGACTCATGACTCTATTGCCCTTGCAGTATTTTCAACACACCCAATTACTACTGCAAACATTTTATTTGCCGAATGATTTGTCATAATTTCAACAAGTTTCTTCAAACCTTACAAGGTTTTTATTCTAGGCAAAAGTCAGGAAAATATTTGTTATTTGTTTAAGTTGCATCATCAGTCCGTCCATCCACCGATTGCTACGCTAGAGGTCTGGTTTCAATTCCCAGGTCAAGTGGTTAAGGGATATAGGCTCGCCCCCTATTACGTGGGACCTAAACATATTAGCGAAATGTGTGTGTACATTAGTACACCTCTGCCTAACCTCGACCTAACCGATATTGAATACAGGCGTAATAGTATGATATGGTTTTTTAAGATTCACAAAGAAAATACTGTCGTATCGATCTAGTGTGCGCTGTGACACATGAGTTCCTGGATTGGACACCAAGGACGAAGTATATTTGTTTTTTTTCTTATACGTTTTTTAACCCCCGACCCAATAACGACGGGGTGTCTGTATGTGTGTGTCTGTTTTTGGGATCGCAGCTCCCGAACGGATGAACCGATTTTGATTTAGGTTTTTGGTTTGAAAGGTGAAATTAGTCGGGAGTGTTCTTTGTTACTTCATATTAAATATTGCATTTCAGCTGCATTTAGTTTGACTGGTAGCTGACCCCAATATTGTTGTAGAAGGTTGAATCATCAATAAATATTATAAAACAAAGTCCACCGCCGCGTCTGTCTGTCTGTCTGTTCGCGATAAACTCAAAAACGACTACACCGATTGTCATGTTGTTTTCACCAGTGAATAGCGTGATTCTCGAGGAAGGTTTATGTGTATAATACATACATATTATAGTACACAAAAGCCGAGAAACCTCGCGGGCGAAGCCATGGGTGGAAGGCCAGTTAAACATAAACATAAAATACCATCACGCCTGTATTCCCCGAAGGGTTAGGCAGAGGTGTACTTAATGTACACCCACAGTTCGCCGGTATGTTTAGGTCCCATGTAATAGGGGGCGAGCCTATTACCATTCACCGGGCACAAATCCAGACTCCGAGCTGCTACTGAGAATTTCATAGAAAAACCCAATAACACTTTGCTCGACCTGGGGATCGAGCCCAAGACCTCTAGCGTAGCAGTCGCGACTGGGACCACTAGACCAACGGAAGGCCAGTTGACTTATAAAAGTGTCTTTAAAAGATCTATTTGCAAGAATAAATATCAAATTGCCCTTGTAAATGGCAATAGTCGCGGCCTCTATTACATGGGACCTAAACATACCGGCTAACTATAGGTGTATATTAGGTACATATCTAACAAGCCTGTGGGTGGAAATCTAGTGATAAATAAGATGAATCAATAAAGAAAGCAACAATTACGTCATATAATAATTCAATTACTTCAACCGTGAAGTGTCTCGCTCATGCTGTCTCCCTCTTATAACACTTTCTAATTTTCCGTCTCGTTTCCTCACGACCTTCGCGGGAATGTGAGCCATTTGGTGTGTGGTGCAAGTTTTAAGAGATTGGATTGGAGGATATCAACCTATACAAAACCAGTTTAGACTGACCTCTCATTGTAAAGACTTTCCCGCACAATTCAAGGTCAGCCTATGGGGAACCCCCTATTTTTTTTGCATCTACTTACCAAGTTTCAACAGCATAGCTCTTATAGTTTCAGAGAAAAAAATCTGTGACATACGGATGGACATACAGACAGACAGACATGACGAATCTATAAGGGTTCCGTTTTTTGCCATTTGGCTACGGAACCCTAAAAATTACAATTACAATTTACAAATAAAAATTCTGATTCTGAATCAGATTCTGAAATTTTCTTTAAGTTTGAAAGGATATACCTACTCTCGAGATAGTCTCATTTAAATATGGTTAAATCTGTTCACTTGAAGTTTAAAAAACAATAATAAAATATACCTCTAAAACGATGACATTGATATGGAAAGGCGCAAGTATTCGTCACCAATCACCACAAAAAAAAAATGAAATAACAAAAAGTAAACCTGCCTTCTATAAAATATATTAAAAATATGATGTATTAATATTATGTCTAAAACAGTTTCGGAAGTCCGTGCCGAAAACAAAAGATCCACTCAAATTAAAGCCGCCGACTTCCGAGACTATTTTTCTTTTTTTATATAGTAGTGGGAGGCAAACGAGCAAGCGAGTCACCTGATGGTAAGTGATCATCACCGCCCATGGACACCTAAAACACCAGGGGGGTTGCAAATGCGTTGCCAGCCTTTTAGATACGAATACTATTTGAGACATTATAATATTATTTTATTATGGCCAAGACTTGGATGACTTACGTCCAGCAGTTGATCAATGGCAATATAGTGACTGAATAAATGATGATGATGATACTTTTTATTATTTTTTGAAGCCAGATTAACTTTAAAACCTGTTAAAAGTTAACATATCATCACTCCATATTCCCCGAAGGGTTAGGCAGAGGTGTACACCCACATTTCACCGGTATGATTAGGTCCCATGTCCCATTGATATTAGCTGGGCACAAATCCAGATTCCGAGCTGCTACTGAGAATTTCATAAAACCCAATAACACTTTGCTCGACCTGGGGATTGAACCCAGGACCTCTAGCGTAGCAGTCGCACTTAGGGCAACTAGACTAATGAGGCAGTCAAAATTATTTATTTTATTGAATTTCTTTTAATTTTCTAGTCGCTTCTAACTTGGACCGCCTCGGAAAGACAATAAGTACGGATTGTAGCACGATTACAAGCCGCCACGTGTAACGTCGGTCAACTTGTTTATAAGTATGAGCTCTCCCTATTTCATAAGCTTTACTTAATTATTTAGGTACTAGCAGCATAATCGGCCTATAATGTTCCAATTGCTGGGACACAGGCCTCTCGGTGAGACGGAGTGAAGGAAGAAGAAGAAAAGAAACCTCACGATATTTTCCTTCACCGTTTTGGGGAGAAGTAACATACATAACATACCATCACGCCTGTATTCCCCGAAGGGTTAGGCAGAGGTGTACTTAATGTACACCCACAGTTCGCCGGTATGTTTGGGTCCCATGTAATAGGGGGCGAGCCTATTGCCATTCACCGGGCACAAATCCAGACTCCGAGCTGCTACTGAGAATTTCATAGAAAAACTCAATAACACTTTGCTCGACCTGGGGATCGAACCCAAGACCTATAGCGTAGCAGTCACGATTGGGACCACTAGACCAACGAGGCAGTCAAAGAGAGAAGGGAGAAGTAGTGAAGAAATAATTTATACAAAGTAAAAACGTAGTAGGACGCCCGCTGGCCAAGTGGAGTGACGATTTGCAGAAGGCGGCTGGCAGTAACTGGATGAAAAGAGTTGAAAATCGGGATCTGTGGCGTTCACTTAAAGAGTCTTACTCCCGCAGTAGCAGTGGACGAATACGGGCTGATGATGATGATGATGAAAGCGCCTATCTAGGTTCGAACCTACGACCTACAATTTGTAAGTCGCAGCCTTTACCACTGGGTCACCACCCCTCCCAGGTAATTCGTAGTACAAAAACTTATTTACCCCGTCCTAACTGTATACAGGGATGTAGCTGATCATTATAGTTGAAGCGGCGGTAGTCTAATGGCTACGGCGCGGGTTATCACCAGTTGGGGGCCGCGAATTTATAGCTCCCGTAGCCCCCGACGCAGGTGCGAGAGGGAACACCGTGTGGTACTAGTCGGTAGGTCAGCCACTCTGGGTTGAGTCCGATACACCCCGTCGCCTCCCCGGGCGGCGGAAGTCCATGGGGATTTCCACACGCACAAAAAAAAGGCTTATTATTTGCACATATTTTCTAAACATTAAAATAAAATAAATAAAATTCATATAATTCAAGCAACGACGCCCATAGAAACAAAAATTACAATTTTAAACACGTTATAGAAGTACATTTAATAATCAAAAAATAATTCATCACTACATAGTATAAAACAAAGTCGCTTTCTCTGTCCCTATGTCCCTTTGTGTGCTTAAATCTTTGAAACTACGCAACGGATTTTGATGCGGTTTTTTTTAATAGATAGAGTGATTCAAGAGGAAGGTTTATATGTATAATACATACATATTTTAGTATAGAAAAGCCGAGAAACTACGCGGGCGATGCCGTGGGCGGGAAGCTAGTTAATAATAAAAATCAATTAAAATAAATTAATAATAATAATGCACAGAATTTAGGAAAAATACAAAACATTAATACCGCCTGCTGAAAGGCCTTGCCTGTTGCAGCAATGCTGCATGTAGGGACAGTCCAGCCTGTCAGCAATCATTGCCAGGACCGTGTTGGAGCTGACCCGAACTCTGCGCACCAGGGAGATGCTCCGCCTACGCATAGTCGTATGAAAACATGTGATGCGCGCCTCCGTGAACATGCTCGAGGCACTGCAGAACCGGGGCAGCCCCATCACAATCCTGAACGCATTATTGTAGAGAACGCGGAGGTCGCCGTAGCATTTCTTTGTGTAACGAGCCCACAGGCTGCAGGTACAGCGATGTACAATAGGCTCTAAATAATGTGACTTTTACTGCCATAGAACACCTAGCAAACCAACATTAACACTGCAAACGGGTTAATTATGGAGTCTATAAAGTGCGCCCGCGCCGCAATGGGTTAGCGCCTTCTCAAGTCAATGCCCTATAAGTAAAAGAGCATCAAGATGCCAGCTGTAAGTACTTACGTAAACTGTGCAAGTATTCACAGTGTTTAGCAACGCGTTCCGGTTAGCGACTAGTCTATATGGGCCGACTATTACTTCACGCAAGGTATATCATTAAATAGAATGGGTACTTGATCGATTTTTATTGTTACGTACGAATCTTATTGTATACTGTTTTACACTTGGAAATGAAAAGTGTTATGTCATTTTGGCAATAGGAAGGTTACTGTTAAGAAGTTGAAGTCAGCGCCATCTAGCGTTCCGTACAGCAACCTCGTGCGCTATAATAGATAATATTATTATATTGTGCGCCGGATTTACATTTATACAAACATATTTTCACGGCCTGTCTCCCATGGAGGTAGACAGAGACTATAGATTTCCACTTGCTACGATCCTGGCACACTATTTTCGCTTCATCTGCATTCATTAATCTCTTCATGCATGACCGTCGGTTTAGGGTGCTCAGAACCTGCCCTTTTTTTAATTTATACATTTGAAATTCTAGCGAGACTGACAACGCCTTGCAATTCGAGAAAAAAATCTAGCATAAATCGCAAAAACCGCAACAAAATCGGTCCATTCTTTTAGGAACTAGCACGTTTCATGATCAACCCATTTTTACTATCACTGCTGAGCACGTATCTCCTTTTAGAGTAAGAGGGATTAAGCTACTTTGGACTGCCTCATTTGTCTAGTATTCCTAAGCGCGACTGCTACGCTAGAGGTCCTGAGTTCGATCCCCAGGTTTAGCAAAGTGTTATTGGGTTTTTCTATGAAATTCCCAGTAGCAGCTCGGAGTCTGGATTTGTGCCCGGTTAATGGCAATAGGCTCGCCCCCTATTACATGGGGCCTAAACATACCGGCGAAATGTGGGTGTACATTGGTACACCTCTGCCTAACCCTTCGGGAAATACAGGCGTGATGGTATGGTGCATGCTATGCTATCCTAATGCGAGTTAGCAGACTTCATACCGCCGTCGAGAAAATCACTCAAGCATGCAGGTTGCCTCACGATGTTTTCCTTTGCCGTTTAAACGAGTGATCATTATTATTTTATTAATACGCACAATGATAGCGAAAAGTCAGAAGTAATTAGTTTTACCACCTATTAGTAGTGTTGCGCTGGGTCGACATGCCAGCATGAACGGGTCGAAAGTACTACACTCCCACAGAATATCGACGTCAAGTAGCAGTATGCATACTATTGCGTTTCGTATTGTAATTGTGGAGCGCCGGAGGCCCAATTCCTCCCTCAGTCCCCTTCCTTCTCCCTTTCTCCTTCCCCTCCCTTTTCCTTAAATAGGCTTGGCAACGCATCTGCAACTCCGTTGATATTGCAAATGTCCATGGGTGGCGATGACTACTTACCATCAGGTAGCTCGCCTGAACCTTTGCCGAGTTGTACCATAAAAAAAAGAAGTGCGTGTGCTTGGATTTGAACTTGCGAACCACGACTTGGCAGTCCAATGATCTTATCACTAGGCTGTCACTACTTCAAGTTTATCGACCATATTTTCAAGAACATATTTTTCTAATTAAGTATTTCAATAGTGATTTGTTAGACCTTGAAAACAAAACGCATAGACAACTAGAAATTATTGCATTTCCGGCTTGGGCTCACGTAGCAATTAATACATATGAAGAGGTAATTATTCATTGTGAGATTATTTTCTTGAAGGCCCTATCTAATGAAGTACTCCTACAATACGAATTTGTTATAAGAACAGTAAAACCGCTTGAGAAAATAATGTTATGGCTAAAACAGTTTAGGAAGTCGGTAGCAAAAACAAAAGACACATCTGAGTAATAGGTGCCTACTTCCGAAATGGTTTTGGACAAAACATTGTTGTTATTATATTTTGAAGGGGGTTTTATATTTCTTTGTTAAAAGTTAATCTATTTCAAAATTTTTAGTGGCGAGTACCTACTAGGCTTTAATAATGTTGTCGATATCATCATTTTTTGAACGGTATAATTATGTTATCGTTGTTTTCAAATCTACAGTTGTCAAACCTTCACATACTTTAAATATGACTCGAGATTGTAAGTACACTTTCCAATAAAAAAAGTTTTTTTTAAATCCGTTCGCAACTGACGGTGAAATCGGTCAAGGTACATTAAAACAATTAAAATATAACCGACTTCAAAAAAGGAAATCTCTATGTTCTTCTGTATGTATAATACAGAAGAACATAGAGTTTCGAAAAGTCGGTTATTATAAAAAAAAACTACTACTCTTCTTCCTCTGTCTATTACTAAAGACTTTTCGGAAAGAGTGTAATTATTAATAAATAAACTAAAAACAACGTTAAAATCTGTACAACAAAGTAAATAAATACTATTGGTACACATTTACAGATTCTACGCATGACCAGTTATTGCAAGAAGGATAATATCATTGCAAAATATTTGCAAGTATTCTTTCTACAACGCGGGTGAATTGAAACAAACTGCCTCAATAGGTAGTCTCGTGGTTATAGTCAAGTATCATATTACAGGCATGATGTAGTATATATAAATACTGACTCATTAGTCTAGTGGTCCTAAGCGCGACTGCTCGCTTGGCCGCTAAAGGTCTTGGGTTCGATCCCCAGGTTGAGCAGTATTATTGGGATTTTTTTAGAATTCTCAGTAGCAGCTCGGAGTCTGGATTTGTGCCGCTAAACATACCGGCGAAGTGTGGGTGAAGGTAGATTAGTACACATCCACCATAGAATATAAATTGTAAATTTTTGAAGAAACCCTAATTTAGCACTAGGTACCTACCTGCTACGATTAAAGGTTTTTAAGGAAAAGTTTATTTTTAGCAACGCACCACATGTAGCTTAGCGAAAAATTTATCCGCCAATCAGGCCGCCTAAACAAGTTTCATATTTCTATCTCTTACGCCATCCACAGGATAAACTGCATTTCCTCCACACCTTAAACGCACACGCACACATTAATGAATATATTTAACGTATTTGTTATTATTGGACTTATGCCCCTTCCCACGAGACGTTGCGAAAATTCTAGGAGCGCGTTCAGTTTCGACCAGTAGTCATCAACAGTTGAGTTAAGTGCTTAGTTGCGATGTGGTGGTTCCTTTTGTTTTGTGTTTTTGGTGTTCACGCGCAAAATATTACGGAAAGAGGTGAGTTTTTATAATATACTAGCTTTCCGCCCACGGCTTCGCCCGCGTGGTTTATTGGCTTTTCTATACTAAAATATGTATGTATTATACATATAAACCTTCCTCTTGAATCACTCTATCTATTAAAAAAAACGCATCAAAATCCGTTGCGTAGTTTCAAAGATTTAAGCATACAAAGGGACATAGGGACAGAGAAAGCGACTTTGTTTTATACTATTAGTGATTACCTCCTTCTTAAATATAAAAAAAAATAACTAGTTAACTGATCGTTAGTCTCGGTAATACTCAAAAACGGCTCGACAGATTTTAAAGTTTTTTTTTGTTTTTATTTAAGTGGGATTTAAGATCCCGGTAGGGGGCGCTGTGATAGAGTTCGGGCACGACAACGTCTGCCGGGTCTACTAGTCTCTTTAATAGTAGTAGGTAGGTATATAAAAATGATCGATCTTACCGATTTCATGCATCTTTTTTTTAGAGTCTAATAGGTGCCGTGGCCAGCACATCAAGTAACCACAAAATGTAAATTTTTATAGGTTGATTTTGAACTTAATCATCAACATTTTAAGATTTAAAATCATTTGGAGAAATTTTACAGTTTTGTTTAACCTGATGTGCTGGCGACTGTACTTTGTAGATTGTTCTTACGTAAAGTAAACATTAAAAAAATTGGAAAATATAAGAAAGCTTAACGACTATTTTAACTTCGCACGTTTTTTTTATCATTTATTTCAGTTCGAATTTAATATTCATAGCTAAGAAAGGATAACGTCTGTCGGGTAATCTATTAATTAAAAAAAAAATCCCAACAAAAAAATATCTGAGAAGAAAAATTAGTCCTATTGTCTAATTATTTTCTCTATACTATTATTATTTGTTTTTTTTTTAATCTTACTAGCAATATGGGTCGCATATTACTAGTATGCTTGTTAACCCCTCGTACTAAGCTAAATGCTTGTATTACGGGTGGGTTTACGTCGGCAGTGCTTGGGTGGGTTTCGAACCAGCAACCACGTGATCGCGACTCAGACGCCCTAGCCATTAGGCTACCGCCGCTTAGAATTATTAATGAATTATGTTAAATATGTTGTACTTATTTTCCTTAATTAGGCACAAATCCCATCTCCAGACTGCTGCTGTTATATTTTTTTCAATTTGGGAAAACAATTTACCCCAACGTCACTAAACTAACTAATAAACCAAAAATATCCATGTACGCAACATACTATTTTTTTTTAAAGAAAATCAGCATTAGTTGCCGGATACTCTGGCACTTATAACTCAATGTAACTAAAGGATATTGCAAGTGAATAGCACGCTTGCACATGCGTGACGTTTCCTTTCAAGAAGAACTTACCCTTTCCCGCGGTTTTACTCGCATTTATCGAGAGTTTTTCCTAGAATAATGTATATATGAAATCAGCTGACCAGACGAACGTTGTTCTGCCATACAAAAATCGCGATAAAAAATGGGGGGCAAATGTATGTAGGCTATTTTAGCCGTGGACGTATGCCGTCGTAGCTATACCCTCAGGTCATAGTAGCTTTCGACTACGGCTATAGGTAAGGTGGACATAACTGTTCCTATATTTACGCCGACTAGCCCATTGAGGTATAAAGCTACTGGTATTCATGCCATATCACCCAAAGGACAATGAAAATAAATTACCATTAGGTACTACATAATTCCTTTTATGCAAAATTTTGTGTCATTTTTATTTTAAAATTATCTTACTTTTGATCTGCGATGAGCCATATTTAACAGCTTATATGAATAAGAGGGAAGAACGCATGTAATAATAAGTTGCATAAGAAACCTATACTTAGTGTAAATAAAGCCTATTTTCCAATAACGAGAGAATCATTACGAAAACACCTGCCTATGTCGAGACACTAGAAATGGACCAACTAACGCAATTTCTTGTTGCTTATATTAAACTAGTTGTAGAATTACGGTTGAATACCTTTGCGGGATTTTGCAAACTTTTTTTGTCATTGGAAAAATTGCATTACTTTGTTGGTCATTCTTAATTTCTGTTATTGTAAGGCTGAAAAATAAAACTCACTGATTGTACATAATATTGCAGCGTTCTTGAAATTAACCTCAATGTCAACCGTATTCTAATTTCAATTTATGAGAGGGTTTTTTTTATGGTATAAGTCGGCACAAGAGCAGGCGAGTCACCTGGGCCCCTAGACAATGTCACATCTTCATTATCGATGACGAAGTTAGATTTCCGAAATGTATGGATTTGACATCATTTCTTCACGTGACATATCGAAAGGTTATGCCCATTCCATACATTTCTGATATCTAACTTCGTTATTGATAATAACGATGTGACATTGTCTAGGCCCCCTGATCGTAAGTAGTCATTGCCGCCTATGGAAATCTGAAATACCAAAGGAATTGTAGACGTGAAATAAAAAGCACAGAGTGAATTCTTATGATATACCTACTTTGGAGTTTATACTTAAATTAATTACATTCACGAGAAATGTTATATACTTAACGTATTGATAGCTCGGTGAAGATTGAATAGAGAATGAAACTGAGGACAACCATTCCTTTTATGAAACAATAATTTAGTGACAGTGTTGCCAGTTTAACTATGTTGCCACTACTGAATTAAGAATAGATTATTTTTGTAATAAAAAATCAAGTCATCATCATCATCATCAACCCATTACATTGTCCCACTGCTGGGCACGGGTCTCCTCTCAGTACGAGAGGTATTAGGCAAAAAGCCTAGTGATATGACCAATCAAGTAAATTCCAACAATTTTTTATTTTTTTTATGGGATAACTCGGCAAACGAGCAGGCGAGCTACCTGATGGTAAGTAGTCATCGCCGCCCATGGACATCTGCAAAACCAAAGGAGTTGCAGATGCGTTGCCGAGCCTATTTAGGGAAAGGGAGGGGAAGGAGAAAAGGAGAAGGAAGGGGATTGGGCGAGGAATTGGGCATCCGGCCCTCTCGCTCACCGAAAAAAAAATATGTCACAATAAAATAACCTTGTCACGTTAGTACAAATAAATTTGTCCCAATATGTTAATTTTACATTTTATCGTGTAAACAATTTGTCATAATCAGCTTTATTTTATATTGTTCAATAATAAATTGGCTAAGTAACGCCTCGTCGTTTTTTACGTAATAAATGACAATACCTACATTTGTTATTGACCCACAGCAGCTGTTCTATAAAAAGAAGGTATTGTGTAATGTTACCTCAAACTTTCTTTATTGTTTATCAAACAATTTACAGTCCCACTGCTGGGCATGGCTTTCCTTTCAGAGTGAAAAGGGTTAGGCTATACCGCTATACGCTAGCCTACTGAGAGTTGGCAGACTTCAAACATTTCCGAGAAAATCAGACAACTCTCAGGCATGCAAATATCTTCAAGATATTCTCCTTCACCATTTTAAACGAGGGATAAACATATTTAATAGCTATGCCCCGCGGTTTCACCCTCTCCTTAATATCGTAGCATTTTGTTAAATAGCCTACAGCCAAATGTATGTGGCTATCATATACAAAAATAATTTATCAAATCCGACTGATAGTTCTAAAGATAAGCGCGTTCAAACAAATAAATCTCTTTTGCTTTATTATATTAAGTATACATTTTATTTTAAAATCGGCCCGTTGTCTATACTTAATATTATAAAGAGGTAAAGTTTGTGAGGGTGTAAGAGGCTATCTCTAGATCTACTGGACCGATTTTGAAAATTATTTTACCAATAAAAAGCCACGTTATTTGTGAGTGTCATAGGCTATATCACCAAACGAAGTGGGCATGGATCAGCTAGTTTTCAATAAATTCATCATCATCATCAACCCATATATTGTCCCACTGCTGGGCACGGGTCTCCTCCCAGAATGAGAGGGATTAGGCTGTAGTCCACCACGCTAGCCTTCTGCGGGTTGGCAGACTTCACACGCCATCGGGCAAATCTCTCAAGCTTTGCAGGTTTCCTCAGGATGTTTTCCTTCACTGTTTAATTAAGTATTAATACGGACATGACTTCGAAAAGTCAGAGGTGCGTGCCTTGAATTCGAACTCAAGACCTTTGACATGACAGTCCTATGGTCTTATCCCTGCGCTCAATAAATTCAAAACCAGTTAACTAGGCTATTGCAGAATCGATAGAGAGAGGATTATTCTGGATTTTTCTACCAGTTCCTATCTGAAGATTCCCCTGCACTCAATGATATAGATATCTATTTGCAGTACCATCTTAGCTGTGCGCTGTTACTCATTTCAAAGGAACCAATTGCTTTAAAAGTGTAACCCAATCTCATATATTTCAGATATAGTGCGCCGTTAGAGATCTTTATACGTATCGGTTTTAATATTTTAGGAAAAATGACCTCTATTTACTTACGTGGATCGCAGGAGAAAGATTAAATATGATTGCGATTATATTTTGTAAATTATTTTACGCTTATATTCTCCCAGTCTTTTTCCAACCTATATTCAACTTTTGGTCTAACAAGATACGGCTGAATATCAGAATTTCACATTAAGTGACTGCCATTAGATGAAATAATTTACCCGAAATAAAGCGCTTTTCGCGAAGTAAATCGGGCTATAATGTTCCCGGTGCTGCTACACGGCCTGCTTTTGGTGAAAGGGCCATAATCCACCACGCGTGCCCAGTGCGGGTTGGTAGATGTCACATGTCTTCGAATTTTTGGTTCTACGACGTGCTGGTTTCCTTACGATCTTTTCCTTCACCGTTTTAAGCAGTGGTGATGAAGTTATTTGCATCAAGTAGGAGAGCAGTTCCACCACCTTAAGAGTCACTTTTTTTTCTAAAAACCATGACGTGTCTTGTTGTGGTAGGGCCACGCTGTTTGCAGCATGAATGGGCCGGCTCGACCGGGGAAGTACCACACTCTCGCAGAAGACCGACGTCCGAGTAGTAGCGTTTCGTTACTGTGCTTCGTTCGGTAAGCGAGAGTGCCGGAGGCCCAATTCCTCCCCTAATCCCCTTCCTTCTCCTTTTCTCCTTCCCCTCTCTTTCCCTAAATAGGCTCGGCAACGCATCTGCAACTCCTTTGGTTTTGCAGATGTCCATGGGCGGCGATGACTACTTACCATCAGGTAGCTCGCCTGCTCGTTTGCCGAGTTATCCCATAAAAAAAAATAAAAAAAATGACGTATTATTATATTAACGGTCCATACAGGAACAACACGGCTATCAAAAACAGCGTAACTATTAGATAGCTACTAATACGTACGAAGAAAGGGAAAGAAAATAAATGCCACTTTAGGGTGTACCTGTTAGAAAGAGATGAATATACGTCTTTAGTTACGTTACAATTAAGTGCTGCTTTCTAATTGGCGAGCGCATGTGTACCTCATGCGCCAGCCGCCATTAAATTGTGTCGAAAAAAACAACATCAAATTCATAAATTAATTTCTATTGATACTTACCCACGCATGAAATTATCTTTCAGTGTTGTAGTGTAATTGGTGCATTGTCTATTTAAACACATAAAAGCATGTTGTTCTCACGAATTGCGAATTATTTTTCGGAACGTACCATCTCAACGCTGGTTAGTGCGTAACTAAACGCGATCCGGGCAATTGCCTTGATTTCTTGTTGCTATTTTAGAGTTTGTGTAACGTATCTTATCTATAGTTTATAAATCATTGTCTAAGAAGCTAATCTTCAACAGATGAGCCACCAGAATCGATATTCGACTACCATTCGATGCCTGTGCTGTCGGAATTGGATGACTTCGACTTGTGTCTGAAGAAACCTGATGCCGTCTACTGCATCGTAGACCTGGTACTTTTGGAAGACGATACGCCTCTCTACCAGTTCATAAAGGTACGTTTTGTGGAGCGTCAGTCTCGTTCCTTCTCCTTTTCTCCCCTCCCTTTTTCTTAAATAGGCTCGGCAACGCATCTGCAACTCCTTTGGTTTTGCTGATGTCCATGGGCGGCGACGACTACTTACCATCAGGTGACCGGCCTTTTTTTTGTAGAAAAGTGTTATTTAATAAATTCTCAGTAGTAGCTTATAATAAGGATTTGTAAGCTTACGCCTATAAAAAAATATATCTACATACCGGTGAACTGTGGTGTACACCAGTACACCATTGTCTTAACCTTATGCCTTATGCGTTTCGGACATAAAAGCGTTATGGTGCTGTGTAAAAATAAAATGTATGTGACTGTAAAGACTGCCTCATTAGTCTAGTGGTCCTAAGCGCGACTGCTACGCTTGCGGTCCTGGGTTCGATCCCCAGGTCGAGGAAAGTGTTATTGTGTTTTCTATGAAATTCCCAGTAGCATCTCGGAGTTTGGATTTGTGCCCGGTTAATGACAATAGGCTCGCCCCCTATTAATGGGACCTAAAACATACCGGCGAAATGTGGGTGTACACCTCTGCCTAACCCTTCGGGGAATACAGGCGTGATGGTATATTATGTTATGACTGTAAAGACTACTAGAAATAAACATGTTATAATTTCAAACAATGTTCTCCAAAATTTTTTTACATTCTAGTTTCATTTACAATTCATAATTGCGACCAAGGGCTTGAAGATGAATTTCTCAACAGAAGTGATTGTCGAGTTTTAAGGCTACACGACGTAGGTTCTTAATTTGTTTGTCCAGGTCGCTTCAATTGCGTACTAGTGTTTAGTAAATGTTAACTTGATATTAATAGCTTTTCTGGAGATATCAGCTTGCATCACGTTAATAGTAGAAACCTGTTAGACGAACGAGCAGATGAATTATTAAGCTTTATATTTCTTTATTACTTAGGTACGTCTATTGCCTACATAAGTAGTTACTGTAAAAGTTCATTAAAATATATAATATATGAACCGCAATAAAAGATTAATATGTCTGGACTTAAAAAGGAACCAAAATTTAGTCGGTATAGATGGGGTCAGTATATGCTAAAATTATCAAAAATCCAAAACATTTACATATTTGTAAATTTCAATTTAAAAAATTATATAAAACCTCTTCAAAGTTTATACCTACCGTCCTCATGAAATACTCTGTTTATTTGTGAACACTGCATCAAACTCAGCTGAGTATTTTTCGAGTTTATCGCAAACAGACGTGGCGGCGGAATTTGTTTAATAATATGAATTGAAGTAATTTTTGAATTAGCTCTATATTATTCTATTGATTTTGAACTTATTTCGGTTTTAATGTTTTGTTATTTGGATGGGATAATTTATTGAAAGCTGTTATGCCTTCAACTAATTATCACAAAGCTTGTAACACTGACTGTTATTGTGCAATGTGCATCATTTAATGGCATCCCTTAAATAATAATTGCCTTAAAAAGGTCTATTTACATAATTTTCTTTGGTCGTATTTCCAACAATATTCTCCAAAGTACTTAGAAGAGTGAGTATCTTTTAGCCCTTGGTCGCAATTATGAAATGAACTTTCTCAACAGATACCTATATAGTTGTCGAGTTTAAGGCCTTAGCTACATAACACGCAGGATTTGATTACGTTTGTTCAGGCCTCAAATCAAATAAAAAGTTAAGATGGAACTTTGCGAACAAAGAAGTGAGGCCGGCTAAAACTACGCCTTGCCGTGTACAAACACAATTACACGCACACACTTATACCTAAACTACGCCTTATCTTGTCAGTCGAACAGAGTCGAGCTATCGCTGCACGTCTATCAAAACGTCATTAACGTATCACGTGCGTGTGTTCCATCTTAACATTTTATTTGATCTGAGGTTCAGGCCACTTCAATTGCGCACGAGGCTTTAGTAAACATTACCTTGACATAGTATGTCATATGTCCATGTTATGTTTGCCTCTGCGTTTGATTATTCGCTAACCAAAAGTGTTAAAAGATCACAAGTTAATGATCTTTGTTTACCTTACACTTCGGGTTGTGGTCACACATAAGACCATGTCAGCCGCGTCATCACCTCACAGTTTTTATTATTGAGATTTAGATTGGTTACATTTATATGAATATAACTGGTTATATAAATGTAACCAATCTATATATATAAAAATCAATGCCACTTTTCGTTGTAATTGTATAACTCAAGAACGGGCTCACCTATCCAAACCAAATGTTTAGGCTTTGTTCTGACTATTTAGTAGACGGTTTATGTGAAGTTTGCATAAAATCGGTCGAGTGGTTCTTCATATATTATAGTACAGAAAAGCCAAGAAACCACGCGGGCGAAGCCGTGGGTGGAAAGCTAGTTTTATATATATTTATGAGCTATATATTTTATGTATTGGATGTAGATATATTTATAATGAATTAGTTTAGAATCTATTAATTTATCCTTGCATTACAAGTGCACTACTGCAGTATTTATCTCTGCAAATTGATAGAAAATGCCTAATGTCATTGAGACCGCCTTTGTACCAACGGCGCATAAAGAATAAATAAATAAATAAAAATAAAACTTTTTTATGTTCACGTTATACTGCGTTTATTTATCTAATACATGTCTACATAATTATAATGGAATTGAACAGGCCGATGTCTGTATATTATAGATGTTGAAGAAAAACTAATATTTGTATGACTAAGCGCTTTACTGGAGCAACAGAAGCGAATTTTTTTTTTACTTTTAGTGTGTTTGTCTTTTCGTTTGTTCGCGCATCACGCAAAAACTACCGCACGAAATTAGATGAGGTTTTTACAGTTGTACTGCTGTAAGTCTAATTTCAAATTTTGTGCATGTTTCATCTTGAAACGCCGCCTAAAAGCCGAGTTAAAGTAAGTAATCCCTTTGAAACGTGACTGAAATCGCTAGCAACGGCTAATAATCAATGTAAATACATAGTTTTATTATTATATGTAGACTTTGAATTCTTGTTTGTGTATTTGTCTGTCAGTCTTTCTATGTTGTCTGTATATTTTCTCAGAAATAGCTGGACCGATTTAGTCGGGACTTTCACTGACAGATAGCTATTGATATAAGGAGTTACCTATACTGCTTTTATAGGAAATCTTTTTGCAATGTGAATAAAACTATGGGCATTAGTACTTACTACTTGTTTACTTGCCATGTTTACTGGCATTAGTACTTTTTACTTTATAGAATAAAACGGCTGCTTTTTTTATCTATTAAGATCATAAAATGCTAACTCATTACTCAAATATGGGAAGCAAATAAGTGGTATAATAAATATTGAAATAGTGCTTCTGAATTGTCACTTAATGTACCTACCTTGATCTTTGCATTCCTACACTAATATTGTCAAACTTGAGATTGAAAAATTGCTATTCACGATATGACGCTGCAATTCACAAAACTTTTTTTTTTGTTTGCACGACGAAGATGGAAAATTAGCTTCGAGTGCGTTCTTATTACTGGCAACTTCAAATGCACACCATTTAATTAAAAAAATGTGTACATATATGTCAAATAAATTTCTTATAAGTAGTTATAATGTGTTCTGTCTTTAAAATTGGATGCACTGTTTTTCCTAACATAAGCAATGCTTTGCTTAAACGGAGATTTATTTAACAATTGTTTGGCTGTTTAGTTGAAATATAAACAAACCCTTTGAGATGTATTAATGGCTGCTAAAAAGTTATCAAATATTTTGTGAGTTGTAGAATCGACCTATATTTTTTATTCGGGAAAACAAACGGTCTGTTATTTACGTTATTGATTTTTGTTTATTTCTTTTTTCCTAGCCGTTACTGCTGGGCAAAGGCCTCCTTCAATTCCTCCCGGGTACTCTTTTCTACCTCGTTTCTACGCACCTAAATCATCCCGCCAACTCTTAATTTTTTTTAAAAAAAAAGCTTACTAGCAATGTGGGTCACACATTACTAGTATTCTTGTTAACCCCTCGTGCTAAGCTAAATGCTTGTGTTACGAGTGGGTTCACGTCGGTAGTGCAATGGGTGGGGTTCGAACCGGCAACCGTGTGATCGCAAGTCCGACGCCCTAGCCATTAGGCTACCGCCGCTTCTTTCTGGGCCGACCTCGACGGCGCCTTCCAGCTTCAGGCACCCAATGTGCCAAATGTGCATGTGTTGATGTTTTAGCTTCTGATGCTCCAATAAAGACCCTAGTCTTACTTAGGTATTAGTTTTTCTTCAATATCTAATGTAATGTACAGATATCGGCCTGTTACAATTTTATAATAATTAGGTTTGTATATAATTTGAATTGATTCTCACTTGAAATTTTCATGTTTGTCCAGAACTTCTCCTCGCTATCGTACAAGAACTACCAACACTCGAAGCTCCACCGAGGAGTATGTGGCTCTCAGCATTGCGGCTTGAACACCAGTCATGCTGACGCCGGAGAATCTACTGCTACTGCCCTGAGGGACTGTCTTAATGCCTCCATTCATCAAGGATATGGACTACAGGTTAAATTAATAGCAGTTCTATGAGGCTATTTTAAAAATTTAGTAGTAGTAGTGTCTCGCTAGCATTTCTACATGCTAGCATGAATAGGTCACACGACCGGGAAAGTACTACCCTCCCACAGAATATCGACGTCAAATAGCAGTATGCATACTTTTGCGGCGATGACTGCTTACCATCAGGTAGCTCGTCCGTTTGTTTTCGAGTTGTTCCATAAAAAAAAACACCTGGGTGCCTTTAAATCATGAGTGAATCGGTTTCTCCTAGGCAGGCGCACTCTTTCCTAGATCACAGTATCGCTTAACATCAGGCGAACTGGCGGTCAAACCTAGGCCTATCATAAATAAAAAAATAACAGCTCGAAGATTGTATTGGAACCAGGTTCAGTAGACTATGGCCTAATGACTTTCATTTTTAGAGGAGACTTGTACCAAGCAGTGTGATAATATAATGGGTTGATGATGAATAGGCTCGCCCCGCGCAATTGTTTAATTAGGTTATAAACGTTGATCAACTGTTGCCCAACTGTTGCCCAACTGTTGACCAACTATCTTTAAACTGTCGCTTAACTGTTGCGCCATGATGGCCTACAAAAATTACATTTAAAATATATGGTTCTTTATCTGCCAGGTCGATTCACTGTCAGTGCGATACTGCAAGACTAAAGATGATTACATACCACCTGATGTACTGGACTACGTCATCGGTGTTCTACTTCTGTCATTACTACTGGTCAACTTTGGATGTTCAGCATACTACTTCTTATGGGCCCAGGAGAAAGGAGAAGGTATTCTTTTACGAATAACTACTAAATATCTATCTCGACCGATTTACATCAAACATAGCTAAGAATACTCCCGAATAATTCACATTTCAAACAAATAAACATCAAAAATTGTTCATCCGTGCGGGTGTAACGATGCCACAGACACACACACGCACACACACACAGACACGTCAAACTTAAAACATCCCGTTGTTTTTGCGTCGGAAGTTAAAAAGATTCTTAATGACAGAAATGACATAATACTAGCTAACGCTTGGGGCTTTGCTCGCATCCTCAAAAGATGTTGACAATCACATCACATAAATATATATATATATATATGTGTATGTTTTTAGAAAGTTCAAATATAGCTACGAACCAGATGACATAATAATTATAAAAAAAAGGACTGCCTCGTTAGTCTAGTGGTCCCAATCACGACTGCTACGCTAGAGGTCTTGGGTTCGATCCCCAGGTCGAGCAAAGTGTTATTGGGTTTTTCTATGAAATTCTCAGTAGCAGCTCGGAGTCTGGATTTGTGCCCGGTGAATGGCAATAGGCTCGCCCCTATTACATGGGACTTAAACATACCGGCGAACTGTGGGTGTACATAAAGTGCACCTCTGCCTAACCCTTCGGGGAATACAGGCGTGATGGTATGTTATGTTATGTTATGTTATGTTAAAAAAAAAGTCATCAAAATGGGTTTACTTGGGAATGAATTACGTATGTAATTATATGTTATTTAATTAATTGTATGTCAGCATAGTAGAATTTAATATGATAATTATGTACACACAGCTACAGGTAAACCTATAAAAATCCAGTTTAAGCTGATCTTGCATTGTATAAGCTTCCCAAACAATAAGAGGCCAGCGTTAATTGGATTTGTATAACTTGATGTGTAGCCGGGCCTACCTATAAAAAAAATAAGTTTCGACAAAATTTAATACTAACTTACGCAACTTTTTCCAGCGAATAGATTTATGCTTGCTTTCTGTGTCCAAAAGAATTGGAAAGCTTTGAAACATGGCGGCAGCGCTGAAGGTGGACTCTTCAAATGTTTCCAAGCATTGAGGTAAGACAAAAAGATTTTAAATAAAAATAATATTAAAAAGTGAACATACGAAAAAAAAAAATAATGCGAAAGATTTAATAAAACCTTTTTTATATTGTAACTAATTAGCGCCAAAATTAATTGTTAACGAAGATGACATTTTAAAATTGTCATTGTTTAGCGTTATGTTTTGTTACGTTTTTACAATTCACGTCGAAACCACTGAACCAATTTTGATGAAGGTACGGTATCTTACCTTCATCAAAATTGGTTGAGTGGTTTCGTTTGAACATACGAAAAAAAATTAATGCGAAAGATTTAATAAAACCTTTTTTATATTGTAACTAATTAGCGCCAAAATTAATAGTTAACGAGGATGACATTTTAAAATTGTCATTGTTTAGCGTTATGTTTTGTTACGTTTTTACCTTCATCAAAATGGTTTAGACGTGAATTGTTAAAAACGTAAAGAAATTATTAAAAGAGATTATTAGACGTTAGAGAAGTTTTAACAGGTAAACATTAAATTAAGGGTATTTCACCATCTTCAAACTGTAGCAGTCTACTGCCTAGGTCTTTCCTAATACGTGCCATTATTTCATCCTGTCCTCGTTTTGTCGCCTGAGGTGGAAGTCGGAAGATTCGTTTCCTTAATTTTTTTCACGCACAAAGCAACAAAGAGCTATCCATTGACCATTTTGTAAGTTGTGAGAAAGGGATGGTGATATTAACGTATATAGTGGCATCCCCCTCTTTCAATCGCAAATCGATTGCAATTGCATTGTACGGTTCCTGGTACTTACACCAATTCGCGCATGGTGAGCCACGCATAACGGTGAGGACACTCTGCACTATCAAGTATACATCGAATGCGGCTAACCGCAATCGTTGCAGGCAATTATACCGATTTTAATCGCGGCGAAATATATTTCCTTGCACGATTTAAATTATCATTGTATAAGGGTTATTATATGTTTTACAGAATCATCGTTTTTTATACATAAACGTACCGTTACGCCTGTATTTCTTCCCCGATGGGTTAGGCAGAGGTGTACTTAATGTACACCCACAGTTCACCGGTATGTTTAGGTCCCATGTAATAGGGGGAGAGCATATTGCCATTAACCGGGCACAAATCCAGACTCCAAGCTGCTACTGAGAATTTCATAGAAAAACCCAATGACATTGCTCGATCCAGAACCTCTAGCGTAGCAGTCACGCTTTGGACCACTAGACTAATGAGGACTATGGAGGTATTTTTTTTGTTTCAGATTCTATACAATGGTGATGATCCTAGGTCTACATTCCATGATCTTCATCGGCTATGGGTACACCGCTAACCCTGAGTTCATTGAACATGTAAGTGATGTGTTTTTTTTTATTGATCTATTAGATTTTTATTGTTAAAGAGAGGAGTAAATCATTAGTTACTATGACTGTCATAGGCACAGTGTTATTGGGCCTTAACAAAGAAAAATTAACTACAAAACCAGCCAAACATCAACCTATGCTAAACCTGTATATGCTGGCCTTGTATGTGCGGAAAGCCTTTATAATAAGAGGTCAGTCTAAACTGGTTTAGTATAGCTGGTATAGCTTAATGTGTAGCCGTGTGCCTACTACAAGATCTTCATTATTTTTATTTTTTTTATTCGGTATATCTAGATCCTAAATGGTCATTCAAAATTGAATACGAGCACAGATACCTAAAGATGACGACCTATTCAATGATACCCCACTTAACACAGTTTCGTTGACTTTCACGTTTTACATATATAGATACATACACTCACGCCTTTTTCCCATAGGGGTATTGCATTGCATACTTCTTTTGCTTCGTCCACATTCATACATCTTGTCATACACATGCGCCGGTTGCGGGTACTACGCACTTGACTTTCACGTTTTCTTTCACAATTTTCTTTTAGGTTTTGGTTGTCGCCATATTTGAATTTTGACAACTGTCATTTCTTCAGTGACACTGACAGGATTAAGACAAATCTATTGACGTAAGAATCATCAAAACCGGCCCACACTTTTGATTTCTAGAGCGTTACAAAGGAACAAACATACATACATAGATAAGCAAACAAACACATTACCCTCCTTTGCGTCCCGCAGTCGGGTAAAGAGGTCTAGTATCCATTTGTTTTGTTTTTTACAGTTAACAAACCGTTTTGCTTCACGAAAATGATTGTATAATTTAATTTACGCCTGACATCCAAACCGCGCATTGTCACCGAATTACCAACAGTACATTAAATAATTACATTGTATCCGAGCGTTTAAATTATTGATATCGTGATTAATTGCAATTAAATTTGTATGCAGGATAATATGTCAGGTTGTGAGAAATAAAACGTTAAATTAATTGTGCCGAATGCCAGATATCGTTTTGTTATAACAAAAAAAGTAAAACCGGCTTCAAAAAAAAAAATGTTATGTCTAAAACAGTTTCGGATGTCGGTGACATCTATTTGAGTGGTTCTATTGTTTTCGCCACCGACTTCCGAAACTGTTTTAAACATAAAATTATTTTATTATTTTTGAAGGCGTCATGATCGATGCGAAAAAATATATTTTTTGTTAAAAATATCCATAATTGACGGAGATATCGCGTTACAAACTTACAAAAAAAAAACAAAAAATCATACAGACGAATTGAGAACCTATTCCTTTTTAAAGTCAGTTGAAAAAAATAAACATTTTTAAGGTCGTTTTTGAAGTATTCAGTTGAACAAAATCAAGACTGCACACTGCACGAATGAAATTAACTTAAAGTTTCTGTACAGCTAAGAACGTGATTTGCAGATCCAATATTGTTTGTAGGGACGGGCCACATATTTTTATGTAGACTGTTCAACCTTCCTTTTTCATAGTAGGCTAAAAAAGTGGCCTACGCTCATTTTACCCACAATTGAACAGTAATTGAACTAATATAACATTTATTGGATAACATTCTATAATTGTATTAGTAAATGCAATAATTAATTACATCCGAATCGCAAGCATTGTCACAAATGATAATTAATTTGCCAATTTATTCAGGTCAGTAACCATTATTTTGATTTATTAAATTAGTTGGTTAATTTTCTAGTGTTAAAGCGAATAACCTCATTATATTCCGATGCTGAATATGTTCTCAACTCCTTTTAACAAAATACTTATTTATGAAAAGGATAGATCTTTTTTATCCAGACTAACAACCTCCTCCTCCTAAAAAAAATACCTATGAATATTATAATGAAAGAAAATGTCTAGTGAAAAAGAAATTCGATCTCAGGCAGGGTTTGAACCTGCGTCTCTCTGGTTAAGTACACCAGACTTTGCCGACTAACCCCTGCCTGAGATTGAATTTTTCTTTCACTAGATTTTCTTTCATTACAAAATTTAATCTATACTTATAGTATAAAGCTGAAGACTTTGTTTGTTTGCTTGAAAGCGCTAATCTCAGGAACCTATATAGCCCATTTATCGAGGAAGGCTATAGGCTATATATATAAGACCAATAGGAGCGGAGCATTAATGAAAAATGTTGCAAAAACGGGAAAAAATCTAATGCAGAAAAGCCCAGAAACCACGCGGGCGAAAGCTAGTGCTAAAATATAATAAAAAATAAGCTGTCGTATTAAATTACTTAGTGTTTTCAATACTATACGACTGCCTCGATATTCTAGTGGTCGATAAGCCAGTGGTAAGATAGTTTAAGTATCTATCAATAAATTGCTCAACTTATTGCATTTAATATGCTAGGTACTTAAGCTATATACTGTTAAGTAAATGCCTCTCAGTTACCTGACTTGTGCAATTTGAAGTGACTTATAACGCGTAATGATATTAAGTGAACGGCTTATATTGTTAGGTCGTTGATTTCACTGTAGTATGCTGGAACTATATTATGGTAAGCATGCTTTAATGTATAGGTAAGACTTAAACAAACTTTGTCTCTTATACAGCAAGATTTTTTATCTCGTTCCAAATTTGAATATTAATATAACATAACCATCACGCCTGTATTCCCCGAAGGGTTAGGCAGAGTCGTACTAATGTACACCCACACTTCGCCGGTATATTTATTTCTCATGTAATAGGGGGCGAGCCTATGGCTATTACCCGGGCACAAATCCGGACTTTGAGCTGCTACTGAGAATTTTATAGAAAAACCCAATAACACTGATTCGACCCGGTAATTGAACCCAGAACCTCTAACGGGCAGGCCTCTGAGCAGGCGCGCTTGGGACCACTAAACTAACGAGACAGTCAATATTATGATCTTTATTAAAAATAATAAAATACATGTTTTTTCTTTTAGCGTCACTCGGTAGTAAAAAATTTAGATAAAAGCATCACAAAGTTGCCCAAAAATAGTTAATCTTTGTGAGCATTATCGAATTGTCGAACACTGACCCCGAACATTGATAACAATCAAAACATACGTCCCAAAATTTTCCCTTCATAAGCACTCCCGCGTTCTTACGACCATCAAATTGTGAAAAGCATGTCATGTGCATTGTGATTCGAAATTAACCTACTTTTGTTCCAAAAAAGGAGTCTTTGTAAGATACCCAATTCCTAGAAAAAAAAATGCGTGATAAAAAAGTCTTAATGTGTAAAGTTTCCACCAAAAATATTTGAAGTTCTTAACGTTTCGTAACCTCCCGATAAATCAGTTTATTTCATACGAAAATTCTGTTCCATTTCTGAATTTATTCAGAGAGCAACTATTATATCATTGTCATAACAACCTTTTTAGTGAAAGCAACTGTCAGTTTACACAAATGTCATATGATTCTGTCAGTGTCATCCGTACAAAAGTAGGTACAAATTGCGTCTCGATTCCAGTTTAAGCAGGTTCAGTAAGAGGTCGTTGACACTTCTAGGTCAAACGTTCTCGCGCTAACCTAGTGCGGTAGGCTTGTTTGTTTTGTTGTTTACTTTACTACAGAAATTGAAAGGGTTATGAATGTAGTATTCGCAACCAGCGCGTGTGTATTAAAAAATCACTACATAGTATAAAACAAAGTCGCTTTCTCTGTCCCTATGTCCCTTTGTATGCTTAAATCTTTGAAACTACGCAACGGATTTTGGTGCGGTTTTTTTTAATAGATAGAGTGATTCAAGAGGAAGGTTTATATGTATAATACATACATATTTTAGTATAGAAAAGCCGAGAAACTACGCGGGCGAAGCCGTGGACGGGAAGCTAGTAAAAAATATATGAATGTGGAAGAAGCGAAAGAGGCATGCTAGAGTTGTAGCAAGTGGCGGTGTATAGTTTCTGCCTACCTCTGTGGGAAAGTAAATGTAACATTATTTAAATTTAACTGCTATTTGGCACTTAACGTTAATAGAGGGTTTTTGATCTATACACTAACAACCTCTCAGGACTATATATTATTAACGGCGTGCCCGCGATTTCACTTTCTTTATGGGATAACTCGCCAAACGAGCAGACGAGCTACCTGATGTTAAGTAGTCGTCGCCGCCCATAGACATCTGCAATACCAAAGAAGTTACAGATGCCTTGCCAAGCCTATTTAAGGAAAAGTAAGACGAAAGGTGAAAAAAAGGTTGAAGGGGATTGATGGAAGAATTGGGCCTCCGGTGCTCCATACTCACCGTATGAAACGCAACAGTATACATACTGCTACTTGACGTCGCTATTCTGTGGGAGGGTAGTACTTCCCCGGTCGTGCGACCCATTCATGCTGGCATATAGACATGCCAGCGATACACTACTACTATTACTCACTGAGGTCCATTTAGGATCTACTTAATATGCACCAGATTTTAAATTATACCTCCAGCAATACAAATGTGAGCATTTTATCCCATTTCGTGTAGTAGTTTTTGCGTAATGCATGTACAGTCAGCATCAAATAGCTCATTCAAACTGTTCAAAATGATCTGAACTACTAAGCAAATAAAACCTTACTTCAATGAACAGTGGCGTAGCGTGCCTTTGAAAAGCCCTGTTTCACAATTAGTTGGGGGGGGCAAATGAAGGGTAAAGATTTAAGGCATTTTTTTATAACCTCCTTCCTTTTCTGTTTACTTTTTCGTTTGAAAGTTTTTTTTTTCGGGAAGCACTTAATTCTACATTGAGATTAAGTGACAGTGTGGATAACATTAACATTAATATTTAACAAAAAAAATCTTATATAACTATAATTATCATTGATACAGCTGATACAGCGCTAGCTACGCCCTTGTCAATGAAACAAAGTATGTTTTAGAATTAACACCGACCAAGACAGCTGTCATTCTGACATGTTTTTTATTGACATTGACATATTAGACATCGAGATAAGTTTAATTTCTATAGTTGCTCCGATAGTAATGAACAGTCTGTTTGCTTCGATATATTTGATGTTGACTGTACAACCGCAGACAGACGGATAATTCTTCTAAAAAAAAGTGTTTTGGCTTCTGTTGCTCAAATGAAGACTCCTAATATTAGTTTTTCTTCAATATCTATAATGTACAGACATTGGCCTGTTACAATTTTATTATAATAATGTGGTATTATTATCATGTATACAAAGAACTACTCCTTATCTAAATATAAAAATCTCGTGTCATTGTGTTTGTTATCGTACTCCTCCAAAACGGCTTGACCGATTCTTATGATTTTTTGTGTACATTTGTTAGGTTTGACATTAGGCCGTAGGAAATTTTTTATCGCGACAGAGGCTCGACGTCTCTATCACAATTCTAGCGGACAAGTGTCTGACACACGTCCGTCATCTCCGAGCTCCCAAGCAAGAGTGAGCGAGTTGACGTATCGGCTTGTCTTTTATACAAAAACGACGCGTATCGCTTTAAGAATAGGCGGGTATTCTGAAAAACTTCATCAATCTCCTAACTATATTTTATTTTCAGTCTTATGACGACTTCTTCAAGGCGCTTCTCTTCAACGCTCGCGTTATAGTCCAGATCTTCTTCGTGATGGGAGGGTTCCTCATGGCGTATAAGATGCTGGTGTACGCTGAAACCCATCAATTCACCCTGAAGACTATACCCATGGCTCTTGTGAATAGATGGCTGAGGTAAGATAATAATCAATTACTAAAATACCCATTATTAAAACATACAGCAGGTACACCTACATTTTGCCGGCGTTTTTGGGTCCCATGTAATAGAGGGCGAGTCAAGTGCTATTAACCGGGCCCAAATCCAAACTCTGAGCTGCTACAGTGAATTTCACAGCTAAACCCAATAACAATTTGCTCGACACCCAAGACCCCTAGCCCAGGCCCAGGTAAAATTTAAAGTGTTGAATTTTGTATGAAGTGCCCTGTTACATGGGACCTAAACATATTGCTAAACTGTGGGTTTTGTTACTGTTTATTTAATATAAAAATCCAAAAACATTTCGCGCAACCTGAGAATCGAATTAGTCTCGTGCTGAGAAGTCGTACTCTTAACCACAAGACCAAGATAATAACTGAGCATTCCAGTAAATTTACTTTCGCATCTCACCTAAACGTACCACCAAACTGGGCGCTGTTACTAAGACTTCATAGAAAAACCCAAAAACACTTCACTCAACCTGCGAATCGAATTTGTCTCGTGCTGAGAAGTCGTGCTCGTAACTACAAAACCAAGATGGTAACTGAAAATTCCAGTAAGTTTACTTCTAAATCTCACATAACTGTACCACCAAACTAGGTGCTGTTAATGAGAATTTTATTGAAAAACCGAAAAGCATTTCAGTCTATCTAAGAATCGAATTGGTCTCGTGCTGAGAAGTCGTGCTCCTAACAACAAGACCATAATAAAAACTGAATATTCCAGTAAAATTACTTTTACAGATTGATGCCAGCAGTTCTAGTAGTAATGGCTCTAGCGATGACCTGGGTGCCTCATATGGGATCAGGACCTATGTGGGACGCAGTGGTGAAGAGAGAACGCGACATGTGCCGGATGAACTGGTGGCAGCTGGTGATACTGAGTCCGAATCTGTTCCCTTTTGAGCATCTCTGTCTGCCTCAGGCTTGGTAAGTAATTATATTGTTTTACCATTCTAAAAAATAAGGTAAGTTACTTTTTTTTTTAAGTGAAGGAAAGATACGACCGCGGGCAGGATATTATATTTATCCTTCACTAAAATAACATAATCTTTTTATGGAAAATGCCTAAAAAATACAAAAAGATAAGTTTGGATCCGTTTATATTATGTAGGTATATTTCTATGTATCTTCACTGATGTTTTCATCAATTGTGGATGAATTCAAAAATAATCGATGTAGATTGAGTACAAAAATCTTCGCTTAAAAATTGCTATCGTAGGAGATTTAGGTGGAAATTTTGACCGAATCATCTTACACCAAAATTTTCGATGATAATGATTTTTAAGCAAAAGTTTTAATACTTAATTGTGAATAAGTTATTGTTGATATCGCAGTTTTTACTGCCATGTACCCAGAATGTGTAATAGCCGGAAAAATTGCGAAAAACCAAGAAAAAATTGAATTTCGCGGCCAACCCCAACGCCTTAAGCTGTCAGATATACGGACTTTATTAATTAGGCCCCCTCAGCCTTGCTTATGCGAAATTTAAATGCCGCTCGATTATGTATCGGAACGAGACTCCGTGTCCCACATGATACCGTTTCCATTTTGTATAGGTACTAGATGGCGTTGACCAAACATTTATGTTTTCTGAATCGCGCTATGGTTTCGTTACCGCTGTTAGTACTAGTAACTTTTTCCAGTTTAATTGAACTGGATGTTGCTGCTTTTTCTTTTATATGACTCAATTGCTTAAAAGTTTCCGTTCCTAGCTGTCCCAGCAACGCCCTAAGCCGAGGTCCGAGTCCCACTAGGGGACGCCCTTAACTGCTGTTGCTTATTTTATAAGTAGCTCATGGCTGGAGGCATTCGGTGGCTCGCCACCTAGTCCGGTTAAGTTGTAAAAGTTCTCTGAACTAACAAATAAGTTTTTTTTTTAAATATGTCGGCATCGTCGACGTTCTGAGTATGTAGTTAGGGTTACCAATTTTTTTTCTGTCAAATATAGTAATTTTGAAGTTATTTACTTAAAAAATATAGTAGATGTAAAAAAAGAAAATAGTATGTGGTTAAAATATGTACTTTATTTTTTAAAAAGCATTGGATTGATTGCAATCTAAATTTAAGTTAAAAAACACCATTAATTCAGGTTTTATTAAATTTAAAGTGGCCTTGTTGCGCTCGTGTCTCCATTTCGTCTTCATAGCAGAAAATATGCGTTCTGTGAACGCAGATGTTGCAGGAAAGAAGAAATGATACAATCTTTAAAATATTAGGCATTTCTGAATCATTTACTAAGAGAAAAATTTCTTGCAACTTTTCAATAGTTGATTTAGCAGAAAACTTTTGGTCAGCAAGTACAATGTCCAAAATTTTATTAATTTGATTGATTTACATACATACCATCACGCCTGTATTCCCCGAAGGGTTTGGCAGAGGTGCACTTAATGTACACCCACAGTTCGCCGTATGTTTAGGTCCCATGCAATAGGGGGCGAGCCTATTGCCATTCACCGGGCATAAATCCAGACTCCGAGCTGTTACCGAGAATTTCATAGAAAAACTCAATAACACTTTGCTCGACCTGGGGAGCCTCTAGCTCAAGACCTCTAGCGTAGCAGTCGCGATTAGGACCACTAGACTAACGAGGCAGTCAATTGATTGATTTCTGAGTACAAATTGTTAAAATTATTTTTTAGTTTATTGGAATGAGATTCATTTTAGCTTGGCTGCAATCGTCGCGATTGCATGCGTAATATTTCGCGGTAGACCCCCAGAGCGGGGTTTAGTTAAGACTGCGTTCCACTTTACGCAAAATATAGTACTTTCGCCTACTATACCTATATATTTTTTAGAAATATAGGTAGTATTCGATCCCTTAAAATAGTAGGATACTATAATTATATAGTAGGGTTGGCAACCCTATAAGTAGTGTGTTATTTCAAAACCCTTCTACTTTTGATCAGGGGCTAATGATATGGACACATAACTTGGACGGAACGTATTTTTCATTTATGGTATGGTATAGTATAGCGGGCTATTTTCCGCAACTCCACGACTAAGCGCGTATTTTGCGTGTTATTTTTTATTTAAAACTTACTAGCAATGTTGGTCGCACATTACTAGTATTCTTGCTAACCCCTCGTACTAAGCTAAATGCTTGTATTACGAGTGGTTTCACGTCGGTAATGCAATGGGTGGCTTTCGAACCGGAAACCTCATGATTGCAAGTCCGACGCCCTAGCCATTAGGCTACCGCCGCTTCTATAGGTCTAATTAGTGCCAGCATCATAACTGGCGCAGGAAAGGGTGAAAATGTAATGATCCCACGAACCCATAATTACCACGGATCTTCAATTGCAGTTCAAAAGGGTGCAATTTCTTAGCTTAGTTTCGCTATGACCATTAACAAAGAGCAAGGGCGAAAAGCAGTCTAATATTGTAGAAAACAAATTGGATATAAACGAGCACAATTTTACAATTCAATACCCAAAAACCTAAAAGAAACAAAAACTATGACCGAATTTAAAACTATAAAAAATACATCTTTTACCGCTACGAGTAAAAATAAATGAATAAATTATGTAAAAATATTTGTAATGAAACACAGCAACATGATGGGAACAGCATGCAATATTTTGCCATATTTTATTATTATAGTAAATTGTACGCGCGGCTACACATCAAGCTACACAAAACCAGTTTACGCTGGCCTCTTATTATATGGGAAGCCTATACAATGCGAGATCATCTTTCACTGGTATAGGTATCTAGGTTGCCCTGCAGTGGCAGTTTGTACGGTGGCCACCACATCAAGTTAACACAAAATGTCAACATTTCTCAGTTGATTTTGAACTTTATCTTCGACAATTTAAAGTTTAAAATCATTTGGAGAAATTTTGAAGATCAGTTTTGTATACCTTGACTTGCTGGCGACTGTACCTATCTTATAATGTAAAATTCTCGTGTCACAATTTGAGTTACCATACTCCTCCGAAACGGCTTGACCGATTTTATGAAACTTTATTTCATTTAATTCAGTAGGTCTGACAATCTACTATCTATTTTTTTTAATGTGGCATTAAACAAAAAATCTAAACTCCACGCGGGCGAAGCCACGGGCGGACAGCTAGTAAAAAATAATCTGTGCTATTCTGGACTTAACATTGTTAATTATTATTATTTGTTGTTATATTTTTTTCTCGATACCTAAGTGATTTTGTAAATCTTAGGTAAATAAATAATACTTTCAACTTTATTTATCCTTGCCCCAAGAATGTGTCTTAGTTTGGGAAATGCATAAAAAAAAAGATGCATTCGAATTTATAATGCAACTGCTGACTGTAAGAAATAATAGAAATATATATAAATTTTGTGAAATAAATTTAAGACCACGTGCATAAATTAAGATCAATTATTTTAAATATTTAATTAGTTCTGCTTATGTGCATTTGCAATGATACAAGAATAATTATTATTATTTCAGCATTTATCGTCTCACTGCAGAGCAAAGGCTTCCCTTTCTTCCTTTCGTGTTAATTATCCATTACACATTTATGAAGCATGTCATGCTTGGAAACACTAGAATAATGAGGCAGTGAATTGAAACTAAAAATAAATATTTAATTGCAGAAGAAAAGGAAACTACTTATATTAATCAGAGATGCATAATGCAAAATATTGCAATGTGCATGTACGTTGCATTGTCCGTAAAATCGTGAGGTTTGGTGCAATTGCAGTCACCTGGAATGACTAACCACGATATTCATCTAAAGAGAAAAGTAAATTTCAATTACAGCCTCATTGGTCTAGTGGTCCCAATCGCGACTGCTACACTAGAGGTCTTGGGTTCGATCCCCAGGTCGAGCAAAGTGTTAATGAGTTTTTCTATAAAATTCTCAGAAGCAGCTCAGGGTCTGGATTTGTGCCCGGTGAATGGCAATAGGCTCACCCCCTATTACATGGGACCTAAACATACCGGCGAATTGTGGGTGAACATTAAGTACACCTCTGCCTAAACCTTCGGGGAATACAGGCGTGATGGTACGTTATGAGAAAAGTAAAATGTAAAAGACTGAGGGAGGAATTGGGTCTCCGGCGCTCCACACTCACCGTACCAAACGCAACAGTATACATACTGCTACTTGACGTCGATATTCTGTGGGAGGGTAGTACTTCCCCGGTCGTGTGGATCCTTTGCTTGCATGTAGACATGCCATCGCGACACTACTACAACTGTTTGAACAAAAGATTCAACTCCTTGGTGAAAAAATAAATGATTGGGTTGTTTTTCCAAACTGCCTCATTAGTCTAGTGGTCCCAAGCGCGACTGCTACGCGTTCACGTCCTGGATCATATTGGGTTTTTAAATAAATTCACAGTAGCGGCTTAGAGTTACGATATGTACTGGCTGCACTGCTATTACATGGAACCTAAACATACCGGCGAACTGTGCGTTTACTTTAGTACACCTCTGCCTAATAAATTTACCAAATATCAGGTTTGTAGGTTAAATAGGTTTTGAGTTGTGAATGGGTCAAAAGTAGCTCAAAAAAGTTTGTGTAAAATACTGGACACGCTGCCGCGTGTCTCGATCAATATTGGTTTACTCCACTTTAATCTCTGCGTAACTTTCTTACGCAAAACGTAGACAAGCAATTGCTCATTTAACCTTACCTTTTTGCTAGTACTTCGAAGGCTAAACAGCTTTCCACCAACGTAACCTGACCTTCAAACGATCATCACACATTTTCATAAGAAATTACAACAAATATTTTAAGATCACACATTGTGACTTAACATTAATAAAAGTGAGTCGTATTGCGAAACTTGCAAGGTTTATTTTAAAGCGTTGCGTAATTTAGTATAAATATTATCTAGGATTATTTGGTAATTTGGTTTTAATGCAGTTGTAATTGCAGTTGAGAAATTTTGAGAAAGATTTAAATCTTGGTAATGCAATAAAATTATTATTGTTTCCCTTGACATGGTTGATGATTGTGACAATACTACCTACACTGAATAACAAATGTAGTACGTAGTATTAAAAATGTAACAAGTACGCAGAGACTTTTGGACTGTTATGCAAAAAAGAGAAATGTATCAGCTCATACAAGATTTCTAACAGTCATTTATTAGCATAACTAGTAACTAGGTATACCTTTTCCACCAGGTAAACAACTTTTTACTAGTGGAAACTAGTGATTGCAGGAACGTAACAATGCGATAAGCGATCCGATTATTATTAACACTTTGAGATTACTATCTAGTATTGATTATCGATTTTTTGGTTGTCGAATTGAAAATGGTGCGACGACGATATAATATATAATAATAGCTTTCCGCCCACGGCTTCGCCCGCGTGGTTTCTCGGCTTTTCTGCATTTAATTTTTTCCCGTTTATGCAACATTTTTCATTTAAGCTCCGCTCCTATTGGTCTTAGCGTGATGATATATAGCCTATAGCCTTCCTAGATAAATGGGCTATCTAACACTGAAAGAATTTTTCAAATCGGACCCGTAGTTCCTGAGATTAGCACGTTCAAGTAAACAAACAAACAAACTCTACAGCTTTTTAATATAAATATAGATTCATTTAATTGATTTAATTTCCCTATGATATTAATTAGTCATACATTTTTTTAAATGATTGTTTAATTACTTTAGTGATATTATGATAGTGGATGCCATTTGCCGATACTGATTTAATATCATGTATAATATTATTGCAGTGAAAGCATTCGATTCCATATTCACTAGACACGATAAAATGTGTAACCAAATTTGATACGTTTGACACAATTTCTTTTTGAAAAATCTGTTACATTAATTTATGGTATTATAATGTCTACAAAAAGTCATAATTAAGATATGTAATTGAATAATATAAGGAAATTGATATACTTATTTATTTTGTTACGCATTTCAAAGTTAACTTAAACATTATCAGGAATAGTTACGTTCTAAGGCAGCTGTCAAAAAATGGTTAACATAGTGAACAAAAGTTTGACTAACAAACAATGTAATAAAATCTGAAATCAATTTTTAAATAAAGTTTTCTGTCAATTTGTTTAGATATTTCTTAATAGAAGTCGTCAGTTACGATATGATGACGTCATTAAGTTTTAGTAAATGAAAAATAAATTTAATGTTAAATATTGACTCGTGAAAGTGTTTCAAAGATTTTTTTGGGAACTAAATATAGGTAATTTAAATTTAAAAGTCTCGAGTCTAGTTCTGTCTTCTTAGCCTGAAGCTGAACCTAGCCAATAGCTTTTTTAGCATTAAACGCCCAAATAAATTGTTTGGTTTTTAAAGTTAGCGACATAAATTAATAAATAATTGATGAAGGTTTAAAATATATACCATTATAGTGATTTGTTTTCTACAGGTCGGCCTAGTCGCTTAGTGAAACCCCCTTTAAAGAAAGGTTTTTTTTTATTCTTAGGTACCTTGGCACTGACACCCAGCTGTTCCTCATGACATTAGTCGTGATGCTCATCATCTGGAAGTGGCCCAGGAGTGGAGTTCCAGTGCTGACTGCAGTCATGGTCATCAGTCTTGTGATACCGTTCCTACAGAGTTACTTCATGAATTTACTACCAATCCGCGTCAGCATATTCCCTGAGTAAGTATTTGTAATACCTTATTTGTAACTAGAAATAAGAAGTCGTGCTTCTGACCAATATGTTGCAAGCACGACTTCTGTCCATAGATAGATAGATACATTTATTTATTAATTTATTCCACACACTATCTTTACAGGATAACCCCAATACAATAGTGGTTTGCAAACCTACACATTATAATAATACAAACTAATACAAAGCAATAACATAAAGAATAATAATATTTAAATATAACTTACAAAATTCAACAAAACTCTTGCGAATTCACTGAGATTGCACGAAAATATGTCAATACATAGAATAAAAGAATATTCTATGTATTGACATATTTTCGTGCAATCTCAGTGAATTCCAAAAAATTGTACACCAAAAACAATGACATAAATTTTAGACTACTACAATGGGCGGTCCTATCGCTAATTAACTGTGCAACTCTCCAATTTCTATAACTCTATAATTGTGTAGTAATTCGGAAATAGGACTTTACACGTAAAATTCGTGCTTTGGTCGTGCCCAACCTAGTGGTCGCAAGCACGACTTCTGAGCGTAAGTCCTGGTTTCAAAACTAGCTTCAATTTGACTCTATAAAGTTTCATAATTTATGAGTTGGTTACACCCAAAATAACTTCTATTTAACTGTTAAATTAGTTGTGTTAGAATGCCTCACTAGTCTCGTAGTCCCAAGTGCGACTGCTACGCTAGAGGTCCTGGGTTCGATCCCCAGGTCGAGCAAAGTGTTATTGGGTTTTTATATGAAATTCTCAGTAGCAGCTCGGAGTCTGGATTTACGCCCGGTTAATGGCAATAGGCTCGCCCCCTACTACATGGGACCTAAACATAGTGTGGGTGCACATCAGTACACCTCTGCCTAACCCTTCGGGGAATTCAGGCGTGATGGTATGTTATGTGCTATGTTAAATTAGTTGATGTTTTTTATATATCGAATGTTCGGAGTAGTTAAAGCTGCTAAAAACACAACCATTATTTATGACTTTGCCGTACTCGGGTAAATAATTAAATTCTAATTAAACGATCAAGTTACGTACTTTAACTAACAAAATCGTATAAAAACTATATTAATCGAAATACCCAAAAAGACAACGCCATAAACAACTGATCAAAAGTTCAACAAACTGATTTACCGTCATCCTTCAACTATTCCAACTCAATATAGGCACAACACTTGAACCTCTGCTTATCCCATAATTGAAATCGTGACACACATTATTTCTGAACGTGCCTTCGAACGATATCCAAAACTCTCTCATAAGTTTGCCCAAAAACCAAACCGAAATGTCTTATCAGACATATATTTCAGTAAGCAATTTTGAACTTTTGTACACAGGTCTATAAGAGATATATTCGGGTATAATGATACATTCTACCATGCGTATGTGTCGGCCCAGGGGAACTGGGCTGGTTATCATCTGGGAGTACTGACGGCCTACTTTTATCATAAGGCACAACAGAAGAAATGGGATCTGAGAGACTCAATCGTAAGTAGATTTTTTTAATTGGTCGGTAAATGAACAAACGAGCCACCTGATTGTAAGTAGTCATTGCATATGGATACCTACTATGATTCGTTTCCTTAAAAGTTTCTATGGACAGCAGCAACTATGAAAAGGATCTGAATCTCAGGCGCAATTTTCGAAACACACACAAAGGTTCTTTAAAACAGAATCCGATGTAGGGGTGATCGCCAGCAAGTCAGAGTCCTACGTCCTTAGGTCCTAAGTCAGTAGGTTCTACAACCGAGAATTTTGTGTCATCAACCCATTACGTGAAGTCTGCCATCCCGCAGTACAACAACGGACTACAGCCTAATCCCTCTCACTCTGAGACGAGACCCGTGCCCAGTAGTGGGACAATGTGATAGGTTCATCATCATCATCATCAACCCACCCACTTACTTTGTCCCACTGCTGGGCACGGGTCTCCTCTCAGAACGAGAAGGATTAGGCTATAGTCCACCACGCTAGCCTACTGCGAGTTGTCAGACACATTTTTTTTATAAAGTATTAATATCCCAATAAATAATTGTGATTGTTTTCCAGTTAATGAAGCTCCTCTTCATAGCGTCAATCCCCTTCGCCGTAGGGACAGTCCTCATGGGATAGAAACTCCATTTATTCCCATAAATAATTGCGATGTCTGTTTTCCAGTTAATGAAGCTCCTCTTCATCGGGTCAATCCCCGTCGCCATGGGGGCAGTTCTCATGGGGTGGGACCTCCATCACCGTGAGGCTTCGGCCTTCGAGTCTGCAGTCTTCAATGCTCTGAACCAGAATTTCTTTGCGTTGGCCATCTGTGTATTCATTATTGGTTACTTCTACAGGTGTAACAGTAAGTTGATCAATGTTTTCAGATAGATGTGTAAAATAGCCCTGCCTATATTCAGCGATCGGGTAAACTTACGGGTAAAATTAGACATTAAGATCGCCGGGATGTTTGTCCCATGTAATAGGGGGTGAGCTTATTGGCATTAGGCACAAACACGAATTCCGAGCTGCTACGAAAATTTTACAGAAACACCTCATAACACTTTGCTTGACCTGGGAATCGACGAGGACGAGGACCCAGTACCTCTATCGAAGTGCACGGTGCCATCTAATGCAAAAAAGTACTACTTTCAAGTCGAGCAACACTTTTATGGGTTTTTGTGTGAAATTTTCAGTAGCAGAAAAGCAATAGGCTCACCTCCATTAAACCTAAATATACCAGCGACATGTAGACATGTAGACACATAATATTAACCATATTATGTTATTTTAATTACCATAATTTCTGTATTTTCCAGAAATCTACGTAAATTCCGTCGAATGGGGACCTCTGCAACCACTGGGTAGGATGTCCTACTGCGCCATGCTGTTGCATGCAACTATATTGAGGACCTACGGAGGACAAATGAGGAGATCCTTCTATGCCACCGATTATACTGCTGTGAGTATACATATAAACATAAATTTAAAATATGAAAACCCCCGACAATTGCATTATATCTCGACCGGTTTTCATCAAACATAGCTAAGAACACTCCCGACTAATTCACCTTTCAAACAACTAAATCGAAATCGGTTCGTCCATTTGGGAGCTACGATGCCACAGACAGACAATCACACACACAGACACGCCAAACTTATAACACCCCGTCGTTTTTGCGTCAGGGGTTAAAAACCAAGGACTTATAAACTTGAAATTTAAAAGGTCGTTCAATTTTGATACCTACCTTTTTCCAGTATATAATAGTGTAGTGATGTTGTGATTTCATTAAAGACTATCATAGTTATTATTTTTATTCTTGTTAACCCCTCTTACTAAGCTAAATGCTTGTATTACGAGTGGGTTCACGTCGGTAGAGCAATGGGTGGGTTTCGAATCGGCAATCATAAGTCCGACGCCCTAGCCCTAGGAACTTCAAAATAAGGAAAGTCTATGTTTTTTGTCAATAAACTTTATTTACATTTCAGATAATGTTATACGCTGGTATTGTGAGTACAACATACTTATTTGCTCTTCCATTGTATCTCTTCGTCGAGGCCCCGGCCTGTCAACTCCAAAAACTACTTCTTGGCCCCAAACGGAGGCCGAAAGAGAAAGAAGATGCTAACGCCAATCACGTGAAACCAGGAATTTCTAGTTCTAATGCATCTGTAAATACTGTGTCTACACATATTTAAAAAGATTATATATTCTTTAAGTATGCCTAATTATATGAGAATTGTAGGCCTCAGATTATTTTATAAGGCCATAGATTATAAATAATGTTGATTTATATCTCTAGGAAAAATAATAGTTGTGGGTTTGATTATGAGTTTTTAGCAAAAAAATCTTTGTTCAAAAAATGTTTACTTTTTAATATTTTATTGGTCTGGAGTCCAATAAAAAGTTTTATCTTTAAAAGCTTTCGAAACGATGGGTTTAGGAAGTCAATTTTAATTTCCTCTGTGAACGATTACTTTTTGTAAGTTATTAAAAGCTAGAACGATTATTGTAAACATTATTATTGTTCAATATAATTATAATCCATACCAAGGCCTAGATTTTCGGTCAATTTTTGACTTTTTAAAAAACTTTGTGGAACACTGCCTTAAGGTATTATTTCTTTATTCACGTTAAATTATGAGGCTAAACAATTTAAATCTGTTACAAAACTTTATAATGTTTGGCCTCATAAGGCCACAACTTCTAAACCATATATCAAGCGCTGTAATGGCCCGGGTATTACAAAAGGCGACAGATGGTCGAGGATCATCTTGTAAATATAAAAATTGATGATATCATGCATAGATGTAAGGAACATTTATTAAAATGTTAAATATAAAACAAGACTTTGTACATAGTGTTACAAGTTAAGAAATTTAAATATATTTTTTTTAAATGATGTATTGAAATATGGAGCTTTTATTGTTAGAACGGATATATAGGGAAATGATTTTCCTATACCACAATGAGCACCCATCACACACACACACAAACCAAGCTTGCATTTAAAAAATGTATATTTAAAGAAACCCCGACAGTTGCATTCTATCTCGAGCGATTTTCATCAAACATAGCTAAGAACACTCCCGACTTATTCACCTTTCAAACAAAATAACTCAATCAAAACCAGTGTATCCGTTCGGGAGCTACGAGGCCACAGACAGATACATACACACAGACACGTCAAACTAATAACGCCCCGTCGTTTTTGTGTTGGGGGTTAAAAATAGAGAAAGTTTTTTTTTTAATCATCATCAACCCAGTTACTATACCACTGCTAGGCATAAGTCTCCTCTCAGAATGAGAGGAGTAAGAGTCTAAGCCCTCTCATTCTTAGACTAACCGTTAGACTATAGTCCACTACGCTGGCCTACTGCGGGTTGGAACATCACACGCCGGCGCCATCCGGAGAAACTCCCAGGCATGCAGGATTCCTCACGATGTTTTTCTTTCGCCATTTTTTTTTTGTGCGAACAAAAAAGCGAAATGCTTTAGTAAACAACTTAAGGCTTTGTGGCGATAATGGGCAGTCACGACCGGGGAAGTACTACCCTCCCACAGAATATCGACGTCAAGTAGCAGTATGCATACTGTTGCGTTTCGTACGGTGAGTGTGGAGTACCAAAGGCCCATTTCCTCCCTCAATCACCTTCCTTCTCCTTTTCCTTCGCCCTCCCTTTTCCTTAAATATGGTATTGCTGATTCTATGGACGGTGATGTCAGGGTAGCTCGCCTGCACGTTTGCCGAGATTTCCCAAAAAAACCTATATAATAATAACAACTGTTCTAAAAGAGCCGTTCAGTCAACAACATAATGTTATTACTTAAATTCCTAGGTAGCTACTTTTATTCACCGTTCCGCTCATAAAAAGTTAAGATGGAACTTTGCGACAAAGAAGTGAGGCCGGTTAAAACTACACGCACGTGATACGTTAATGACGTTTTGATAGACGTGTAGCGATAGCTCGACTGACAAGATAAGGCGTAGTTTCGGTATACGTGTGTGCGTGTAATTGTGTGTTGTACACCGTTAGGCGTAGTTTCAGCCGGCCTAACTTCTTTGTTCGCAAAGTTCCATCTTAACTTTTTATTTGATCTGAGCCGTTCCGTCTACAATATTTATTTATGTAAAACCTCACCCCGTATGCAGGATCGATATAGATTTGACAGCTCACGTCATTCAGCTTTGAACATGTTAATATACAGCGTGTTATCGAACTGAGACTGATTACGGAGTCAACTTTTATGGCATTTGGTAGTCGGAGTAATGATTTTGAATTTGATACCAATACTTTGCTTTGCCTTTTTTTATTACAAAGTAATTTTATGAAAATATACAAAACAACTTTTCTAATGTACAGCCGCCAGCACATCAGGTTATACAAAAATGTCAAATTACTCCAAATGATTTTAAACCTTAAATAGTTGACGATTAAGTTTCTTTTTTCCTTGAACCTATCATGATGCTTCAGAATCAATCAAATATAAATATACCTAAAAAGTGGATCAATCTCCAACACGTACATTGAATGTGGGTGAATTAATTAATCACACAATAGAAGCTGGTTTGTAGGCAGGTACAAAGGATGACACGATCACGTTAGGCTATCCAGCTGCACTTCAAAAATCACCGCTACTGCGACGAAATACGGTTCACGCAAAATCTATCGATCCAAAGGATAGACTCTTCATGCCAGACACCATTCACATCGATCCTGATGACGTAACTCCTGAACAATAAATCAAGGTGTTTCGTGGACGGAAAAACAAATGAAACAGAGATAAATAGATGGAAATTATGCATTTCATAAACTTACAACTTTTTTACATAAACATAACATAACATAAACAGAGGTGTACTAATGGACACCCACATTTCACATAACTTTTTAGGTTCGATGTAATAGGGGGCGAGCCTATTGCCATTAACTGGGCACAAATCCAGACTCCGTGCTGCTACTGAGAATTTCATAGAAAAACCCAATAACACTTTGCTCGACCTGGGGATCGAACCCAGAACATCTAGCGTAGCAGTCGCACTTAGGACCACTAGACTAATGACTGCCTCTTTGTACGTAGATCGTTGTCATAGAGGAAAAATTTCGCCAGATTCCTGTTACATTGTACTGAAAAGAGGCATATTAAATCAGTCTGATGTAATTTGTAACTTGTTGGCAACCCTGTCACAATCCTCAATTATTTCATGCTCCACTCAAATATCGACCTTCGACAACAAACACTACAGTTGGATTTCCTACAGCAGGTGTGTTGGGATTAAGCCGAACACTGCATATATCGATTATCGACACACCGATTAAGGATGTCACTTGCATGGGATTAGGCTAATTCATAGTGCATGTGTCGACGCGTCAAGCTGTGACGTGGTGTGTAGTATAGACGCCATTTACACCGAAGTGTAATATACGAACCCCACAGTTCACTAGTATGTTTAGATATAAAACTGAATCCCTATTTCCTTTTATTCACGCTATATCTTGCGAAGACTTTACCGAATTCATTCGTCTTTTTTCTAAGTTTTCAGTAAGTTCAAGTTCAAATGTTTTTATTTCAAATAAGCTTAACGTTATGACTAGTTGCACGGTTCCAAAAAGTTGATTCTATCGAGAAGAATCCGGCAAGAAACTCCATGGACATGAACAACGTCTGTCGAATCAGCTAGTTAGTAGATAATATAGATTATAGATCATAACTTTTATACACAAAAGCATTAGATGTATAATGTCAATCCAATAACCTGTCTCGGGCTTCAAATATCACACTAAACGCAATTTTTCATTCGCACCAAAATTCACGGATCAATATTATTTCGCTTTACGAAACAGTACACTACGGTGTGAATGTCGGTCGTTATAACCCCCGTACATCGTAGTACTGACAAGAGATAGATCACAGCTGTTGCTACTATATTATCGAGGAGATCCTGTCGGGGTGTAGGTAGGGGTATGTATTTCCCTAAATGTAGATTAGAATGTCCTGTCAATGATCGACATTGTGAGATACCTACAACTACATATTATTATTGAACTAGCTTTTGCCCGCGACTTCGTCCGCGTAGTTTAGTTTTTCCCCAATCCCGTGGGAATTTCCCAAAATATCGTTATAATTTAAAGCCTGTAAGTTAATGTGATGTATAAACAATAATACTGTAAAGTTTCATCACAATCCGTTCAGTAGTTTTTGCGTGAAAGAGTAACAAACATCCATCCATCCATCCATCCTCACAAACTTTCACATTTATAATATTAAGTAAGTATTAGTATTAGTAGGATAGGATAGGATAGGATAGGAAGTAGGATAGTAGGATTATAACATAACATTCCTTTACGTATATACACAACTAATATTATTGTATCGTTTGATACCGCACGTTTTCACGATATATATATACCTATAGAGATGCAAATGCTATGCTAGAAGTGCTGGGTTCGATCCTTAGGTCGAGCAAAATGTCATGTAATTTTTCTATGAAATTCTCTGTAGCAGCTCGGAATCTGGATTTGTGCCCGGTTAATGGCAATAGGCTCGCCCCCTATTACATGGGACCTAAACATACTGGTGAAATGTTGGTGTACATGAGTACATCCTGCCTTTCCCTTCGGGGAATACAGGCGTAATGGTATGTATATATCTAGAAAATTGAGAGAAAGAAGAGTCTAGAATAGGACATTCAGTACATTGAGGCTCAAAATATCTTTTGGGATACCAAGAATTCCGCGAGAAACAGCAATATTGGTATAGCATTGATAGTCATAAAATACACTTACGCCTTTTTGCCACAGGGGTAGGTAGAAACTATAGACCGCCACTTGCAACAGGCTTGCATACGTCTTTCGCATCTCACTTTTTTGGAGGACCATGCCGATAAGGTCAGTTCATGTCGTTCTAGGGCGACCTCTCCCGACACCGGCCGTTGACACGTTGTAGATTAACCAGGTTAGGTAACCCAGACAGCCGCCTTACTTTGTTAAATTATTTCATCACCACTGCTCCAAAAACAATGAAAGAAAACATCGTGTGGAAACCGGCATGTCCTAGAAAATTCGAAGACATGTGATATCTACCAACTGGGCCCACGTGGTGGATTATGGCCCACTCCCTCTCACCGAGAGGAGGCCTACGGCCCAGCAGTGGGTACATTATAGACTGATTATACTAGACTAATGAGGCAGTTCAAATACAAATCTCTACTAATATTATAAATGCGAAAGTAACTCTGTCTGTCTGTTACGCTTTTACGCCTAAACCACTCAACCGATTTTGATGAAATTTGCTACTGAGATAGGCTAAACCTTGAGAAAGGACATAGGCTATATATTATCCCGTAAAATGAAAAGAAAGGTATAGTCCACGCGAGCGAAGCCGCGGGCGCAGAGCTAGTAATTAAATAAATACGAAGAGAAATTTGAATTTGCCGGGCTAACTGAGTGCATCTGCGTTATATATTTATATGCAATGATAAACCGCAAGATCTAAAACATGACCCACTGTCCAATGCTCTTCGCTTTATCTAAAGTCAAGAATACCTATATGTGCTGTCCCTTTCTTGCTAATATAAAGTGAAAGAGACAAAAACAAAATGAATCATTAAGGAAAATAATGCTACATGACCAGTTTCGAATCGACTTGGAAGTGTGTGCTTGGAAATATTGTTTGCGTCAGTAAAAAAAATGGTAGTTTTTAAACAGTTTTCTATGTGATAATAAAACCAGTGATTTAAGTGAAGTGAATAAAATAACCTTAATGGATAAAAATTTTCTCAAATAAATCACACAAGTAAGTAATTAAAATTCGACAAAAAAATATTTACATAGATTATACTTATTTATTTTTGTAAATAGATCCTTTAAAAACACTTTTACAAGTCAAAGTTTTTTTGTCCGATCGTGCCGTGCCGGACCGGGATCGCGTTGACATCTAGTTTTCAACCGACTTCAAAAAGGAGGAGATTCTCAATTCGTCTGTATGTTGTTTTTTTTTTGTATATTTGTTACGCGATATCTCCGCCAATTGTGGACCGATTTTAATTATTGTTTTTTCGTTTGATAGGTATAGGATATACTTCAGAGGTGGTCTTGTTCAAATTTTATCAAAATCGGTTAGGCAGTTTTGAAAATATCAACAAAAATCTAAAAATTGTTTACATCGATGATATTATCGTTTACTCTGAAACATCGCTGTCTTATTGGACCAGTGCGTTTAGTTGGCTAACAAGTACTTCTAAACAAAACTTTCCACTAAAAATTACAAAATAAAATTACTTTTAGGGGAAGTCGGTGGCAAACAGAAGACTCACTAAATTGAAGTCACCGACTTTCCAAACTGTTTTAGACAAAATTATTTTATTATTTTTTGAAGGCGGTTTAACTTTTTTATTAAAAGTAATTTTTACTAGATGGCGTTGGCATTTACTGACTGACAACCTGAGAAAAAATGCCGAGAAAATCTTAGAGAACCATTGTCTATTTGAAAGTCCGAACAGTAGTAGTATCATCAGATACATAATTGCGAGTTTAACAATGTGGGACAATATCTGATCTGAACTTTTGAAGAAAGAGCCATAGCAGCTTTGAGTTGACTTGTCCTATCTGACGGCACACATACCTACATCAGTCATTGTTTAACTACCCTGTGCGGTCGCAAGAGTGGTTGTTAAGCGTGAGGTCCATAGTTGGGTTTCTACTTAAAATCTCGATAACACCACAGTGTTTGGATTAATAGTAATAAGATTACATGAAACGAGTCCCTATTACATGAAATAAAGGGTACATACTAATTTTGGGCCATTCGTATATCTCTGACCTTTGAGGATAAATCGTGTTGGTATGGTATATAATTTTTTAAACAGCTCCCTTAGGATCAAGCCTTCTAACAAGGGCGGTTTTACAAAACAAACAATTGACTGACATAAAGTATGCCGAGACTCTGAACAAATATCCAACACAAATATTTATTTGTCTCTGGTGGGAATTAAAATCACGTTATTCGGCGTAACGGTACTGACATGACATCAAACTTTATGTATGTATTAGTATATTAGGAACATCTATGTGAAGCGGCGGTAGGGCATCGGACTTGCGATCATGTGGTTGCCGGTCCGAAACCCAACCATTACACTACCGACGTGAACCCACCCGTAACACAAGCATTTAGCTTAGTACGAGGAGTTAACAATAATACTAGAAATGTGCAACCCACATTAGGGCTAGTAAGTTTTTTAAAGAAAAAATAATAAAAATACCTATATTTTATTTATTTAAGATTTTTCACTTTGGCAGGTTTGATATTGATGCTGATGATGATAAATTTATTGAAGAGGTATTAGTAGTACCTATATTGATTAGGTCTGTCAATAGTAGGTATGACTATTGACAGACCTTTAGGAGCTATAAAATCCCGAATACTTCCCGTTAAATTTTTTTTTGGCTTCTGTTTCTTTAATAAAGAACCTCTATATTAGTTTTATCAATATCTGCTACAGAAATAACGGTTAGAACTTGGGCAGTCTCGTCAAGAAAAATCCTTTTAATTTCTGTTTGGTTTTCCAGAATTCCATAAAGAACAATGATTCGGCTCCTGGTACTCCTAACATTGGTTGCTAGAGCGAAGCAAGTTGGTATAGTTGGAAACCCACTCGCCCACTACGGCCCCTGTGATGGTAACAATGACATACTGGCTTCATTCGAAGCTGGACTTCCTCCAGGAGAAGAGAACCAGTACCGTTTGAATATAATAGGACAAATCACAAAACATTCACAGATCAATTTGAAATTTGATTCCGATGCTAGTGTTACTTTGGTAAGTGGGAAGCGAAACTGTGGGCGGTAAAAAGTGGTACTCTTCTACTGGGGTCACCTGTGTTACTTCCGAATTACCAAATAGTCGACCGACAAGCCAAGACGTGGTAACATTATTGTGTTCCAGATTGAAGATTAAGTTACTAGACATATTAGTGAAATTATTAGACTTATTATAATAATAACGGCCGGCCATGGACGCCGGAGAGACTGAGGGAGGAATTGGGCCTCCGGCGCTCCACACTCACCGTACGAATTTTTTTTTTCAGTCTGATCCCATGAAAGCCAGAATCTCAACTTTCGGTGATACTTTTAATGTAAGATTTTTTAAGGCTTCTAAAAATCTTGGCTTGAAAGTAAAAGGTCCTGCTACGGGTACCATACCTTATGTTAAAAGTATTGAATTGGATGGAGACGAGATTTGTCAAAAACCAAATCCAGTAAGTACAAATAATGTTTTTGTTATAAATGTATTCAGGAAAACACACCAACATCTTTTTGTATTTTTTAGGCATTTTCCATGCAAAGATTATTAAGTTATTTTAGTGAAGGAAAAATACGACATGGCGGGTGGGAGTCGCGGTGGCTTAGCGATCATAGCGTCTGGTGTACTTAACCAGAAGACGCAGGTTCGAATCCTGCCCGCGGTCGTATTTTTCCTTCACTAAAATAACTTAAACACACCAACAATTCATTAACTTGTCCCACTTCTGATAATGTCACGAAGGGTCACTTAGAAGAAGATGGGTTGGGGACACCAGGCATAATGCAGATTGGCTGACAAACATTTTGCTTGCAATAAATCTAAAGCTGTTTTAGATCTAGAAATAGTGAATGACATTGTAGTTAAATAATTATATTCAAATGCAGACGTTAATGACCTTTTAATTAAAGATCATATCATACGTGTTACAAGAAGCGTAATTTTTATTGTAGTTAGTGGATCTAATATATTGCTACTTATTAGCGGACTAGGTATTGTACTCTATATGATCTCTCATTAAAAAGGAAAATTATATGTGTATTTAATTACTTGAAGAAGTTAAGTGAAGTTGTGAAGTTAAGTGCTCCTCCTAATAAATTGTGTCTATTTATTACACTAACCACCTCGTGCAGGTGGCCAGCACATCAAGTTACCACAAAATGACAAATTTTCTCACTCGATTTTGACCATAAATATCTAATGTTTAAAATATTGTCAGTTTTATATAAACTGATGTGCTGTCGACTGTACTATGTTTTCCTCCACTGCTACGACGCTCTATATCTGTTTCAAAATGCATCTTGTATTATAATTACAGGGCTACTTCGATCGATTCATCCAAGGGATCAAAGATACAGCAGAAATCGCTCTAACAGTACCAGATGAATCGTGCGGCCGTCGTAAAGTGACACACACTGAGCTGATAGTCCATGGTCAGCCTACAAAGCCTGGGGACTGGCCTTGGCATGTAGCTATCTTCAGGGTGGAAGGCTCGTTCATAAGATATATTTGTGGTGGCACGCTGCTGTCTAAGACTTTGGTGATGACAGGTAAGCTGTAGAATGATGTGACAATTTTTTTAAATAAGAAATTTTGAAGAAATATTAACGTATTTGGGCAGACGTGAAGCATATTAACTAGAGTTTTAAAAATTTCAAAACCGTTTTGTACTATATGCTACAATACAGATTTTGAGGGCAATATTTTTAGAACTCAGTTACGTGATAGTTGATAACGCAGTTCCTACTGCCATAACTCTAGAATGTATTAAATACACACATTGTGAAAAACAAAAGCCAGATTCCGAGGCTACTGAGAAGTTCATAGAAAACCCCAATAACACTTTGCTCGACCTGGGGATCGAACCCAGGACCTCTAGCATAACAGTCGCGCTTAGGACCACTAGATTAATGATATGCACATCACTACGAAAACTCGGTTAGATTCGAGACCTTTGACTGGGTATTCCAATGGTCATATCACCAGCCAGTACTCAAAAACCTTGTTGAATCACAACTCCTCACGAGTACATTGTATTTATTCCAACAGCTGCTCACTGCGCTACCATATTAGGTCGTCCAATTGTTCCGAATGCATTGAGTTTAATTCTTGGCAAGCACAACCTCATTGGTGGAGATATAGCACCGCAGGAAAGAGAGGCAAGTATTCCAGTTTTATTTTTTCATAGATGGACCTCTCTTCACGCTTTTTAAAATAACGTGGAGAATCCTTGTCGTACCAGACAGAGGAATATATATCTGTCAGATATAATAATAACATAAATAATGATGTGGGGTTTGTGGAAGATGTAGAATGGGCCCAATCATAGGATGAGAAATTAATTGACCTTTTAAGTTAAATCATTAAAAGTTTGTAACCTATAGTTTATTTGCTATGGGTATACCATGTTTGGTGAAGGAAGACATCGAGAAAGGAAACCTGAGAGAGAGAGAGAGATTTTCTTGACGGTGATGGCGTGTAAATTCTGCCAATTCGCTGAAGGCTAATGCGGTGGAGTATAGCCGAATCCCTCTTAGTAGTGACCCTTGTCTAGCAATGGAACGATGTAATGGATAATGATGATACTATACATTTATTTCCAGTCATATATTTTTTTTCATGTAGAAATTAAAACCACATTCCATATCAGAGCTGACCCTCATTAGTCTAGTGGTCTTAAGCGCGACTGCTACGCTAGAGATCCTGGGTTTGATCCCAAGGTCGAGCAAAGTATTATTAGATTTTTTATGAAATTCTCAGTAGTAGCTCGGAGTCTGAATTTGTGCCCGGTTAACGGCAACACCTCTGCCTACCCCTTCGGGGAATACAGGCGTGATAGTATGTTGTTTTAATATCCAAATCAAAAAATCGAACTCCTCAGTGTCTAATACAGTAATCACTAAATTAAAAGATACATACATACATAGGGATGCCGCAAGGTGATATATTAGGTCCATATGGGCAAGCAATTTTTAAAGGTAAATTTTCACCTGCGTCCATCCCTTTTTTACACGAGAGAAAAAACACGATTAATCAAGACCTTTTAATTACTAAAAGTTATTGAATAGATTAGTTAGAGAGCTTCATAAATGGAAATTAATTGCCTGACACATTAGGACCAAAACTCATTAAGCCTTTGTGTATGTTATGCTTGTTAGGTATTAATTTAACTGATAATTATTCAGTTATCAAATAGGTATGTATTTGTGTCTACCGAGTAATACATTTTCAATGCAATCATAATTGAATATTAGTTTTAGCATAATAGCCTAGAGGCTGCGCTCATTATAATTCAGTATAACTCACAATTAATTTTCTTTTTTTAAATTTAGTTTTCAATATATTTGTTTAAATCTTCTTTCAGATCTTCGAAATCATAGTCCATCCAGCATTTGACGCAAAGACACTCAACAATGACATAGCTCTACTGAAACTGAAGTCAGAAGCTGTATTTGATGATTACGTCCAACCAGCTTGCTTTTGGAATAACAATAATTATAAGAAGCTGCCATCTGGAGATGTTTACGGAACTGTAAGTTTGTACCTTTATGTCACTGATATAAAGTTCATAGTTCGATAGTTTAAAAGCCCTTTAATTTCCCTTTTATTTTATTTTCCTCCGCCAACTCGATCCAACTCTCGCAATATGCATTCAAATAATCCCACCAACTCTTTCTAAGCCTACCTCGACGACGCTTTCGATCTTCAAGGACCTATTGAGGCCCTTATCTAGCGTTCATTATGCATGTGCCAAATCTTTGCTATGTTCAAATATCTTGTTCAAACGTCGTTTCAAAACAAATATCTTTATGAGCTCCCATTTCTTCCTTTCAACCAAAGGACCTCGATTTCGCTTATAACAATGAGATTTGTGATATTTTTCAGGTTGTAGGTTGGGGTTTCAACCACCAAGATGTGTTGTCAACCACACTACAGCAAATAACAATACCTCTAGTATCCGAGGCAACCTGCTTGAAGAGTAATCCCATATTCTTTCAAAAGAAACTGAATTCAAACAAATTTTGTGCTGGTTTTACTAATGGTGAGTATGCATTCTGAGTAAAAACTGAAATACTGATCGTTCTGATTCTTAAAGAGGCACCAACCCTTAAATATCTTATGAATTTTCTAAACTTTGTAATAAAAGGATAAGGATGACAAATATATAATTTCGTCTACCTGGGTCCAAAATGATAGGAAACAATTCTAAAACATGTCTCTAGAGAGCTGCAATGCTACATCAGGGTTGGCCGATTTGGTTAACAAAATCATGTGACCCTTCCCAAAACTACCAAAAAAAAATAAAAAACTTCTACTCTCTGAATTACACATTGGGCAAGTCTCTATCTCTTACATAGATAGTCGTTATACAAACAAACATGACTGCGGCGCACTGCTTATATAATCCACTCACTCTAGAATTGTATTAAATACTCCTTTTTTGGAGAGTTCCATTTTGGAGAGCATCAGTTTAGACAGCTGCTTTAAACAAAAAAAAAATTTGGGATCTCAAAAGCAATAAAGGTTGGAGAGTTCCATTTTCAAATGAGGATCTTTTTACTAAAGATCCCCTTTTTGGAATGATGCTTCTTTTCAAAATGGACTCTGCAAAACACCAGTCCTAATAATTTCACCTAAAATTCCAGGTACATCAGCCTGCAACGGAGACAGTGGTGGTGGATTAGTTATCTTCGTGCCAGACACTCCTGGTGGATCTCTCAATTCTTCTGGCGCATGGCACGTTCGTGGTATAGTCTCTACCACTGTCAGCAGAACTGATGCTGCAATCTGCGATCCCTACCACTATACAATATTCACTGATGTCGCGAAGTATAGGGAATGGGTTTTAGGTTATTTGAACTCATAAGACTAGTTTGTTAGAATACATTTTCGTAAAAAAATTCAAAGTTTTTTTTGTTTTAATTGGACCACTGAATATAATAATTATAATACCTATCTCAAAAGGCTACGTGCCTATAAAACTTCCAACAAAAATTTAACTGCCCTCAAGAGGATATACATAATGATATGTGGAAAACAGTTTGTGATGTCGGTGTCGAAAACAAGGACCAACTGAGAAGCATAGGTACTCTTACAAACAAAAAAAAAGGATTTTCCAAATCAGTCCAGCCGTTTCCGAGTAATCGAGAAACATACAAGAAAATACATTCCAACCATATCCTAAAAATACAATAAACCTCTTCGTTGAAGTGGCATAAAAACTCACTAATTACAAAAATATACAAAGATAAAAATAATATACAACACTTTGTTTCTTTGTTTCACAAAAACAAACACCAAGTTGTAAACAAAATGAACACAACAATACCTACTTAAATAATTAATCATCTCTCCAACAGATGTCGCTAGCGAAACAAGCTTTTAAAAGGGGAAAAAGTAACGCGAGCACCAATATATTTCCTGTTAAACTTTTAATGTGACGTCATTACTCTTCAAGAGTTCTCTAAATGGAGACGAGCAGGATCGTTTACTTAACAATGTAGGTACAGTCGCCAGCAGGTCAAGGTATACAAAACTGTCAAATTTCTCCAAATGATTTTTAACCTTAAATTGTTGAAGATAAAGTTCAAAATCAACTGAGAAAATTTGACATTTTGTGGTAATTTGATGTGCTGGCCGTAATTATGTGTTTTGAAAAATGTTACAAGTTTAGATTTTAATAGGCTGTTTTAGGGTATATTAAGGGAAGACCTAGAAGAAAGGGAGACGACATAAGTCTAGTACCTAGTTCTCAACGCGACTGCTACGCTACAAGTCCTTGATTCAATTCCCAGGTCGAGCAATATGTTATTAAGGTTTTCTGTAACTCTCAGGAGCAGTTTGAAGTTTGGAACTGTGCCCAGTTAATACATAAGTTCTAAACATAGTGGTACACATCTGCCTTACCCTTCAGAGATTACAGGCGTGATGATTTTGTTTTTTTATTTTTTATAGCCGTGTTTTAAACACAACACTTTGCTATAATAATTTCAACAGGCGTTTTCTCAATGTAAAATAATTTATTTTGTTTGCATAAACATACATAACAATACATACACAATAAATTCGTATTGTGTATGTATATTAGTACACCTCTGCCTAACCCTTTGGGATTAAAGGCGTGATGGTATGCATGTACGGTTAAACTAAAAATTATTCAACAAAATCATTACGACGATTTTCACTTTGCTATAATAATTTCAGCAGGCGTTTCGAAATGTTTCAATATTTACATGCATAAACAACTGTATCGTAAGCTTTCATTCATGTTGTTATATAATCTGAAAACCAAATATTGTTGAACACAGTAACAGTTTAATTTTATCGTTGTATTACTCTATTAAACAGAACTGATCGTTAATGAATATAACATAACATCCCGCCAGTTTTCCCCGAAGGGTTAGGCACAGGTGTACTTAATGTGCTATTGTACGCCCATATTTCGTCAGTATATTTAGGTCTCATGCAATAGGGGGTGAGCCTATTGCCTTTAACCGGGCACAAATCCAGACTCCGAGCTGCTACTGAGAATTTTATAGAAAAGCCAAATAACACTTGCTCGACCTGGGGATCGAACCCAGGACCTCTAGCGTAGCAGTCGCGCTTAGGACCACTAGACTAATGAGGCAGTCAATAACGTATCTAAGAACAAAGAACATGTCGTCTTAAACAAAAAAATATTTAGGTAATAAAAATCGGTACATCCGTTCAATTGCTATAGGCACACAAATACACATTGCAAACTTATTTCTTACTTATCCTCTTCTGTTCTATAAGTAGTGAAAAACATACCCCTAAGTAACACAAAAAATTTTCACCATTGTACAAAAAAAAATAACACAACCCTAATTCAACTCTCAAAAACCAAAACAGGCGCACAGAAAATTAATTCTCACAGCAAATAACTCACTCGGTGACATCTCAACGTCAAAAATTACTCAGTTCTAATAAAGAGCGCCGTAATTTTTTCTCAGGACAACAAGAGGGTGAAAAAAAAAATATAAATTGCCCCTTTGCTCTTGACAGAAGAGTCGTTATACCCGAGTTTTATGTGCCGCAGTTTATCAACGGATGAACGGGGGTGTAACAGCGGCTTGGCAAGTTAGGTTTTAAGACGAGCGTCGCTCGCCACGGTGTGAGTGACGGCATTGAATACAGGGTGAAGGATAATTTAGCTAGGTACATATAAGCATAGAAGTGTGTTCTATAAAATTATATACTAATTCACTTACTTACCCTTATATAAAAACACACATACCATCATTCCTGTATTCCCCGAAGTATTAGGCAGAGGTGTACTAATGTACACCCACATTGTCCTGGTATTTTTAGGTCCCATGTAATAGGGGGAGAGCGTATTGCCACTAACCGGGCACAAATCCAGACTCCGAGCTGCTACTTAGAATTTCATAGAAAAACCCAATAACACTTTGCTCGACCTGGGGATCGAACCCAGGACCTCTAGCGTAGCAGTCTCGCTTAGGACCACTAATGGGGCAGTCCATTCGTTCGTTTTAATGTAATCAATTTGTTGGTAAACCTCAATAAATAAATAAAAATCTTGGTCACGTAATCTAACCAAACGGTGAAGCAAAGCTTTCATATATTACCTAGCAGTTTCATACTCACAAAAGCTCCATGTTTTCTTTTAATCCCATCCCCATTATAACTATAAACTTAAAAACACAACACAAACTTACCTATACAAAGAAAACCCTTCCTGTATTCCGAGTTTTAATTAAAAACAAACAAAATGTCGCATTGATAACAAACAAATTTATTATGCATCAATTTTGTTTACACGGTGTGTTTTTGTTTTTAGTCCTTCCCTTCAAAAAGAACCTGTGAAATTCATAAGGGTTCCATTATGATGTATTTTTTGTGGATTCGGACCTTAATAGAAAAAAAGGTACCATTAAAGGATTATTCCGTTGTCAGTCTGTACAAAAATTAAGCTTCTAAACCTACAAACATACAAACCATCACGCCTGCAGTCCCCGAAAGGTTAAACAGATATGTATCTACTTAATGTACACTGCACACACATTTACAGTTCGTGAGTATATTTAGGTCCCATGAAATAAGGGCGAGCCTATTGCCATTCACCGGGCACATATTCAAACTCAGAGTGGCTATTGACTATTTCCTTGAAAAACCCAATTACAACATCTCATGTAGGAAATCGAACCAACCACGATTACACCAATGACTCCAGTAAACCTCATGAGAGCCTTAAAAAATCTTCTCTACACGAGACACGTGTAAAAGTTCAAGAAATAACGCGACGATTACCACATGTAATATTGGTAGCTACAGTTAACTAATTTCCTTGTTCGAGCCGTTACCTCTACCTTTTACCGCAGATGTTAATTTCTGGATCTGTCCTAATTTAGTGTATATTTTTTTGCGACTTCAAAGTCCATTGGACTGCCAAGTCAAAGGTCTCGTCTAAGAATCCAAGTTTGTACATAGCAAAAATCCGCACATGACTTTTCAAAGTCGTGTAAGTATTAATTAATTACTTCACGCGCTTAAACGGTGAAGGAAAACATCGTGAGGAAACCTGCATGCCTGAAAGATTTTCTCGACGGCGTGTGAAGTCTGACAACCCGCAGTAGGCTAGCGTGGTGTACTATAGGCTAACCCTTCTAATTCTGCGACGAGATCCGTGCCCAGCAGTGGGGCAATTAAGTATTAATTTAATGAATTGATGATGACAACCACTACTACTAATGAGGCATTAGTTTAATGGTTCTAAGCACGACCAGTATGCTACAGGTCCTGGTTTCAATCCCCACTATGAGCAAAGTATTATAGAGTCTTTCTAAGTAATTCTCAGTATCAGCCCAGAGTCTGGATTTGTGCCCGATTAGTGGCAATCGAGCCCATTGCCACTAATCGGGCACATGTGACCTAAACATACCGGCGAAGTTTGAATGTATACATTAGTACACCTCTGTCTAACTCTTCAGGGAAGACGTGCGTGAAGGTATGATGATGATGATAATGATATATCAATAATGGGCTTGTAATCGCAAGCGTATATGCTAAATGCCAGCTTGTGGGTTCAATTCTGCTGGACAAAGTGTTATCGGGAATAATCCCAGTAGTACCTTCAAGATTTGATTTGTTATTCAAATTCCATTTCAATAAAATGCAAACATATAAAATACCAATTAATTACCTCTGTCAACAGTGCTTCGTTTCAAAATAATATCTTTGAACAGTTAATTCCTATAAATATTTCAACGTCCTCTAAATCATCGAAGGCTTCACCTTGATAATTAATGAATCACACAGCTCAATTCACAAATGAAACGGTTCAAACTCAATCTCTTGTGTTTCAAAACAATTTGGGAAATTCTAAGAAAATTATTGTCAACTTTGACATTTATTATTCGTTCATCATTTTATTATCGTTCGAGAATTTGGTAAGGGTGTTCAAATGTTCAGTGTTTATTTTGAAACATTTTATTACATTTCCTAGTGATTTACGATTGCTTAGAGGTTTTTATTTGTGTTAGCGTTTAGGTACGTGCGTTAAAAAGCTTTATTTTATATTTTTTTATGGGATAACTCGGCAAATGAGCAGGCGAGCTACCTGATGGTAAGTTGTCAGCCGCCCATGGACATCTGCAAAACCATAGGTGTATCACCAACCGTCTTTCGGGTCAGCTCTTTCTAGATGAATAAGTTAGATTATAAGAACATATTGTAATTTATAGTATAGTTAGTATAGTATTCTGTAGTCATAGTTGTGATAGAAATATATTTGGCAAAATAATATGATGAAAACTCTCAATGGAATTGTGCCCGGTAAATGGCAATAGGCTCGCCCCCTATTACATGGGAATTAAACATACCGGCGAACTGTGGGTGTACATTAAGTACACCTCTGCCTAACCTTTCGGGGAATACAGGCGTGATGGTATGTTTATGATGGTATGAAACTCTCAATGTTTTAAGATCAGAATATACAGTCGCCAGCACATCAGGTAATACAAAACTGTCGAATTACTCCAAATGATTTTAAACCTTAAAATGTCGATAATTAAGTTCAAAAACGACTGAGAAAATTTGACATTTTGTGGTACGAGTAACTTGATGTGCTGGCGACTGTACTACCATATTCGAGAAAACTAATTTGATTTGATTCGACTTCTTATAAAAATTGTCCCTTATACTTAGCTCCTCCATTTCTACTAAGTCTTCGTATACACTCCACGCTATCTCTCTCATTACTGCTACTCTATTATCAAGCTACTACAAAACGGCAATTTCGAATCTCTTAATTCCTATTCCTTGGTGCTCCTTGTTACTCTTAAGAGTTTTAATCTCAGGCTAATTCCTTTATTAGTTCAAGAGTCCAAGATTTTCTTTTGTAGACTGGTATTTTGTGTCGTAGAATTATTGACATGGAAAAGCGTTCCTTGCGAAGTAGGAACAGTATAAAAACTCTGAAGATTGATACATTGAAAAATAGTGTGATAAGACAAGAATGCCTCGTGAGTCTTGTGGTCCCAATCGCGACTCCAACGCCAGAGGTCTTGGATTCGATCTCCAGCACGAGCAAAGTGAGCAAAAACATACCATCACGCCTGTACTCCCCGAAGGGTTACGTAGAGGTGTACTAATGTACACCCACATTTCGCCGGTATGTTAAGTCCGATGTAATAGGGGCGAGCCTACTGCCATTAACCTGCCACAAATCCAGACTCCGAGCTGCTACTGCGAATTTCATAGAAAAACCCAATAACATTTTGCTCGATCTGGGGATCGAACCCAGGACCTCTAGCGTAGCAGTCGCGCTTAATTAATTAGGTACAGTAAAAAAATACAGTTGAGGCAAGTGTAAAGTATTTTATTTAGTATTACGTAAATATCAGAAAATAAAATTATATAATTATTACTTGAATTAATTTAAAGTGCAGTGATAGCCTAGTGATATGACTATTGGACTGACAAGTCAAAGGTCTCGAGTTCGAATCCAAGGCACGCACCTCTAACTTTTCGAAGTCATGTGCGTATTAATAATTAATTATCACGCGCTTAAACGGTGAAGGAAAACATCGTGAGGAAACCTGCATGCCTGAGAGATTTTCTTGACGGCGTGTGAAGTCTGCCAACCCGCAGTAGGCTAGCGTGGCGGACTATAGCCTAATCCCTCTCCTACTGAGAGGAGACCCGTGCCCAGCAGTGGGACAATGTAATGGGTTGATGATGATGATGACTTGAATTAATTAATTATTAGGTACTATTATTAGAGATACTTTATTTATTTCTCTTTTTCAGAAAACTTTAAGTATTATTATTTGTTCCAGTTCAATTAAAATATTCATAGCTGAAACAGGACTATGTCGAGTCAGCTAGTTCATTATTAAACATTCAGTTACCCATCCCAAAAAAAACCCTACAATAAAAACCGAATCGCTCTGTCCCATTTGTCATGCCAACTATTTGATTTATTAATCGTTTATGTGAGGAATTCCGCCAATAGGAACCCTTTCCGTGGCTATTGTCAATGGGTTTCCTCGACGGCTGGGGAAAATCGATTGTACTATTGTGTGGGCAATTGTGGTTGTAGTTATCCGATAGGGTTAAGGTGGTGAGGGAGATTATTCCGGATTCAATAAAATTTAATCGGATAATAAGATACAGGTATGCTAGTCAATTTGAAGGTTCATCATCATCATCATATACCCATTACATTGTCCCACTGCTGGGCACGGGTCTCCTCTCATTGCGAGAGGGATTAGGCTATAGTCCGCCACGCTAGCTTACTGCGGGTTGGCAGACTTCACACGCCCTCAAGAAAATCTCTCAGGCATGCAGGTTTCGTCACGATGTTTTCCTAATTTGAAGGTTAAAAGATACTATTTTTTAATTTTTACAAGGTTTTACTTAACTTGCTATGTTATGTATGTATTTTTGTTCGGGTCAAATCTTACAAATGATCTTCAAAGTAGTTATCCACAACCAATTGAGCTGAAATTAATCTTGCACGCACATTTAGTTTGAATGAAAATGCATGGTCAGGTGAAATTATTCTAAGTCCAGTATGACGAACTTTAACAGCTTGTTTTTTAAAAGGGGTAAGCAGCAACTATAGACCGCCACTTGCTACGACTCTTGCATACCTCTTTCGCTTTTTCCATATTCATACATATTTTCATTGACACTCGCCGGTTGCGAGTACTATGCACCTGACCATATGTCTTTCTAGGGCGACTTCTTCCGCAACTGCTGCTGATATTCGCATCATAAATTCCATCTGTTAATCGTCTTTCATTCATTCTCTCAACATACCCAAACCAAACCATTTTTGTAGTAGTAGTGTCGCGCTGGCATGGCTACATGCCAGCATGAATGGGTAGAAACGACCGGGGAAGTACTACCCTCCCACAGAATATCGACATCAAGTAGAAGTATGCATACTGTTGCGTTTCGTACGGTGAGTGTGGAGCGCCGGAGGCCCAATTTCTCCCTCAGTCCGTTTCCTTCTCCCTTTCATATTTCCCTTCCTTTTCCTAGGCTCCTAATAGGCTCGGCAACGCATCACTAACTCTTTAGTTTTGCAGGTGTCAATAGACGGCGATGACTACTTACCATCAGGTAGCTAGCCTGCTCGTTTTCCGAATTATCCCATAAAAAAATACTCATTTATTTTAATTACCTCTTTTCAGTTTTTAGACTATTATTATTCCTTCTTCATAGTACCAGGTATCTCTAAGAAATTGTTCAGTGAAAATCAACCTTATAACTATCTCACTACAATGGACATTCAACCGTATGATTTCTTCACGCCCAATGGCTTGGAATTCTTTAAAGAAATTTCACAGCTCGCTCGACCTTGCTTCAGAGTCGGCTTGCTCAGTTAGATTCAACCCGGATTTTCTTACAACTGTGTTCGTCCACCCGTTTGATTTTCACTTCAAAGTTCTTGGATTATTGAGTATGAATAGACGAGATGCAATTTTTTTTTCTGTTTTTCTAAGACTCAATTTTATTTTATTTTATTGGGGAAAACCAACAATTGTATATTTTATCTTACATCTAAATACAAAAAGAAAATTAGATTAATGTACAGTCGCAGGCCACCGTACAATCCACAACGTTTCCACATATTACAAAAAAAAACATTAGGTACAGGTACGCATCAAGCTATAAGAAACCAGTAAAGGCTGGCCTTGAATTGTATCGAGAGCTTTTACAATGGGAGGTCAGTATAAACTGGAATTAAGCGGTTCGCACACTGCACCGCTCCACGCAGCGTAGCGCGGGAGTGCGTGTTCTTACGTTGTTTGCAAGTATCTGTGTTTGTATAGAAAACACGCGTAGTGCAACACACAGAAAACGCATTCACGCGCAGTGTTTTTGTTCTACCGCCACGCAACCCGCAGCGTAGCGCGGGGCAGTGTGCGCTTCGCCTTATATAGCTTGATGTGTAGCCGTGTGTACATACAGTGAGAACAAAATCTAGGGCTAATTCTAAGAGTCTGATATTGTTATTCTATAATTCTAGTTTTAATATAAAATTATGAAGTTTTTAGCGAATTTACAATGTTTTTCTTAAATATATTGCGAGTTGAGGTAAAGATATCAATCTTAACAAAATATTTATTGTAAATTCAATGCAATACATGACTACTCTACATACATGCTTTTTTGTGTTATTGTGTGCATTTTCCGTGAGTGTGTCAATAAATGATCATTCAAACCAAATCATTTATTTGCCTGAAATATGGTCGCTACACAAGATGTTAAATTAAGACATAATTTCACCCTCATTTCGAGCATGCAAAATTATAGTTAATTTAAATAAATTTATTTGTATAAAATCACAATTACTATTATGAATTACATTAATTTAATAAGGAATATTTTAATTACAATATTTATATATTTTTTTTAATATTATCAACGTCATCATTATTAAATAATTATTAAAAACGCACATTACTTCGATAGGTTAGAAAAAATATAAAATTTTCCCAGTATGATTGGACAGAGGTATATTAACACACCACACAAATTCCGAGTCGCTGTCTGTCCATATGTATGCTTAGATGTTTAAAATTACGCAACGGAATTTGATTATTTTCATCCAAGATTGTCTATCCTGGGTTTCTGGTATAAAAAAGCCCTGGAAAGGCAAAATATGAAATTGAATACTATCTTAAAAGTACTTCCCATCCAAGCAATAATAGATCATTCTAGAAATTAACAACAGCTATACTATATACTAATAAGAATATCTTGGTACTAATTAAAATTAATTATTTGAGTTAAAACCGGTCTAATTAGTATTACATCCTGTAAAATTTAATAACGAAATTTCCAGGAAAATTGTATTTCAAACTGGTTGCGTTGAGAAGATACCTAAATTCTATGTTGGGAACAGTTGTGAGAAATTAAATGATAATAATGGATTATTTTAATTGAATCGCGAAATTAATAATTTTAATTTCGCGACTACCTGTTGTGTTACCATAAGTTAGAGGAGTCACAGACAAGATTGGCTATATCTTGAAGCGTGCTTCAATCAAAACTTACTTCAAGCCGCTGAAGAAGATTAGTCAGTTCCTACCACCTGTCAAGTGCCACATACCTCTACAAGATGCAGGAGTATACAAGCTTGATTGTGATTGCGGTCTCTCATACATAGGCCAAACTAAAAGAAGCATAGGGACCCGCGTAAAAGAACACATCGCCGATGTCAAACACCGCCGTTCCGGGAAGTCAGCAGTTTGTGAACATACACTTGACAAGGCCCAGCACTACATCAGATTTGATAAACCACAAGTCCTTGCAAAAGAAAACCGATTCCTACCTAGGATGATTCGCGAGGCTATTGAAATTAAAAAGCATCCAAATTTCAATAGAGAAGATGGCTGGGTCTTCCCATCTGCTTGGAACCCCATCATAGATTCCATTAAATCCAAGCACAAGACTGCGAGACCTAAGGATACGGTGAGCTCATTCTGCGTGACCGGCATAAATAATAATCAACAAAATGTAGGGTAGCTGTTGATAATTTTGACATGAGGACGACCAACACCTCAGTCCACCCGTGACCATGGATGCTGTAAAGGATCCGAACCGTCGGGAATTTAAAAATATCAATATAACGCGATAAAATCCGTAAAAAGTAGTTTTATTTCAATTTATTGCCTCATTGGCCTGGTGGACTGCTACGCTGGAAGTCCAGGGTTCCACTGCTCCATCGAGCAGTGTTATTGGGTTTTAATAAACCCCGACGTAAAAACAACGGGGTGTTAATAAGTTTGACGTGTCTGTGTGTGTGTCTGTGGCATCGTAAGTCCCGAATGGATGGACCGATTTTGATTTAGTTATTTTTGTTTGAAATGTAAATTTTCATGAAATATAGCTAAGAACACTCCCGACTAGGGAGTGTTCTTAGCTATATTTCATGAAAATCCGTCGAGATATAAAGCAATTGTCGGGGGTCTTTTAAATTTTTAATTTAGTGGTTATTATATGAAATTCTCGAGACTGGTTCTGAGTTTGGATTTGTGTCCAGATAATGGCAATAGGCCCCCTATTACGTGGGACCGAAACATACCGGCGAAATGTGGGTGTACAATTAGTACACCTCTGCCTAACCCTTCAGGGAATACAGGCGTGATGGTATGTTATAAAACTGAAGAGTTTGTTTGTTTGCTTGAACGCGCTAATCTCAAGAACTACTGGTCAGATTTGAAAAATTCTTTCAGTGTTAGATAGCCCATTTATCGAGGAAGGCTATAGGCTATATATCATCACGCTAAGACCAAAAGGAGCGGAGCATAATTTAAAAATGTTGCAAAAACTGGAAATATAAAAATATTCCTTTTAAATGCAGAAAAGCCGAGAAACCACGCGGGCGAAGGCGTGGGCGGAAAGCTATTGTCTAATATTTGCGTGAGTGTCAATACTATTATACCCCTATACAAGTTTATTTTCAGGTCACAGACTCACAGCTACGTAGTCGTCTAAATTAATAATGCCATATCAGTCTAGACATCCCCCCCTTCCCCCCATATGCCCACATGGAATCAGATCACGCAGTACACTTTGAATGTAATAATAGACATTAAACCAGTTGGACAATATCAGATGATATTTATACGGCCGGCACATCAAGTTACCACAAAATGTAAAATTTTCTCAGTTGATTTTGAACTTAATCATCAACACTTTAAGGTTTAAAATCATTTGGAGAAATTTGACAGTTTTGTATAACCTGATGTTCTGGCGATTGTACTAAATTACATTACCATGGCACATTGCGATCGTCTATAAGGCTCTGTTTATGAAGAGCTCTAAATAAATATGCATTAATGGCGTAATGGATAATAAATGGGTGATAATTATCATCATCAACGGACCCATTACATTGTCCCACTGTTGGGCACGGGTCTCGTCTCAGTACGAGAGGGATTGGGCTATAGTCCACCACGCTAGCCTACTCCGTGTTGCTAGACTTCACACGCCGTCAAGAAAATCTCTTAGGCATGCAGGTTTCCTCACGATGTTTTCCTTCACCGTTTAAGCGCTTGCGAAACTGCTGTCTTATTCTGTTGAAAAATTTATGACTCCATAATTTCACATCAGTATTGCACCCGATATATCACTGTTGGTCTCTGATTAAATTCATTCCGCCTAATTAATCTAGTGGTCCTAAGTTACGCTAGAGGTCTTAGGTTCCATTTCCAGATCGAGCAGTGTTATCGAGTTTTTCTATGAAATTCTCAGTAGGTAAAGGTAAAAATATATTATTAGCAAATAAAAAACGATATAACATTAAAATAAAACTATACATTAATTTTGCCAACAAACGCATTGCACACAAACGCAGCCCAATCAGCATTAATGCTGCAATACTACAGTCGCAGCTCGGAATCTGGATTTGTGCCCGGTTACTAGCAATAATAGGCTCGCCCCATATATATATTATATGGGACCTAAACATACCGGCGAAGTGACCTCTGCCTAACCCTCCGGGAAATACAGTCGTGATGGTATGTTTAAATTTTTCCTATTTGTTCACGGGAGAATAGCAGGCAAAAGCTAAAAACCATTATAATCATATTTTACTACCATTCTGCCCCCAGCCTTACTTAGTTAGTGTGCACGTCCCTCTTAATGACGTCACGTCCTGCCCGGACATCTAGCGACCGAAACTTATGAACGATGATCTTCTGCCCTTGATGGGACCAGTCAAAATTTAGTGGAGAATTTATTTGAAAAATTCCAACCTTCAACAAAGGTTGGAATCTTAATATGAGGGCACGTAGGAATTATTTTTATTAGACGTAGGTAGACTGTTATTGTGAAAAAAAAATTGTTATGGGATAACTCAGCAAACGAGCAGGCGAATCATTGGACATCTGCAATACCAAAGGAGTTGCAGATGCGTTACCGAGCCTATTTAAGGGAGAGGAAGAGGAAGGGGACTGACTGAGGAATTGGGCCTCCAGCGCTCCACAGTCACCGTACGAAACGCAACAGTATGCATATTGCTACTTGACGTCGATATTCTGTGGGAGGGTAGGTAGTACTTCCCCGGTCATGCCGACCCATTCGTGCTGGAATGTAGACATGCAAGCGAGGCACTACTTGGTACTAATAAATCAATTTATAATAGGCAATACTTTTTATCTTCATCATGACCATCAGCCCATAATTATATTGTCCCACTGCTGGGCATGGGTCTCCTCTCAGAATGAGAGGGATTAGGCTGTATAGTCCACCACGCTAGCCTACTACAGGTTGGCGGACATCACATGCGATCATTTTATTTTATTTTATTGGTTTACCAACAAAAGATACATCCATGCAAAATTAAATAGAGCACATAACACTAATACTAGATGTAAAATATTAATTTATCATTGATTTATTATCAATGCGTGCACTCAAGTAAATCTTTCAGGCATGCAGTTGCAGGTTTCCTCAAATGTTTTCCTTCACCGCTTTAAGCAAGTGTAATTAATATAGTATAATTTAGAAACGATGCAAGAATCGTAGCCGATGGCGTTCCGTAATTTCTGCCTACCCCTATGAGAAAAAGGCATGAGTGTATGTAGGTATTGTATGTATAATCAGAGGCGCGTGCCTGCATTCATAAAAATCAGAGGCGCGTGCTTTGGGTTTAAATTGGAGACCAATGGCTTGGCAGTCAATGGTCATATAAGTATTATTATGCTGGTTTAACCCAATTCTTAAAACTACCCAGACGATCGAAGCTGGTAAATAAAAAAAAATTCAAATCATCTCCGCACGGCTACACATGAAACTATACCGTGTGTGTATGTGCGTGATTAGGACCTGGTTGAAAACCAGCGCCAGGCAAATTTGTCTGGCATATGCTGAACCAGATCCCTTTCAGCGCAATTTGGGCATAGTACTAAATGCGTTATTGTTATATATTTTGTTTTTGTTATTATAGCTTATAATGAATGTACTTGTCTTTACTGCGGCTGAATAAACTGTTTCTTTCTTTCTTTCTATACAAAACCAGTTTACGCTGGCCTCTTATTATATAAGTAGCCTACACAATGCGGGATCAGCTTAAACTGGATTTGTATAGGTTGACCTGTAGCCGTGTGTACATCCGAGTTTGTATTTTTTTAAACCAAAAGGAAATTTCCGAAACCGACAGGGAAAATGTTGAACTTAATATATAAAAAAATTTACAGCTGAACTTAATCTCCCTTCTATTTGAAGTCAGTTAAAAAACAATTGTTACAACCTTCTGCAGGCATGTCGTTTTTACATAAAATAATTTACTAAATGTTGCCATTTTATAGTTAGATCAGCCTTTGACAACATAAAGTTAGAGAAACAATTAAAAATGATTGTTAAATACTCGTAACGAATTTTTATAGGCAATTGAACAACTTGTCGCATCCAATTGAAATACCTAACGTTAAAATACGTTTATATTTTATTGCTTGTTATACTTACCTTACACAATTGTCTGTCTGTCCGTCTTACCGTTATTGTGGCTAAACGTTCCGAAATCAATTCCCAGGTCAAGCAGTGTTATTCGATTTTTCTAAGAATTTCTCAGCAGCACCTTGGAGTTTGGATTTTAGCTCGGTTAAAAGGCTCACTCCCTATTAAATGAGAGTTAAAACTAAATATACCGGTGCATTGCCATTGGGTATATATATTTTTTTTATGGCATAACTCGGCAAACGAGTAGGCGAGCTACCTGATGGTAAGTAGTCATCGCCGCCCATGGACATCTGCAAAACCAAAGGAGTTGCAGATGCGTTGCCGAGCCTATTTAGGGAAAGGGAGGGGAAGGAAAAAAGGAGAAGGAAGGGGATTGGGGGAGGAGGAATTGGGCCTCCGGCCCTCTCGCTCACCGAACGAAGCGCAGTAACTAAACGCTACTACTCGGACGTCGGTCTTCTGCGAGAGTGTGGTACTTCCCCGGTCAAGCCGGCCCATTCATGCTGCGAACAGCGTGGCCCTACCACGACATAAATATGTGGCCCAATTCCTCCCTCAGTCCCGTTCCTTTTCCTTTTCTCTCTCCCCTCCCTTTTCCTTAAATAGGCTCGGCAACGCATCTGCAACTCCTTTGGTTTTGCTGATGTCCATGGGCGGCGATGACTTCTTACCATCAGGTAACTCACCTGCTCGTTTGAGTTGAGTTATTCCATAAAAAAATGTTTGCCTTTCTCTTCCGAGTATACAAGCGTGATGGTATGTTGTGTTGTCTGCTATACGTTCGAGTTACGTGGGTACATCTATACTGTAGGGACACAAGTGCTGACAGATTAGTTTATTGTATAAACATTCCAGCCAGTCAAGTTACACCTACAGAATTGTATCAGCATGGCGCAACAGTCGTCTCCCCGCATCCACACGGTTAGGTCGTAAATAGTTATGTAGAATATATATTTGTTTTTATAACTGGTGCCAGTAAAGGAATAGTATCTATTGAGTTCCACATTTATTTCACCGCAAACTATACCCTTAGTGACAACACATATAACACATTATAGCACATATACAAATATTATAAAG